>CM018692.1:70694611-71220867 GCA_009363875.1 Mikania micrantha
TTTTTTCAGCAGCCATATGCTCATCAATAAATGGAGCAAAAATGGCTTTATCAACTTCATATAATATTTCTCTGAGCTTTTATTCTTCTTTGAAGTTCTTCCTCCAATAATTCCTTATTATTTAGTTTTCTTTTCCCTTTATCTAGTACTTGTGAAGAAGAAGGAGGTGCCTCACATGCATCAGACAAATTTTCAATATCAGCAGTCTTAGTATCAGTACCACTGTAGATTAGCTCTTGACTCGATCAATGGAATTCTATTAACAATAAAATCTATGCGGAATCTAGATTAGATCTTATGAATCAAGATACACAATCATTTATATAAACATCATTTCATTAATAGGCATAATCTCATTACAATGAAATGACACTTGAACACACAATTCATACAATCTCACACAGGTTCTTTCACTCTCAGATCCCTCACACTATTGAAAATAACAGACAAACCTGCTATATAAACATAACAAACAAACGAACCTAGCCGACCCATAGGTTCGCCAGACGAACCTGGAGGTTCGCTGGACGAACCTTTACAATACAAATCCTTGGTTCGCTGAACCTTTACAAAAACCTTGCCTAGGTTCGTGGGCCAGACGAACCTTAGCAAAACCTACATTAACTTATACATTTTGAAAGTAAACTATTACAAAATGTACTAACAAACTCCCCTTAATAGTTGCTTCAAAATCTTCAAAGTCTTTGTGTTCAATCTGCAATCTGAGTTCCACTTGTTGTCTGTCTTCACAAAAATTATCTAAAGTACGAATAACAACTGACTTTGGAATCTTTGATAGTCTTTCAGCTTCCAACTTTGCATCTATATCATCTATCTCTTTCTGCAATTTCATCAACTCAACATACAAGTAATTAACATCATCCCATCTGCATCCTGAATGAATTTCCAGAGTGTAACACATTCTTGCTGTTGTTTTGAAATTGAACAGCCATGTCTTTATAACTCACACCAACATCATGAAACCCTTCACTAGCATAGATTTCAACTTTATTGAGTGATCAATATCTTTCTTTGAACAGTTAACCATCGAAAACTGGATCAAGCAATCTAATCACTCTCCACTTCTCATTTTCTTTCAAATGTATAACTGCTTCAGAAGTTCTTTCATCATAAATCCAAAACTTGAAATAAGAATTCCAATTTTGTTCTATCTTCCTCAATCTTTGTCTAGAGTACACTTTTGGCTTTGGATACACATAGGAATTAAGCTTCAATACAGAAAGTTGTGGAACCAACCAATTCCAGCCTGTCTTTGCTTCTTTCTTCTTCAACAGCTTCTCAAATCTTTCATTGTGCTCTGTCTGAATAGGCTTTATCATTCTCAGTCTTGATAACTGCATACACTCAAAAGAAGGTAATGACATAATGTCAAATGTTTTTCCAAAGTATTGGCATCCATCTGTTCTCTTTACGACATAGCATCCTCTGTTCTTCAAAATTCCAGGAATATTGTGAAAATGACCATAACTCACAATTCTTCCTCTCATCTTAGATTTAGAACCAATCTTGAATCTTGAGAATTGTCTTGGTTGATCTTCTTGAACTTTTTCATCAAACACTTCAACCATTTGTTTAAAAATCATTAAATGATCAATGATATACTTGTGTTCTTCTTGACTTTCTCTCAACATATTCATATGAGTCTTGATCTTCATTGGATCAACTATTTTACTTGGAACTCTTTTCGGAACTTCAATGTCAAAGATTTTCTTCAAAGTTTGCAGATTATACAAATTTTCATCAATCTGATCATCTTGTTCAAATTCAAAAGACCGATCTGATTCTCCAGCTAACATCTTTCCAGAATCATTTACACTTTGTAAATCATTGACTTTTAATCAAACAACACAGCTATATCTTCTTTTGAATAACCACATTCAATCTCTCCTTCCTCCAAATCTCTAACTTCATTCCTTCCATTAGTTTCCTTAAATAAATCCATAAAGGTTAGCAATGAAACATCAACAATTTGCTTTGGATACTCAAACTCTGTCAAATCTTCAATTTCAACATCTTCATTATCCTTAGCTTTATCAGATGAAACAGATGAAATAGAAGGCTTATAAATCACTATCGCTCCAGAAGGCATGTAAATCACTATCGCTCCAGTTATGGAATTTAATCCACTTGAACTTCCAATTCCAGCCATATCACCATCATCATCTTCGCCATCATCATTGAAAGTATTAAAGCTTGGATGTTCATCAATGTCAGAATCTTCATAATCAACTTTCTTGTCTTCTTCTTCATCATCAATATTTATATACACTTGATCAACACTAGCACCAGTAGCTTTAGCTTGAGCATCAGAAAGACTAACTTTGACTTGAATATCATTCATCTTTTGCTTCAACACTTGATTCTCTTTTTTCAATTCAACAAGTTCAAACACTCTCTGTTTATCAGTCAATAGCTCCAATGATGCAATTCTATCGTTCATCAACTTCTTTTCCAGCAAGTCCTCTTCTCTCCACTTTGAAGTTGAACAATATGGCTTCTCATCACATCCATATCAGTTTCTACTTGAAGAAGATGGTTGTTCAGTTTTAGCTTTCTTCTTCTGTTTCCTGTACTTGTCAAACTCTTGTGATATAATAGAAATTCTCCGTCTCAACTCAGAGTCATCATAATCCAACGAAAATTTGAAGTCTAGATCATCAAATCCCTCAAACAAAGAACCACCACCTCTGAAGGTAGAAGCTTCTTGGAATGAAGTTGTAACTGTTGTAGCATCCACAAATGAAGGCATGAATGATGCAACATTTACAAAATCAGGATTAGGCATGAAAGTTTCTGAGTGCACATGAAATGGAGATGTAGACACAACAGTCTCTTGCACAATTGCAGCAACTGAATCAGGTATAGATACAGGAATAGAAGCAGGTGTAGAAGATGTAGTCACTGGAGAACATACAATAATCCTAGGAGTCCTTGACTTCTTTCTTCTTAGGAACCTTAGCCATCCTCTTCTTTTTCTTAGGCCTTAATGTCTCTGGTTCATCAACTATAAAGTTAGAATCATTCACCTCTTCCCTTTCTACCTCATTCAGTTGTTGTGCTGGCCTTTCTTTAGTCTCCTCACCATTCTGTTGCCAACTTGAACTGTTCCATCTCAGATTCAGCAGATTCTTCATCAGCTTCAGTACCAACATCTTCAGCATCAACATGTGGAGAAGAAGCAGTAGAATCTTCTTGTCTTTGAGCATCTTGTTGACTTGGATATATTACTTGAAGAGGAACCAATGTAGTAGGAGTTACATTTGGTGTTTCTTGAACTGGATCTTGTGTTTGTTGATGTGACTGAGAAGATTGAGCTTGAGATTGTCTAGCTTGTTGATCATCATCATTATCATCCAACTGTTCATTGTCTGAATTTGAATCTTCATGTCTCCAAGCATCATCCAAAGGAGCAATATAGTTAGCTCTAGTACAATGATCCACCAAATCTTTTATCAGAATGTCATCAGTACACTTCTGATAAATCTTAACTTGTCCAAGACTAGAATCAGTCATGTGCTTTAGCTTGAGAATGTCAGAAGCAACCCTTGGCAAATTCTATTCAGGAAGTCTCTCATCAATCAGCATCTGAATGAATCTGGGATACATATAAAATCTATCTTTTGCCTTGTAAGGTTGTCTGACAAGTATCTGAAGATCATTGCAAGAAAAGTTGAACGGATTGTTCAGAATGAATTCCACCATAGCAGACCTCATCAAATCTCTCAACTCATCAAAAGTACCTTCCTCATGCTAAGACAGTGAAGAAGTACATGAGCCAATAACTTGTACTGTAAAGGTAAAGGTAACTTGCCCTTCTTGATTCAATACTCACTGTACTCACCAAAATATCTGATCCTCTTGAAGCGTCCCTTGATACACCTCTCGGGAACAAAGTCATTCATGCAGGTTCACCACCAAACTGTAAAACTCTCCTGATGTCAGCTTCAGTAATTCTAATGGCTTGTCCAAGCACATTAGCTTCAATCAAATAAGCATCATCCACAGTAATCAATCTAGCTGGCTCCTAGAAACTCTGAATAAGTAATCTATAGATGTGGCATGAGTTGGAGGTAGCATAATAAAATCCTTGATCGTCTCAAAATCTCGATCATCGGTCAAAACTCCTTGCCATTCTTTGTTGTTGGATCCAGATAGGCACATAGATTGTGTTTATCCCCAAAGGTGAGAGTCGCCATTCCTACAAACAAAACAAACATCAATTAAAAAATAAAAAAATCCAAATCAAAAGTTCAAAAAAATTAATAAAAAAAATCTAAATATTAAACTAGTGAACCCTCCCTGTGCCGAACCTAGATTAGACGAACCTCATTACAAGACAAATCTGTTTAAAACACACGAACCAATAAATGAACGATTCCTTGAATATACTGCGAACATTATGGTCAAACAAACCTTTGACCATACAAGGTTTGGTTCAATAATGTGAAGAGGTTCGGCCCGAACCTATCAAGTTCAAACGAACCTTTTCAAATCAACGAACCTATGTTCATTTTCACGAACCAGTTCCAGTTTAAATTCAAAAATCCAAATATATGAATTAGATTAAACAAACTGTATCCATAGGTTCGCCATTCACAGATGAACAACATTAATGAAAGCAATTTCTCTCTCAAAATTAGATTTAAAACAGATTTAAAGTCAAGAATATAGGTTCGACTAACTAGATCTAAAAATCAAAAAATCTACAAATCTAGCCGGTCAAACTCCAGTCTATTTACCTATTTAGAATCACAATACAATTTCTAAACAAATAGCATGTGGCAAAGATACTGAATGATCCAAAATTGAAAAATATCAAAATCAAATGCAAAGGTTCGTGAAAGTGGTTCTAATGAAAGTGACGAAGCTTGTTCACGAACTTTTGTATTTATACGAACTTATGAACAAACCTTTTGAACGAACCTTCAACCAAACCTGTTGAAAGAACCTGTCCACTAACCTATTGGACGAACCTATCAGCAAACTTATCAAGCGAACCTTTCAACAAACCAGTTGAACGAACCTCTAAGCAAATCTGATAAATGAACCTACTCACAAAACCTATCAGACGAACCTACAAGCAATTCTATCAAATGAACCTCCAAGAAAACCTTTTCAAAATTCAATTTTATTTAAAATTTCAAACAAACCAATGTTTTGATGTTTCTGAGTTAAAACAAATAATCAAAAATTATTGATTTCACATCAGATAAAAACCAAAAATCTTTTGTATTTTTTCAAATTTTAAATCAAGCAAACTACAAATGTAATGAACCTAATTATGAAATATGAAAAAAACCAAAACAAACACATATTTTTGGTGGGAAAGATTCAAACAAGAGATCATATTGTATTACAATCATCAACACACCTGATTGAATTCATGAAATATATTTATTAGCAAATTACAATTCAAAGATGATTGTCAGTATATAAATCCTCTTTAAATTTAATTACTTAGTTAAGATATTAATTAAAAACAAAACCATCAAATACTTTATGTTTTCCATTTACTTGAACACATCCCCGTTTTGTGAATAGTTAATTAGACAAAATTGTTCTTGAAACAATTTAATAAAATTTTAACTAGCTTGATCATGCAAAACAAAAATATAATTTCTTTTTCAAAACAAAAAATTTAAAACAAATTGAAATTCTTCAAAATCTTGGAATCAAGGTTGATACTTCTGTATACTCAGATGATGCAGAAAATCAATGAAACAAATAATTTAAAATTAAGCTTTTAACAATCTGATTGATATTCTCATATACGCAGAGATTGTCCAAAACTTAATCAAACCAAGAAAACAAGTTTGAATTGTTTAAATATATAACAATCAGGTTGACACGCAAGTATACACAGAGAATGTTTAAGCTTTAAACTAAAACAAAAGAAAAACAAATATAGAATTTCTTCTAAAATTGAACACATGATCATAAACTAGTAAATTAATAATTTTTTTCAAGGAACATATTGTAAGATAAACCACCACTCATTGAGGACAATGCTAAGCACTTTGTTCTAAGCAACTGTTTCCCACAAAATATAATCAAAAATTTTGTCCAATGTTATCTCAACTAAGTTATAAACCTACCAACATATCATACTAAGTAATTGTAAATTCTCTTTATGTTTAAATTCTAGTATGATACAGATATGCTTCCAATTGGTACAATGTAATATCATTTCTCATTTGGTCTAATCAATTTCTCAATATTTTAATTTTTTAATGTTTTTGTGTTTTTGATTTTTCAAATGTTTTTGGGTTTTCAAAATTTTCTCCCCCTAAAAACTAAAACACAAAACAAACAAAAACAAATAAAATATCTGATGTCAAGTCAATAAAAGTTGATTATGAAGGAAGTGATTTGAAATGACCTCACCCATGACCCGAATGCCATTTAATTTAAGTAAATACTCAAAACGATTTTTATCAAAAACCTTGGTGAGAAGGTCTACTCGTTGCTCATTTGTATGTATCTTCACTACATCAATAAGTTTCTTTTCATAGCAATCGCGTATGAAATGAAACCTAATATCAATGTGTTTAGAACGTGAATGATACACTGGATTCTTTGTTATAGCAATAGCATACTTGTGAACAACAACTGGCAGTAGCTACATACTCAGCCTCATAAGTGGAAGTAGCCACAGATGTTTGCTTTTTACACTGCCAAGAAACTAATCTATCCCCAAAAATTGTGCACCACCAGTTGTGGATTTTGCATCTGTCTTACATCCTCCATAATCGGAGTCACTGTAGGCATTGAAGGAAAAGTTATCATCCTTAGGATACCACAAACCGGTGTCTGGTGTACCCTTTAGATAACGAAGTATTCTCTTGACTGCAATCAGATGTGACAATTTAGGTTTTGATTGATGTCTTGCACAGATACTTGTTGTAACATTTGTACATTTAGTCATGTAGTAGTGAACAGTGTTAGAACAGTGTGTATCCACGTTCAGTCAGTCAATGTGAATCAAGTGTCATTATGTGCTTGTGTGTTAGAATCTTTATCATTTAACAAGTATGTATTATTTATTTACAGTCGAGTTCACTAGGCAAGACAGTATTGTGTTATATCGAAACAGTGGTGGGCAGCGAGAGTGAGCCCTATATATATACTGCGTTCGGTGTAACAGGATAGTGTTGGTGCGTAGTGTCAAGACGAATATTATGACAATTAATTCAACAAGAATCATAATACGTAAGCGAGACTGAGTATAGTTATGGATGACGATCCATAATGATACGAATGTTGAACTGATAATTATGATTAAACGACTTTAAATATTTAATACGATCGGAAAACGTACGCGATTACGGGTATACACGTAATTGTGAATGTTTAACGGTCCGACAACACACGAAGAGTAAAAATAATTATATTAATTATTTTATATTTTTACAATTTTTAAACTCATCATTTAAATGAGTTTAACAACTCTTTTATTTTAAAACCGCGTAAAATACGCGTTACGTTCCGGAAACGCGAACCGACGACCGAAACGAACCCGAATACCACACGGGCTATAAAAGCCCTAAAGATGGTGTTTTTCTCATTTAATACCTCAACAACCATTTCTCTCTCTAAAAATCCCGTATACCCTCTCTCTCTCTAGAAAACCCGACCTTCAAACGCGCGTATCTTCTTCGTTTCTCGACGGATTTTGGTGTTCTTGGTGCCCACGAGTAGCTCTCAACATTATCTACACGAAAGTACAAGAATTTCGCAGATTCATCCAGCAAATCGCGAGGTAATGAAGCTTGAAAGATCACGAGTTTAGGGTTTTCGGTCATGGGTTTGTTTAAACCCGACCCTTAGCCGGATTTAGTCAACCACAATCAATTTCGAGGCCATAGAAACATTCCTTGATGATAGCTGAGCTTAGATCGAGGCTTGGATACCGGAGTTCGATGATGGTGATGCGGCTGGCAACAGGTTCGACGGCCGAACCTTCTTCCTCAGGCGGCCGAACCCTATTGAGGCTCAACGAACCTGCATGGTTCGTTAGATAGCAGCCGAACCCTTAGGGGATCTCTTGAACCTGTGCCGAGCCTTGATGCCTCCGGCGAACCATCCTAATGCCACGAACCCTCTGGACCAGTCACGAACCATAGCGAATCACCATGGATCCCACAAACCCTAGGCGACCAACGAACCTGCAACAAACCTCCCATGCATGCCGCGAACCCTGCAATCATAACGAACCTATGGTTCGTTGATCTTAACCAGACGAACCCTATGAGTTCCACGAGCTGTTACCGAACCTTAGCGAACTTATAAGGATGCCACGAACCTTAGTATGCATGCAGCGAACCCTAGGTTCGACCCATTGAATGCCGAACCCTCTTACATCAGGATCAACCGAACCCTTTTGTTGCATGCATCGGCGAACCTTGGATACACATTTGAGCCGAATCTACATGTGGTTTTCCATGTTCACGAACCCTTGGATCTCTCATGATTTGGCGAACCTTCATGGGTTAACATGCAACGAACCTAGGCTTTGAACTCCTAAGGTTCGCTGCTGCCTATGATGGCAGTGCATGAACCCTCGGCCCAACCCACCTCCTATTCGGCCCAAACAAATCCTATCGGCCCAAACAAGTCCTACTCGGCTCAATTCTATTAGTAATCGCCATAGGACAAATTAAGCCAATGGAGATAGCTTTGGCCCATTATGCTTTTAAGTTGGATCAAGGATGCCTTAGAAGCTTACTTGGTCTACATACACATTAGGTTGGCCCAATATCATATTCAATTGGCCCATGGATCTTCATTTAAGCCTATTATCATAATTATGGGCTTAAGGCCCACTGTAGGCCACCACTCAAAGCGATTGTAAATTGATCTTAGTTTGGGTTAAGTTGCAACTTAAACTAATAATGGATCAAGTCACAATCTCATGAACTTAAACAATTGGAACATTTTTTTCATAAGTCATGTTAATCAATGGTTATCAAATCGCAAACATTTATCATCATTTTATGCATAAGATTATGCACAAAAGAACATTTCATATTCGTTTCTTGGACCCATGATCAATCAGGTGATTCAAATCATAACTTTCAAGTTTTCACAAACAATCATAATCAGAGAACAAGTTATCATGTGATAATCAATCAAGAGAACACAAGTCAATCAATGAATCAAAGTCTATACAATTATAAATCCTATATCTTATGTATGATTACAATGTTATAGGAAACAATTAGAAGTCCTGTTTGCTACTTGCTAACTGTTTAGTTCAGAGTCTACTGCAGACAGGTGAGAACTTTAGCCCCTCTTTTACTGTTTTTATAACTGTTTTGGGGTGGAACACGTGATCAAAACAATCGTTTACAATCATATTTCATTACACAAGGTGTGTGTATGCTTATAAACACTATGGGTTCATTGTACGAATCCTGGGAATTCATCAACTGTTTTAAAGGACTTATCAATTACTAAACTCTTTTCACTAAAAAGGTTTTATAAGGGATCTTTAAACTGTTTTGTAACAGATTTTACTCAAATGTATTTATGAAGGATAAACACTTTTAACTAAATGATTTTATAAACTCTTTTGTTACAAACCTTGTTGTTACACAAGGTCACTATTTTATGGTATTCAAAATCAAGTGGTACACAACATGGTATTCAAATCAAGTGGTTCAAAACATGGTATTCAAATCAAGTGGTTCAATTCATGGTATTCAAATCAGATGGTTCACAACATGGTATTCAAATCAAGTGGTTCAAAACATGGTATTCAAATCAAGTGGTTCAATTCATGGTATTCAAAACAAAGGATTTAATTCGTGGAATTAAATCCAGGTTTTCAATTCATGTTATCAAATAAGGCATTAACACATCCGGTTAAAGTAAGATTCAGAAAACATGGTGTCTATTGTTGTAAACAAACTTGTAAAAGCATCAAGTATCATATTCATTAGCGTTAGTACTGGGTGATCACAACAAGGGAAAGCGGACACATTGTTTCTTATCCAGGATGGAGTTAGCTTTTAATTTGTTTTAAAAGCTTAGCTTTTAAATTTGTTTTAAAAGCTAACTGTAGGTCTGGTGTCATGGTTTTCTTATCCAGGATGGAGTTGGCTTTTAAATTTGCTCTTAAAAGCCAACTGCAGGTCTGGTGTCATATGGTTATCAAAACTGCTGATGTATTATCTAACTCCAAACGTGTTTTGGGACTTGATATTATATGTTGGCTTTCGTGCGAACAGTGATTGGACTGTTTACACTCATTTTCTTACTTGATGTTAGTTTGGGTTGCAGCAGCTCATCCGTGTGAATCTTATGTTGCTTTAACTTACCTATGCCTTATATCATATACTCATGTTTACACATGTTTAAACCTATTGTTCTCACCAACTACGTCTGTAGTTGACAGTTACTTTTCACGTGTTTCAGGTAATCAGGTTTAAGACATTCTCAGGGACAACTAAGGAGACCACTCTAAGATAGAACAAGATGAAGAAACATGCTAGGATGGATTAGAAACAAACTAAAATCCTAATTGTTTACTTGTCTTGTTTGAAGTCTTATTTTGTAACTATATTTTGGGTCTGTAGTTGTCTTTCTTTCTTTTGTAGATAGTTGTCTGTAACTAAACAATTGTCTTAACCTTATGAAATGTAGTAATCCATTGTGCTTGTTCTTATTCAATACTTGTGCATGATTCAACTGTTCATACGTCACCCCGCGCCGTGGATTCCGCACGCGGCGCAGGGGTGTGACAGGTTGGTATCAGAGCCAAGGTTGTAGAGAACTAGGAAAAACCCAATGTTTAATGACCTAGACTATAACCTAAGCTACCCAATAGGACTAAGTGCTATAGGCTTGAGGATACTTAGGATCTAAGTAACTTAAGTGAGCATTAAGTCTACAACAAGCTTGAAAGATCTTAGGGACATTTTTCTAAGATTAGATATCGAGTCAAAGAATTTGAACCGGAATTCTATAATTTTAGAAACCGGATTAAATTCTCACACATTGCATTTAAGGATTTCAGAGGCAAGGATCTGTATTCTTAGTATCCTTGATCTGAAATTCTCACACAGAGATCATTATAGAAATTCGGAGGCAAAGATCTGTATTTTCGGTATCTTTGATATGAATTTCTTGTCATATTCAGTATAGGATTTAGAGGCAAAGATTGGTATCTTTGATCTAAAGTCCTTGTCATATTCATTATAGGAATTCAAGTGTCAAGATCTATTAATTTAGAGTCTTGATTTGAAATCCTTGTCATATTCATTATAGGAATTCAAATGTCAAGATCTATTAATTTAGAGTCTTGATTTGAAATCCTTGTCATGCTCATTATAGGAATTCAAAGGTCAAGAACTATTAATTTAGAATCTTGAGTTGGAATCCTTGTCATTGTTATCATTGTTATCATTATCAAGTGTTCATTATCATAGGAACTTTATAACTTAGAATCTGTGTAACAGTGTTCTTTAGTTGAAGTTCTCACAAGAGATCATTATACTCGATATTGTAGGTATTGAGAACCTAGGTTGATTAACCTAGGACACACATGCTAAAACCTAAGGTTTTAATTTTGAGTAAATTAAGAACCATGGTTTACATAATCATTATCATAGTCACAGAACAAGAGGCAATCATGAAACAATCATAATCAATCAACAGTTGGAATCTTAGCCCCAAATATAGACGACGGATTAACGCTGATGTGTTGAGGTAAGTGGTGGGTCGGTGAGAGCTTACCCTATATATAAGCTTATCTCAGTATGTTAGGGGGAATCCGGCGTTTGTATTGGAGTGAGGATTCGGGATCAACTGGAAACATGGAACATTAGTCAAACACATGGGATACAAACATTTGGGAAACAATCATTGGTGAATCAAATCATAGTGCAATTCAAACTTGGATGAACCAAACATTATGGTGAATCAAACAAGTTGTGAACATTTTCAATGTAAACCCTAAGGGAAATTCTTAAGTGATTACATCATTAGTACTTACTGACATAAGTTAACAGGAAAGTGTAGAACACACGTATGATTTAGTTCTACATGTTAACAACTGTTAGTAGGTGCACGCATGACATAATCATAGTTCAATCATGGAATCAATCGTAGTTCAAGTTGATCAAAGATCATGGGATTCTTAATCAATGGAACACACTTGGAAATCAGTACAAACGTGTTGCCAAATGCTAGCAAGGGCATGATCGTGGTATATCGAAACGGTGGTGGGCAGCGAGAGTGAGCCCTATATATAAGCTATTTTCGGTATATCGGGAAAGTGTCAGTGTGTAGGTTTGGTGGAGGGATCATGGAACATCGTACATATTCACATGATAAGTATGCAAATAAGTTGATAACTTATACGTGTACTAGATCATATTACAATTGAATGATAATACTAGTAGTATGGATATATTACTGACCTTATCATGAAAATTCAATTGTATCCTTCCTCATTACTGACCTGCTTGTGGCTTCTATTCGTAGAATGCCTCCCCGACGTGATCCTAACGGAGGGGGTTCAACAAGTGGCAACGACGATGAAATCAACAAGATTGCTCGAGCTATTGCTGTTCATATGAGGGAAGTAATCCTTGGTATGGTCACTGATATTACCCAGAATCTTCGGGGAAGTACTAGTGATTCAGCACATAACTCAAATGCTACAACTACTGGAACTGCTAACTTCACATTCAAGCAGTTCAACGATGCTAAGCCTCCTAAGTACTCTGGTACTGAAGGAGCTACCGGCCTACTGCAATGGCTGGAAAGCATTGAAGACATTCTCGACTTCACTAGATGTCCTGAGAATCTGAAGGTCAAGATGGCCTCAAGCGCTTTTCACAAAGGCGCACTCACCTGGTGGAATTCTGAGAAGAACACCAGAGGACGTGAAGTTGCTCTAGCTTTACCATGGGACGGATTCAAGAACTTACTTGTGGAAAAGTTTTGTCCACGTCATGAACTGAAGAAACTGGAGGTGGAGATGTGGAATCTGGTGCAAGATAGTGGAGAGAACGCAAAGTATACAACTCGGTTCCATGAGTTGTGCATTCTGGTGCCCCATTTGGTTACTCCTCTATCCCGCAGGATAGAGAAATACATTGAAGGTTTGCCTTTGGTTGTCAGAGGAACTGTTATGGGGAACAACCCCACTACTCTGGAAGCAGCCATTCAACTTGGTGCTACTCTTACTGAAGAGTATGTGAAGTCTGGAGTGCTCACCCGAAAGGGATTCAAGAGAGCACAGATTGAAGAAGGCAAGAAGCCTGAACAGCACCATCACAAGAAGAAGAAGCAAAAGACAATCAAGAACTTTGCAGCGTTGACTGCGGCCGCACCTACTCATGCCACACCTATCAATGCTATGCCACCACCTGCTAACGCCAGAAAGTCTTATACTGGCACATTTCCACTTTGCACCAAATGCCAGTATCATCATCTGCCCAACACTCCATGCAAGAAGTGTCTCAAATGTGGGCGTATCACTTTGCAGCTACATGCCGAACTGCTCATCTTGCTGCTGCAACAACTGCTACCACAACCACTACTGTTACAGGTGGGAGAGCCTGTTATAATTGTGGAGCAGAGGGACACTTCAGAAATCAGTGTCCAAAACTCAACAACAATACTGCTGCTGCTCGTGCTTTTGTTATTGGAACTGCTGAAGCACGTGAAGAGCCGGCAGTCATCACGGGTACATTTCTTATCAATGATCACTATGTTTCTATCATATTCGATACTGGTGCTGATAAAAGTTTTATCTCTACTCATACTGCTTCTTTGCTTAATGTGCAACTATCCACACTTACTGCTCCTTATACAGTAGAAGTAGCGAATGGTAAGACTATAGTTGTAGATTCTATTATCCATGGTTGTGAATTAAGATTAAATGACCATCTCTTTTCCACCGATCTCATTCCTATGACTCTCGGAAGCTTCGAAGTTGTAGTAGGAATGGATTGGTTATCCAAAAACAATGCTGAAATCGTATGCTCGGAGAAACTTATCCGAATCCCTTACCGTCCGGCGAAACGATGATAGTCTACAGCGAGAAACCATGCCGCGGATTGAAGATTGTATCGTGCATCAAGGCGAGGAAGTACTTGAAGAAGAAATATTATGCTTTCCTAGCTCATGTAGTGGAAAAGAAACCTGAAAAGAAAGCAGTTGGAGATGTTCCAGTTATCAAAGAATATCCAGACGTATTTCCAGAAGACTTGCCTGGACTACCACCAGTCCGACAAGTGGAGTTTAGAATTGATCTCGTCCCTGGAGCAAACCCAGTGGCGAAGTCACCGTATCGATTAGCACCGACTGAGATGCAAGAACTGTCTAGTCAGCTTCAAGAACTTTTAGACAAAGGTTTCATCAGACCGAGTTTCTCTCCGTGGGGAGCTCCGGTTCTCATTGTCAAAAAGAAAGACGGTTCACTTCGTATGTGCATCGACTATCGTGAGTTGAACAAGTTGACAATCAAGAATAGATATCCTCTGCCCAGGATCGATGATCTGTTTGATCAATTGCAGGGAGCAACTTGCTTCTCTAAGATTGACTTACGATCTGGGTATCATCAGTTAAGAGTAAATGATGAGGATATACCAAAGACTGCATTTAGGACTCGATATGGACACTATGAGTTTGTGGTTATGCCAATGCACCTGCAGTGTTCATGGACTTGATGAACCGAGTCTGCAGGCCTTACTTGGATCAGTTTGTTATTGTCTTTATTGATGATATACTGATTTATTCCAAGTCGGAACAAGAGCATGAAGATCATTTGAGGAAAGTCTTAGAGTTACTAAGAGCTGAACAACTCTATGCTAAATTCTCAAAATGTGAGTTTTGGCTAAAGGAAGTTCACTTCCTAGGACATGTCATCAACAGGGATGGAATACATGTAGATCCAGCCAAGATTGAGGCGATTAAGAACTGGACTACTCCATCTACTCCAACAGAGATTCGTTCATTTCTGGGTTTGGCAGGTTATTACAGAAGATTCATTGCAAACTTCTCTAAGATAGCCTTGCCACTTACCACACTAACTCAGAAAAGTCAAGCATTTATATGGGGACAGAAACAGGAAGATGCATTTCAACTTCTTAAACAGAAGTTATGCAACTCCCCTATCCTTAGTCTTCCAGAAGGCAGTGATGATTTCATTGTCTACTGCGATGCTTCAAACCTTGGTCTCGGTTGTGTACTTATGCAACGGGACAAGGTCATTGCTTATGCTTCAAGACAACTTAAGGTTCACGAGAAGAATTACACTACTCATGACCTTGAGTTAGGGGCTGTGGTCTTTGCATTGAAGATTTGGAGACACTACCTGTACGGTACTAAATGTGTCATCTATACAGACCACAAGAGCCTGCAACACATTCTCAATCAGAAAGAACTCAACATGAGACAACGACGTTGGGTTGAGCTTCTAACTGATTACGACTGTGAGATTCGTTACCATCCGGGTAAAGCCAATGTGGTGGCGGATGCTCTTAGTCGCAAGGAACCAGTCAAACCGATTCGTGTAAGAGCCATGGAGATCAACACACAGCCAAACTTGAAAGACCTGATTCGTATTGCACAACAACAAGTAGTAACAGATAATCAACTCAAGACAGACTTGGATTGTGGCATCGAGAAGAAACTAGAACCCCGATCTGATGGGTTGTTATATCTCAACGGCCGCATTTGGATTCCAAAGTCTGAAGAATTGCGCACACTCATCTGTGATGAGGCTCATAAGTCGCGATACTCAGTTCATCCTGGAGCCGATAAGATGTATCAGGACTTGAGGACGTCTTACTGGTGGCCGGGAATGAAGAAAGACATAGCACTGTATGTGGGAAAATGTCTTACTTGTTCAAAAGTCAAAGCAGAACATCAAAAGCCTTCGGGACTTCTGCAGCAACCTGAAATTCCTCAATGGAAATGGGAGCAAATTTCCATGGATTTCATAACAAAGTTGCCGAGAACTCCACGAGGTTTCGATTCGATTTGGGTGATCGCTGATCGACTCACCAAATCTGCTCATTTTCTCCCGATCCGAGAAGATTACAAGATGGAGAAGTTATCCACATTGTACATCAACAAAATCATTGCACGTCATGGTACTCCAACATCAATCATATCTGATCGTGATAGTCGTTTCACTTCTCGCTTTTGGCAATCATTGCAAAAGGCTTTGGGAACGCGTGTTAATCTTAGCACGGCGTATCATCCCCAAACCGATGGCCAAAGCGAAAGGACTATCCAAACACTTGAGGACATGCTTAGTTCTTGTGTCATTGACTTCGGTGGAAGTTGGGACACTCATCTCCCACTCATTGAGTTTTCATATAACAATAGCTATCATACGAGCATTCAATGTGCACCATTCGAAGCTCTATATGGTAGAAAGTGCCGATCACCGGTCTGTTGGACCGAGATTGGTGACTCACAGGTCGTAGGACCAGAACTCATTCAGGAAACATCAGACAAGATCACAATCATTCAGTCACGGCTTAAGGCCGCACGAGATCGGCAGAAGAGTTATGCTGATCGACGTCGGAAACCGCTTGAGTTTCAAGTCGGTGACCGAGTCTTACTCCAAGTTTCTCCCTGGAAAGGCGTTGTCCGATTCGGGAAGAAAGGGAAACTTGCACCAAGGTACGTTGGACCTTTTGAGATCCTGGAACGGATTGGTCCCGTAGCCTACAAACTCAAACTTCCAGTGGAGCTAAGCAATGTTCACGATACTTTTCATGTATCAAATCTTAAGAAATGCTTAGCGGATCATGATGTTCAGATTCCACTGGAAGACATACACATTCAGAACAACATGCAATTCATAGAACGTCCAGTTGAGATCATGGATCATGGGGTCAAGAAACTTAAACGCAGCCGTATCCCGATCGTAAAGGTACGATGGGAGGGCAAACGCGGTGCTGAGTTCACCTGGGAACGTGAAGACCAGATGAAGCTTAAGTACCCTCATCTTTTTACAGTATCTTCGGCTAGTTAATTTCGGGACGGAATTCCCTTAACTAGGGGAGACAGTAACATTTGTACATTTAGTCATGTAGTAGTGAACAGTGTTAGAACAGTGTGTATCCACGTTCAGTCAGTCAATGTGAATCAAGTGTCATTATGTGCTTGTGTGTTAGAATCTTTATCATTTAACAAGTATGTATTATTTATTTACAGTCGAGTTCACTAGGCAAGAACAGTATTGTGTTATATCGAAACAGTGGTGGGCAGCGAGAGTGAGCCCTATATATATACTGCGTTCGGTGTAACAGGATAGTGTTGGTGCGTAGTGTCAAGACGAATATTATGACAATTAATTCAACAAGAATCGTAATACGTAAGCGAGACTGAGTATAGTTATGGATGACGATCCATAATGATACGAATGTTGAACTTATAATTATGATTAAACGACTTTAAATTTGTAATACGATCGGAAAACGTACGCGATTGCGGGTATACACGTAATTGTGAATGTTTAACGGTCCGACAACACACGAAGAGTAAAAATAATTATATTAATTATTTTATATTTTTACAATTTTGAAACTCATCATTTAAATGAGTTTAACAACTCTTTTATTTTAAAACCGCGTAAAATACGCGTTACGTTCCGGAAACGCGAACCGAGCGACCGAAACGAACCCGAATACCACACGGGCTATAAAAGCCCTAAAGATGGTGTTTTTCTCATTTAATACCTCAACAACCATTTCTCTCTCTAAAAATCCCGTATACCCTCTCTCTCTAGAAAACCGACCTTCAAACGCGCGTATCTTCTTCGTTTCTCGACGGATTTTGGTGTTCTTGGTGCCCACGAGTAGCTCTCAACATTATCTACACGAAAGTACAAGAATTTCGCAGATTCATCCAGCAAATCGCGAGGTAATGAAGCTTGAAAGATCACGAGTTTAGGGTTTTCGGTCATGGGTTTGTTTAAACCCGACCCTTAGCCGGATTTAGTCAACCACAATCAATTTCGAGGCCATAGAAACATTCCTTGATGATAGCTGAGCTTAGATCGAGGCTTGGATACCGGAGTTCGATGATGGTGATGCGGCTGGCAACAGGTTCGACGGCCGAACCTTCTTCCTCAGGCGGCCGAACCCTATTGAGGCTCAACGAACCTGCATGGTTCGTTAGATAGCAGCCAAACCCTTAGGGGATCTCTTGAACCTGTGCCGAGCCTTGATGCCTCCGGCGAACCATCCTAATGCCACGAACCCTCTGGACCAGTCACGAACCATAGCGAATCACCATGGATCCCACAAACCCTAGGCGACCAACGAACCTGCAACAAACCTCCCATGCATGCCGCGAACCCTGCAATCATAACGAACCTATGGTTCGTTGATCTTAACCAGACGAACCCTAGGAGTTCCACGAGCTGTTACCGAACCTTAGCGAACTTATAAGGATGCCACGAACCTTAGTATGCATGCAGCGAACCCTAGGTTCGACCCATTGAATGCCGAACCCTCTTACATCAGGATCAACCGAACCCTTTTGTTGCATGCATCGGCGAACCTTGGATACACATTTTGAGCCGAATCTACATGTGGTTTTCCATGTTCACGAACCCTTGGATCTCTCATGATTTGGCGAACCTTCATGGGTTAACATGCAACGAACCTAGGCTTTGAACTCCTAAGGTTCGCTGCCTATGATGGCAGTCCATGAACCCTCGGCCCAACCCAAATCCTATTCGGCCCAAACAAATCCTATTCGGCCCAAACAAGTCCTACTCGGCTCAATTCTATTAGTAATCGGCCATAGGACAAATTAAGCCAATGGAGATTAGCTTTGGCCCATTATGCTTTTAAGTTGGATCAAGGATGCCTTAGAAGCTTACTTGGTCTACATACACATTAGGTTGGCCCAATATCATATTCAATTGGCCCATGGATCTTCATTTAAGCCTATTATCATAATTATGGGCTTAAGGCCCATTGTAGGCCACCACTCAAAGCGATTGTAAATTGATCTTAGTTTGGGTTAAGTTGCAACTTAAACTAATAATGGGATCAAGTCACAATCTCATGAACTTAAACAATTGGAACATTTTTTTCATAAGTCATGTTAATCAATGGTTATCAAATTCGCAAACATTTATCATTTTATGCACAAGATTATGCACAAAAGAACATTTCATATTCGTTTCTTGGACCCATGATCAATCAGGTGATTCAAATCATAACTTTCAAGTTTTCACAACAATCATAATCATGAGAACAAGTTATCATGTGATAATCAATCAAGAGAACACAAGTCAATCAATGAATCAAAGTCTATACAATTATAAATCCTATATCTTATGTATGATTACAATGTTATAGGAAACAATTAGAAGTCCTGTTTGCTACTTGCTAACTGTTTAGTTCAGAGTCTACTGCAGACAGGTGAGAACTTTAGCCCCTCTTTTACTGTTTTTATAACTGTTTTGGGGTGGAACACGTGATCAAAACAATCGTTTACAATCATATTTCATTACACAAGGTGTGTGTATGCTTATAAACACTATGGGTTCATTGTACGAATCCTGGGAATTCATCAACTGTTTTAAAGGACTTATCAATTACTAAACTCTTTTCACTAAAAAGGTTTTATAAGGGATCTTTAAACTGTTTTGTAACAGATTTTACTCAAATGTATTTATGAAGGATAAACACTTTTAACTAAATGATTTTATAAACTCTTTTGTTACAAACCTTGTTGTTACACAAGGTCACTATTTTATGGTATTCAAAATCAAGTGGTACACAACATGGTATTCAAATCAAGTGGTTCAAAACATGGTATTCAAATCAAGTGGTTCAATTCATGGTATTCAAATCAGATGGTTCACAACATGGTATTCAAATCAAGTGGTTCAAAACATGGTATTCAAATCAAGTGGTTCAATTCATGGTATTCAAAACAAAGGATTTAATTCGTGGAATTAAATCCAGGTTTTCAATTCATGTTATCAAATAAGGCATTAACACATCCGGTTAAAGTAAGATTCAGAAAACATGGTGTCTATTGTTGTAAACAAACTTGTAAAAGCATCAAGTATCATATTCATTAGCGTTAGTACTGGGTGATCACAACAAGGGAAAGCGGACACATTGTTTCTTATCCAGGATGGAGTTAGCTTTTAAATTTGTTTTAAAAGCTAACTGTAGGTCTGGTGTCATGGTTTTCTTATCCAGGATGGAGTTGGCTTTTAAATTTGCTCTTAAAAGCCAACTGCAGGTCTGGTGTCATATGGTTATCAAAACTGCTGATGTATTATCTGACTCCAAACGTGTTTTGGGACTTGATATTATATGTTGGCTTTCGTGCGAACAGTGATTGGACTGTTTACACTCATTTTCTTACTTGATGTTAGTTTGGGTTGCAGCTCATCCGTGTGAATCTTATGTTGCTTTAACTTACCTATGCCTTATATCATATACTCATGTTTACACATGTTTAAACCTATTGTTCTCACCAACTACGTCTGTAGTTGACAGTTACTTTTCACGTGTTTCAGGTAATCAGGTTTAAGACATTCTCAGGGACAACTAAGGAGACCACTCTAAGATAGAACAAGATGAAGAAACATGCTAGGATGGATTAGAAACAAACTAAAATCCTAATTGTTTACTTGTCTTGTTTGAAGTCTTATTTTGTAACTATATTTTGGGTCTGTAGTTGTCTTTCTTTTGGTAGATAGTTGTCTGTAACTAAAACAATTGTCTTAACCTTATGAAATGTAGTAATCCATTGTGGTTGTTCTTATTCAATACTTGTGCATGATCAACTGTTCATACGTCACCGCGCCGTGGATTCCGCACGCGGCGCAGGGGTGTGACACTTGTAGCAAAAACAATATCTGGTCTTGAGGCAGTCAGATACATCAAACTTCCATTAATTCCACGATAAAGGGTAGGATCAATCAACTCCCCTTTAAGATCTGGCTCAATCCCGTGACTAGGTTGAATGGGCGTGGAAATTGGTTTTAAATCAAGCATGCTAAACCGTTTTAGCACATCTTGAATATACTTTGTCTGATGAATGAAAATTCCATTATCAGTTTGATCAACTTGTAAACCCAAAAAAAATCGATATCTGACATTGCACTCATCACCTCTTTAAACTCCAAACACATTTGTTCATCGGTAGATCCAAAAATAATATCATCTACATAGATCTGAACAAGAAGAATGTCCTTGCCCTTTACCCGAAAGAACAAAGTTTTGTCAATCGGACCCCTATTAAACCCGTGTTCGATAAGGTGAGTGGATAAAGTCTCATACTAGGCACGCAGAGCCTGATGAAGACCATACAATTCTTTGTACAAGAGGTAAACCTGATCCCAATGGATATGATCCTCAAAGCCCGTTGGCTGACAAACATACACTGTTTCCTTCAACGAACCATACAGAAACCCTGAACCACAGGTGCAAAAACTTCATCATAATCAATCCCTTCAACTTGTCTAAAACCCTGAACCACTATACGAGCTTTGTTTCTGACAATTACACCTCTTTCATCTCGTTTACATCTCAGCACCCATATAGTACCAATCTTTTTCTCTCCTTTTGACAAATCTACCAAACGCCAAACTCCCAGCTTTTGAAACTAATTCAATTCTTCTTGCATCACCTCCACCTAGGCAGGCTCACGTAAAGCTTCTGTTACAGTCTTTGGCTCTATTTGTGAAATAAATGCAGAATGCATCCAGAGCTCTTGACTGCCATGAGTTTTCTTTAACTCCACATACAAGCTTTCTTCATTTGTGACTTGATGTCGTGTCTATGATCTGAGCAATCGGATGATTAACATGAACACGTGTGACAGGCACTTGCGGTACACCCACATTAGGATCCAGATTTGTAATATTCTGATTAGTGTCTTGATCATGAGAAATAACATCTTCAAAAATATCATTATCATCATAAGATGACCAATCATCATTAATTACTTCTGAAATGCCTTCCTCATGTGATGTAGTAATACCATCTTCAGATTGATGAGAAATACCTTGTTCTTCTGAATTCTGCAAATCATACTAGATTTGTGAGGTTATTTCTTCATCTGAAACAGTTGAAGACATATTAAAAGACTCAAACAATTTATTATAACCGAAAAGCCCATCTGGACCCTTTCCGTCTGGTATAGGTGTATGTCGTTGAACATCCACATGATACCATAATTCCACAACACCCGTACGTTTATTAAACGCACGTTTGTTAGAAAGACTATAGCTAAGAAAGAAACCCTCTTCAACTTTAGAATTTAATTTTGAATCTTTCTTTAGCATTGTACAAGGAGCCCCAAAAGGTTCCAAATGTTCCAAATTAGGCTTTCGATTCTAAAGCAATTCATAACAAGATTTATTATGTCTTTTAACAATCAGCACTCTGTTAAGAGTAAAACAAGCTGTAGCAACAACTTCACTCCAAAAAGTAATGGAAAGTTTAGAATTAGCTATCATTGTTCTTGCAGACTCAATCAAAGTCATGTTCTTTCTTTCAGCTACACCATTCATCTAAGGCTCATACGGTGCACTGAACTGCTGCTGAATGCCTTTGGAATTACAAAATTCCTCCATTTGGTGATTCTTAAACTCAGTCCCATTATCCGATCGTACACGTCTCACTCTCAACTTATACAAAGTCTCCAACCTATTTATCAACAACACAAAATTTTCATAAGTATCTGATTTATACTTTAAAAACATGACCCATGAAAATCTTGAAAAGTCATCAGTCACAGCAAAACAATAAGATTCACCACCTATACTTTTCACATTGATTGGTCCAAAAAAATCCATGTGAAGAAGTTCAAGTGGCATATCAATAGAAAAGATTTTCTTTGTTTTGTGAGAATTCCTTTTCTGTTTACCCATTTAAATGACACACACACACATCCAGAAGTTTAAAATGTTTAACCGGTACACCCTCAACTAAATGATTATGCACAAGATGATTCATCTTCCGAATATGAATATGTCCCATTCGACTGTGCCATGAAAGTGTATCTTGCTGAGTAGCCTTGGACACTAGACACGTTTCCACTTTATTCACTGTCTCCGCCTTTGCCATGTCAAGCACATAATGATCCTTGCTCCGATCAGCTGTCATTAGAATCCACTCATTAGAAATCTGAAATCCTTGCTTGAGTACATAACACTTGAATTTGTCGAACATCACATTGTAATCCTTATCACAAATATGAGAAACACTCAACAAATTGTCAGTTAATTTTTTGCAAAAATTAACATTATCAAACGAAACCTTTCCATTTGCTAAACTACCAAACCCTAAGATTTGACCTCCTTTGTCTCCATAAAAATTTACATAACTTCCTTTCACCAACTTGAAATATCTCAACAAATTCAACTCTCCAGTCATATGGCGGGAACATCCACTATCAACAATCCAACGATAGTTAATATGGCCCATGGATGCAACCTGCACAATAAATTAAAACAACATGTCAGTATTCAAAAGGGACGACTCCCGCCATTTTGGCGTTGAGTCTCCCGGAATGGACCCCTTCCGTTCATTTGTGATGACCTGATCAAATACCCATCATTACTTGTGTCACCCTCTTTCTTAGAAGCTTCATTACCTGACCTATTTTTGAGTTTCCAAAATAATTTTGATTTAAAATGTTGATTGAAAATGATTTTGATGAAAAATTATCAAATGAATCATCATCAGATGAAGTCACAATTTTCACAATCTTTTTAACATTTCTTTTATTCTCAAAAACTCGTTTCTTTTGATTATCTTCTTCTTTCACCCAAAAAACAATCAGGATTGAATTTTATGAGAACTTTCATTTCATCTTCACTAGGTCTATTTCTCCTAGGACTTCCACTAGAACCATTCACCCAACACTCCTCATCAGAACTCTTTCTGCTACAATCAGTTGAACTGAAATCCAAATCACAATTAGCAATCAAATGTCCCATATTACCACATCGGTAACAGTTTCTACTGTTAATATGAATTCTGGTTGTTTGTTCATCATAAAAACTTGATGAAACAAAAGGTTTTGACACAACCTTTGTAGATGAGATTTTGTTTCTCAAACCAGTTGATTTTATCTTTGAATTAGTCATTTGATTTTGAAAATTCTTTGATTTGTCTTTATGTGCAACCCCAAACCAGTCAAAGAAAAAATCCACTTTTTCAACCTTTTTAGAAACCACATTTTGCTTTCGAAAATTTCCACTAGACTCTCCTTGATGTGTAGTAGATGACTTAACATACACAATCGGTTTAAGAGTAGTGGTTGGTTTGGCTTTTATCACTAGTTTGGAAACTTGAGTGTTTTTAAACACCACCTTCTCAACTGGTTTAATCTCAGATTTTGACTTCTAAAATTTCGAACTCTTTTTCTCAACAATGTTAACTTTGTAACCATTTTGTCTCAAAATATCAGATGAATATTCTGACTTAGTGATATCTTCAATGATTGGAGCATCACTTTTAAGTGACACTTTTTCATCAGAAGATGAAACTCCAACATTTTCAACAATTTGTTCAGACCCATGTTCATTCAAAGAAACTGGATGAAGGAGGTGGTACAGAATGAAATCTAAAGCCAGTAGTATCATTCGATTATCTTTGCATGCCAGCAAAATAATCAATGACATACTGAGAATTCTGATAATTCTCTAGCTTTCTTTTATTCATTTCTGCTTCTACTTTGGCAGCTGATAATTCAACTTTCAACTTTTGTACTGACTCGAGATGCACATAAACTATATGATTATTTTGCAAAACTTAAATTGTTAATTCTTCATTTTCTTTTCCCAAATCAATGATCTTTTTATCAGAAGTTTTTTCTCTTGAAACCAACTTTTTGAGCATTCATTTCTTTCAACTTTTGAATGACCTCTAAAAGATCATTATTTACCTATTCAGCCTTTTCTTTGCCCTTGTTTGTTTCTTCATATAGAGAAGCCATAAATGCACCCATTAAATCATCATATTGTTTTCCCCAGTCATATCCTTCATCTGATTGACCGATTAAAGCGTTTGTTGATTCTTCAGGCTTTTCCTTTTTCTTTAGATAAGCTTCTTTTGGCTTGAAAGGATTCATGTTTCCTTGCTTCTTTGGATTTTTACACTCTCGAGCAAAATGACCCAACTCACCACAATTGTAACATTGTGTGGCCTTTGTATTAAATCCAAACTTTGTGTTCCTATCGAAAGTAAACTTCTATCCAGTTTTCTTCTAATATCTGTTAATTCTTCTTATTGCACTAGCCAAAGCCCACTGAGTATCAATCAGTTACATCTCATCATCATCAATCTGCTAATATTCTTCAAAAGTAAGATTTGAATTTCCAATCTTTCCAGCTATCTGTTCATCATAGGCACTGACAACACATGACAATATCGACATATGATCTCTGACAGCCTCCACAGTTACTTTTCCCAAATTTGTTGTATTTAATTGAATTGAATTTGACGAAGTGTCAGACTTCTTCTCATTCACAGAATAAGATGAACTTTAGCTAGTAGATGCAGATGGTACAGTAGTACTATGAGCAGTACTTGAAACAAAAGTTGTTTGAATCTTTGAAGAAGAAACAAGAGGTGTAACCACGGATGCACCATAGAGTGAAGGATGCTGTGTTACATTAACTCTTCTTGCTTTTCTTTTGTCTTTCATTTTCTGTTCTTCTAGCTATTGAATAAACTCAACCAATGTCATTCCCCGAAGATTTTCACTGAAAATCAACACCAATGAATTCCATCTTTATGGCAAAGCATCTGCAAAACAGTCTATTTTCTCTTCTTCAGTATATTCAATTCCGCACTTGCGAAATTCAGTCAATAAATGTCTATTTCTGGTTATTAAAGCTTCAAGACTTTTATTTCCAATATAATTGAAATTCACAAACTCTGTGCGTAAATCAGTGGCTTTCATTTTCTTAAGTTTGGTGTTTCCCTCATTTTCTTGAGTTTGGAGGAAAAACTTTCAAAATTTCAAGAAAAAACCTTCAAAATCTACAGATTTCAGCCACAAATTTCTTGATTTTGATATACCAAAGCAGCAGATGATGATAAAAATGTCAAAAAAGCAATCAAATACAAAGAAAATCGAAATGTAAGCTATCTCTTGATTTCTTGATCTTCAAAATGATTGATAATCTTCAATTGACTTGTACAGAACTCCCCCAATGCTTTGATACCACAGTAGATTAGCTCTTGATCGATCAATGGAATTCTATTAACAATCAAATCAATGCGGAATCTAGATTAGATCTATATGAATCAAAGATACACAATCATTTATATAAACATCATTTCATTAATCAACATAATCTTACAATGAAATGAAACTTGAAAACACAGTTCATACAATCTTACACAGGTTCTTTCACTCTCAGATCTGTCACGCTCCTGAGAATAACAGACAAACCTGCTATACATACATAACAAACAAACGAACCTAGCTGAACCCATAGGTTCGCCAGATGAACCTTGAGGTTCGCTGGATGAACCTTTTCAATACAAACCCTAGGTTCGCCGAACCTTTACAAAACCTTGCCTAGGTTAGTCGGCCAGACGAATCTTAGCAAAACCTACATTAAGCTATACATTTTGAAATCAAACTATTACAAAATGTACTAACAACCACATGTATTTGCCACCTTATCAATAATCTTAATGGAATCAACCGTTTCAACTTCAATTATCATCCTTTTGATGAGATTCATCTGCTCATCAGTAAATCTTGTTACTTTAATGAGCTGAGATTGAGCAGATCTAGAATCTTCTAGCATATGGTCTCTGATTGGAGTGTATCTGATTTGACTTTTGATATCTTCTAAGATATGAAGATCATCAACATAATAGTTTTCCTTAGCAACAACTATGGGTAGATCAAACTGATAAATTAGGTTGCTTAATTGTCTTTGTTTTGATGATCTTTGCATAAATGATGCAATAGTAGTGTTGTCATCGTTATCATCATCAGAATCATTAGAAATCTCATATACATCATCAGTAGCATCTCCTTTTTTTTCCCCGTTTTTGGGAGCATCATCCTCTGGATCATTATCATCATTTCTTGTGTGTTGTGATGAAGATGAGAGCAAAGAATCAGGTGCATGCTGAAGCGGCTTATTTTGAGATTCAAGAAGAGCTATAGTAGACTTAAGTTGAAGAATTTGATGTTGTTGTGAATCAGAGTGTTCTTTTGCTTTAGCATATTCTTATTGAACAAAGGATAATTGCTTTGCAGATTCATCAGTATGTACTTTATTCTTTTCAGGATCTTACTTCAATGAAGAAATCAGGGATGACTGAGCATCAGAAGTAGCTTTTAGAGATTCAGGTAAAGACTTTCTTACATCATTTTTTGGAACTAAAGCAACGTCTAGTTCTTGTTTTTAAAAAAATCTTGTTTGCCATCAGTAAAAATCTTATTTGAGGCAATTTTTTTTAATGCTAAATTTTGAATCATTTTAGTTTAAACAATTTAAAGAATGAAAAGAGATATTTATATAGTGTATAACATGTTTTTGATATAATCTTGTTGGTATATGATCCTTTTAACCTTTTAATTTATAAGAAATAGGCATACTGAGACTTTTCATGTTTTAGTTACATTATGAATGAAATATTGAAAATTTGAAGTTATGTAAAGAAAGACATATTCATATTAGAAATATATTGACAGTCAATAAATTAGTTTAATCAAGAAAACTGTGTTTTAAACACTTATTTAACTGGATGCATTAACAAAACCCAATTTGTACAGTGTATAACAAAAGTACCTCATGCATGCTCTTATTCGATTTTGGATGCAATAAATATCCAGGTTTGTACATCATATAATTGAGGGTAATTTATTGCCTGCACTTATTATTTTGGATGCAATGAGAATTTCATGACTATACATTGTATTCCAAAGGAGTCTCATGCATACTCTTATTCAATTTGTTTTCTTAATTAAACTAAGTATATGACATTCTCAATCTCTTACATGAAAATATATTTTCCTCAAATAAATAAAATGATTAATGTTTCATAAATTTGATTTAGTTTTCTCACTCAGCCTATTTTCATAAATTTTAAAGTCTACCAATCTCATCATAACAAAAAAATTATTATATTCATCAAAATGTGTCTTTTCATAGAAAAAATTGATTTAAAATGAATCCTATCATGGTAATTTTTTTTTTTGCATAAGTCATGTACTTATTCTTGAAAATTTATCATTCCATGTGACTGAATAAAAAATTTAAACCTTGAGGTATCCAAAGGTTTTGTAAATATATGAAATTCAGTATCAACTTGAACAAGATTTATTAATCATTTTTGTGAGTTGTCTCTTAAGAAGTGTTATCTTATTTCTATATGTTTTGTTTTCGAATGTTGAAAAGGATTTTTAGTTATACAGATGTCAGCAAGATAATCTATATATAAAGGTGTTTTAAGAAAATTATAACCAAAATCAAGCATTTTGTTTTGGATCTAGAGAACTTGAGAGCAATACAAAGATGCAACACTGTACTCAGCTTTAGCAGTAGACACCGAAACATATGTTTGTTTCTTGCATTGCCATGAAACTAATCTATTTCCTAAAAATTGACATCCACCAGATGTGGATTTTCTATCAAAGTTACAACCGCCAAAATCACTATCAGTATATGCAAAAAGATTAAAATCTCCATCCTTTGAATACAAAAAACCTAAGGACGGTTTTCCTTTTAAATATCTTAAATTTCTTTTTATAGTAGTTTGATGTGATTCTTTTGGGTTTGATTGAAATAGAGTACACACATAGACTCCATACATAATGTCAGGTCTGCTAGCTGTTAAATACATCAGTGAACAGATCATTGATCTATACTGTTTGTGAACTACAGAAACTCCATTTGAATCAAGATCTAATTTAGTTCGTGTATCAACAGGTGTATAGCTAGCTTTGAATCAGACAGATTATATTTAGCAAGAATATCACCAATATATTTTTATTGATGAATGAAAATTCCAGCTGGAGTTTGTTTCACCTGCAAACCAAGAAAAAATGTTAGTTCACCCATAGAACTCATTTGAAATTTAGAATGCATAAGTGATTCAAAATCATTGCAAAGTTTAGAATTTGTGGAACTAAAAATTATGTCATCTACATAAATCTGAACCAGCAATAGATCTTTTCCTTCTTTCTTCAAAAATAAAGTCTTTTCTATTTGTCCTCTTTTGAAATGATTTTTTAGCAAGTAATTGGACAGTGTCTCATATCATGCCCTAGGAGCCTGATGAAGCCCATAAAGAGCCTTATCTAGCTTGAATACCCTATAAGGAAACTTAGGATCCTCAAAACTTGGAGGTTGAGAAACATAGACTTCCTCATGTAATTTTCCATACAAGAAAGATGACTTAACATCCATCTGATATACTAAAAAATCCTTGCATGAAGCATATGCAAAAAAGATTCTTATTGCTTCAATTCTTGCTACTGGAGCAAATACATCATCATAGTCTATTCCTTCTTCTTGAGTATATCCCTGAGCAACAAGACGACCTTTATTTTTTATTATTATTCCTTTATCATCCTTTTTGTTTATGAAAACCCAACGAGTACTGTCACACCCCGAGCCGGCGGGAACGGATCGGGTTTTCCCGTCGGGCGGAAGGTTCCCAGGCCGCGATATCTTGAGTGATAATCGTAATGATCAGATTGTTTACATGGCACATGATATATAAAGAGAAATGCTAACATGACATATGATATAGAATTACAAAGTTAAATTACAAGTTATGTTCATAATTTAACTAAGTAAATCTATCCAAAAAGAACCATTGAGTTTCTATCTTGTAACTGTACAAGATATGCAAAAGATGATTCAGTGTTTGTCATTCAAAAGTATGATCGACACACAAAATGAAGCTAGGTCTTCTAAAGTCCACTAGCTTAACCCTTGAATGCTGGTGACTAAACATGTTCGTCACCTGATAATACATGTATTTAAACAAAGTCAACACTAGGTTGGTGAGTTCATAAGTTTAGTAATTGAAAATCATTGAATTTATGTCCAATATGTTCACAATGTTTCACTCAAGTTGTGTTGATAATTGACTCCCATGTTTCACACATTGTCCTCTCCATGGTTATATATACAGATAGTGTCTCATCCAACCAAGCATGCTTATATATCGGGCATACGAAAGGGTCAAGCCCAGACACCATCCCACCACATGCTCAACTGAACTCAACACTACCTGTAATACAATGATGGATACCCATTTAATTTCACCCATAAGTTCCCTGGTATGATTATCCAAATAATGAAAAGAAAGAGATGTAATTATCTCTGTTAGCCATTCCTTACGGAATAGCCCGGCATGTAAGATAAACCAATAATTGAATAAAGAGACATAAGAATCTCAGTTAGCTATTCCTTACGGATTAGCCCGGCATGCACAACAACCCAATGAAATAAGTAAGAGACGTAATCGTCTCTGTTAGCTATTCCTTACGGATTGGCCAGGCGTGTAAGATATCATGCTCGATATCTAGAACGAAACTTAATAGTTTCTGTAGCCAACCATTACTGATTAGCCCGGAGTGTAAAATACCCAAACAATTGAATAAAGAGACAATTGTCTCTGTTAGCTATTCCTTACGGATTAGCCCGGCGTGTAAGATATCCTCCCACATTATCTATTGGAATGAATCCGTTCCCTAGATTTTATGAATGTTATTAATTTGAATGATAGCATCTCTCGTGCCCGGTGTGATTTCGTTAGATTACTCCAAATCCTAGTAATTAGTGTTCGTGATTTACCCAACTAGTCTGTGGTTGTGTAACCGATATCCTCTGACGGTTATAATATGTGCTCTAAATAGATTCTTGCTAGGTAGTGATAGTATGTGTGGGAATGCCATCCAAAATATGTGTGCTTGCGATATCCTCCTCGATATCACAAGTAATTGTCTCGACTGTTATCTCGATGTTGAGTGTCACACCCCGGGCCGGCGGGAACGGATCGGGTTTTCCCGTCGGGCGGAAGGTTCCCGGGGCGCGATATCTTGAATGATAATCGAATTGATCAGATTGTTTTCATGGCACATGATAAATAATGAGAAATGCTAACATGACATATGATGTAAAATTACAAAGTTAAATTACAATGTTACGTTTATAATTTAGCTAAGTAAATCTATCCAAAAGAATCGTGTAGTTTCTATCTTGTAACTGTACAAGATATGCAAAATAGATTCACAATGTCATCAAAATATATGCATCCAAAAGTAAGCTAGGTCTTCTAAGAGTCCTCTAGCTTAATCACTGATGCTTGCTATCTAGACCTGTCCGTCACCTGAGAAAACATGCATTTAAACAAGTCAACACTAGGTTGGTGAGTTCATAAGTTTAGTATTTGAAAACCATTGAATTTAGTCAATCATGTTCACAGCGTTTCACACAAGTAATGTTGATAATTGAATCCCCTGTTTCACCCAATGTCCTCTCCATGGTTGGATGTACAGATAATGTCGCATCCAGTCAAGCATGCTTATATATAGGGGCATACGAAAGGGTCAAGCCCAGACGCCACCCCACCACATGCTTACTGCACTCAACACTACCTGTAATACAACGATGGATACCCATTTCCTTTCACCCATGATTTTCCCGATATGTTTATCCACTAAGTAAAGAGAAAAGAGACAAATTTGTCTCAATTGACCATTCCTAACGGAATAGCCGACATGCAAAATAACTCAGTGAACAATGTAAGAGATGAAATCATCCCTGTTAACTAATTCTTACGAATTAGCCGGTATGTCAAAATAACCAATAAGTGAATAAAGAGACATAATCTCTGTTAGCTAATCCTTACGGATTAGCCCGGCATGTAATATAACCCAATGAACAAATAAGAAACAAAGTTGTTTCTGTTAGCTATTCCTTACGGATTAGCCCGGCATGTAAGATATCATACTCGATATCTAGAACGAAACCTAACGGTGTCTGTAACTAATCATTCCTGATTAGTCCGGCATGTAAAAGTAATCCAATGAACAATCAAGAAACGAAATCGTTTCTGTTAGCTATTCCTTACGGATTAGCCCGGCATGTAAGATATCATACTCGATATCTAGAACGAAACCTAAGGTTTCTGTAACTAATCATTATTGATTAGTCCGGCATGTAGTATACCCAACCATTGAATAAAGAAACATAATAGTCTCTGTTAGCCATTCCTTACGAATTAGCCCGGCATGTAAGATATCATACTCGATATCTAGAGCGAAACCTAGTAGTTTCTGTAACTGTCAGTACTAACCAGTCCGGTGTGTAAGATATCATACTCGATATCTAGAGAGGAACATAATAGATCCAGTAGCTGTATTCCCCTGTTCAGCCCGGCGTGTAAAGTGTCAATCTCATGGTTTCTAGTTAGAGACGTAATAGCCCCAGTAGCCGTCATTTCTGATCAGCCCGGTGTGTAAGATATCCTCCCATGATATCTATTGGAATGAACATGTTTCCTAGTCTTTATGTGTGTTATCTATGTGATTGATAGCACCTCTCGTGCTCGGCATGATTTCATTTGATTCATCAAACCCCAGTTATTAGTTTTAAAGATTTGCTCAACTGATCTACCGTTGTGTAACCGACACACTCTGACGGTTAGGGATTGTGTTCTAAATAGAGTCTTAGTGATTTATGATGATATGTGTGATATGCCATCCCCAAAGGCGTGTGTATGTAATATCCTCCTCGATATCACAAATAAATGTTTCAGCTATTAATCCCAAGTGTGTGTGTTCTAGCGGTCTTAACAAAGTGTCATAGGAACATGTCTCATACACAATGTTAGTGAGGTGTGAATGATCTTGATATCATGAAATTATCTTATCATGATAATCACCCTTATCATTCATAGTTGTCAATGGCATGTTATCCCATGGTTTTCCCCCGTTGTTCTATCGTGTAAGGATAATATGCACGGTTGTAAGATATGTTCTTAACAACTCATATTATCCTATGTGTTAACGTGTCCTGATTCTAGGTTGGCATGTAGCATCCTAGCTAATTCAGATATGATTAACTCAAACAATCAAGCATGTAGTGATTAACGATAATAAAGATAAACAATTATTATCTAAATCATGAAATAAACAACATGTTAATGTAAACTTTTAAATAATTAAAAGTTAAGCATGTTTCTCAGCCCCAAGAGTTAAAATCAGTAAAGATTAAAGTAAAAGGGGCATATGAACTCACCTTGTAGTGTTTGCAGTTGACTTAGTCTAAAATAAGAATGCACGCGCTCTTTGATATACTTGTTGAGGTTTTTCACAGTCCTGTATTGATTTCACGTTGTTGTAACTTGTAAGTATAAATTATAATTGAGTTGTGTGCGTGTTCGTGTTAGCCCTAAAGTTGGCTAACACGAGTAAGTCTCGGTCATTATTCGGCCTTGTTCACTTGCTACTGATCTTGTTAACCCTTACCTACTAGGTTTAGGTTAACCCACTTTGTTATTCGTTTCGTGTTCTAATTAATCATTATCATGACCAAAACGTTCCAAGTGTATGACTTAGGTTATTGATTAAATAGTATTAACCCTTAATATTTGTCACTTAGCGTCATTAGTTTCTATGAATTGGTTTCAACTTGTTAAATGTAACTGTAATAAAACCTTGTCATCCTTTTATAGTAGAACCATCCCTATTAAATTTGATTCCCATGCATGTTTAACTTTGAAATTTGTTAGTGTGCTCGTTCACAATTTGAATCAATTGGTCGGATCAGTAGAGTTCTAATACTTAGGCCAATTTGTATAAGAGTTTTGGGCCTAATCAACCTCTCTTGGACCAGAGGCGTCATGGGCCTCTCACTACAGTTGGGCCGATTGGTTTTTCTTTGGCCAAGCGTTATCTACATAGGATGTGGGGTGGCCGGTTATACTCTCTCGAACAGTAACAAGAGGGTGGCCCAAATAGTAGATGTAGATAGAATAACTTATAACTGGGCTAAGTAGAGGATTGTTGGGCCTGTTGAATTGGGCCGGGACTGTGGCCATGGGCCGGATGAACATGTGTGTGGGCCACTGTTGGGCCGAAAGGTACCCTGGCCAGATCATTAATCTGTTGGGCCCAAGATAAGCCATATGGGCCGAATGAAGGATCCTTGCGCCACATTTATAGATTTGAGCCACGTTGGGCCTTGTTAAAATGTGTTTGGCCTGTGATGTTGCTGTTGGGCCGTCTCAGTCTATTGGGCCAACTTTGTTGTGGTTTAGACCGGTGGCTAGTAGATCGAATAAGGGGTATGGCCGCATAAGGTGGCTAGTTCGTAGGGTTTCCACCGAAATAAGGTGGTCTGATGGTAATACATGGACAACATGATGGATCCGAATGTGTGTGTTGTTGGCCGAATGATGGTCATGTGGTCGAATGAAACTGAGATCCACCGAATGGCACACCACGAATGAGGGTTGGCGAATGGTTGTTTCTGCTGGTTCGGCGAATGAAGATGGGGTAGTCGAATGAGGTGGTGATTCGGCAGGATGGTGGTGTCGAATGAGTGCTCTAAACCGACTGAGAGCCTCGGTCGAATGGGGTTAGGGGCGAAGGAGAAGAGAGGTCGAATAGGGTTCTTGTGGCCAAAGAGAGCCATTCGACTGACCTGAGTCGAGTCATTCGGCCAACCCAAACCGAGTCCCAACCCCATCATCCAGTCGAATCAAATCTCCCACCGGTTTTTCCCCTGAGGTTCCCAGAATGTATTTCGTGCGTATAGGGTAGAGAATGGGGCTGTTAATCGGTTTAGAGATGGTAGTCGACCCAAAGGGTTTCGAAACCCTAATTTTCGCTACTTTTGAGGTCCATTTACCTTCGATGCAGTGACTTTTGGGACCGATCCCTTGTACTTTCTTGTAGTGGAACTCAATACCTTCGATTTGGTCCAAAGATGGAGCGATTTGGCCAAGAAATGAGTGAGTTAGAGAGGTTTGAAGGTTCGAAAACCCTAACAATGGTGGTGGCCGGAAATTTGGGGTAGGAGAGAGGAGGGAGATGATGGAAATGAGAAATACTCTCATTTTTGAGTTTTTATACTCCGTGTGGTATCCGGGTTCGTTTTTGTCGCTCGGTTCGCATTTTCGTCGCGTAACCGGAAATTACGCGTAACTAACATCTTTTAAATAAAAAGACTTTAATTTCGTTATTTTGATGAGTTTCAAAATTGTAAAATGTTCTACATTTTAATTTAATTAAAATTATTATCGTCCGTGCCAGTTTTCGTTTCCGTTTCGTCAGATCGCGTCACTTACGCGCGTCTTCGTACAGAGCGCTAACTGTACGAACACGATTGTAAGTTTCACTTTCTGATTTGGTTTTCTAATTATCAGTTATCGCTCAGAACGTTAAACTCACAGATATGTTTGTGTGAATCGTCACCCACGCAAACACGCTGTCAGTTTAATTATTCTAAAACGACACTGCAAATTCTGTTTTGGATTGTGTTTTCCTCACTGTCGGACTCATCTGAACATCCTGTTATCACTTGGTTTTCGTATTGGATTGTCGGTCATCTGATTCCTGTCATCAATGGATATCAGATCGCAACCGATTCGTTATTGTTATTCGTTTGCACTTTGTTGTTTCTCTTGAGTTGTTGTATTTACCGTATTTAAGTTTTCACTTAAATACATACAACTGTGATTTGTTTCCTGAGTTCTGTTGTCACATACTGTTTACGTACTGTATTTACACACAGTACGTGGTGTAAGTACACGCACTGTACAGACTTGCCGTACGGTTTAGTACTAGTTGTCACAGTCTCCCCTTGTTAAAGAAATTTCGTCCCGAAATTTAAGCATCATAGTCGGGCCCTACTTTTTCTTTGTTCAGGTGGAAATGCTTTGATATCACGTGGTTCTTATGTTCTCATGTTTATGCAGATTGCAATTTAAAGTCTCCCGAGTCTGTTAGATAGGCTACGGATTCATTTTCAGTCTCTCGACCGTGTAATCCGTATTGTTCATGTTCTTACAAGAACATTGTTCGTATGTGACCTAGTTCTCCCTAGGAGTCTAGGATTTTGTGTGTGGTTATAACATGAGCAGACTTGATCTAATTGTTCTTATCATTCCAAGAACATCAAGTCTACTAGAAGTATAAGGTAGCTTGGCATCATATTCCATAGCTGTTCGTATACACTCCCATAGTGGTATCTCCTGGTGTTACATAGTTTCATGATCTATAATGTTCACCATGATTCCTTGTACTCGTGTGTTATTTCTTTCAGGAGAAGCCTCTCGGTTCTCCCCTTGTTAAAATGGATTCGTATATTGTCAGATAAGACAACATTGACGGATTCAATACTGAAACTTGTGAATGTATCTCTATCGTTCATTGTAATGACATAAAGAGGTTTCATTGGATTAGATGACTACGTCCCTATCAAGGACAAACATCAGTTCCAATGATGGTATTGACACCACTCGTGTCCATCACTTTGACTCTCATGCATGTGTTTGTTCACTAAAGTAAGCGAACACTAAGTTCATGTCATTCAGTGTATAAAATGTTCGAATGTTACCCCAATGATGAGTAAGTTATGAACGAACTCTTATGGAATCAATGATAATCTATGCTAGTATAAAATATACATCTGCAAAGATTTTAAATAAGAAATGTACCCGTGTTGGTGTTGGTGTCAGTGTCTTGGCGTGCAGCAGCAGCTCCAATTTGATATGCACGTCCCCTCGGTACTTGTCCTCTCGGTAGCACCCTTTTGGGACAGTCTTTCGCATAATGTCCTGGTTCCCCGCAGGTGTAACAGGAAATGCGATCAAGATGTGCAGCGGTCTGTGCCACTGCTTGGTTTGCCCTGTGCTGTGTGGCCTGCCCCTTGCAGAATTTGGCCCAGTGTCCCATTTTTCCACAATGAGTGCATTGCCTGCACCCTGTGCCAGGTTGATGATGATAGTTGCACTTATTGCAGAATGGAGCCGTGCCAGAATAAGATCCACGATTCTGCGGTGATTGGTTGGCCACAGCTTGTTTGGTAGTGGTGGTCGTTGCGAAATTCTTAACGACCTTTCGTTTCTTGTTAGAGGGTTGTTCCGGATCTTCAGTAGTTCCAGATCCCTTCTTGAGTGCACCAGAGGCAACCATTACATCAGTCAATGAAGCTGATAGTGTAACAGCCATCTCTAGTGTGGTTGGGTGGGCGGCAATCACATGCCCCCGGATGCATGGCGGTAGTCCACCGACATACCGTTCAATCCTCTTCTCAAGTGTTGGCACAATGTCCGGTGCCAAGGTTGCTAGTTCATGAAATCTGGTGGTGAATGCCAGATGTTCAGCACCAATCATCACATGGTTGAGCAGTTCAGTCTCAACCTTCTTGAGTTCATTCCTCGGGCAGAACTCGCCCCTCAGCAAAGTCTTGAAATCCTCCCAAGGCATCGCCAATGCCTCATCTCTTCCTCGGGTTTGAAACTGGGCATTCCACCAGGTTAGTGCTCGTTTCTCAAACGATCCTGCAGCATATCTCACGCGGTGTTGATCAGGACAACCGCTAATGTCGAGAGTTGTTTCCATCTTCTCAATCCATTGGATCAAGCCGACGGCTCCCTCAGTGCCACTGAATGGCGGTGGCTTGCATCCTACAAAGTTCTTGTAGGAGTAGTCTTGACCTTGCCGTGTGTTACCACTACCTTCTCCAGTTGAGTTGGCAGCATTGTTGCTGTTGTTACCGTTGATTCTGTTCATCATCTCGGGAATCACATCCCTCAGTTGGCTTGTCAGCAGTGTAGCCAGTGCTATAGTAGCAGGGTCTAGTATCTGAACATTGCTTGAGCCTGGTGGTGGCGAGTGCGGAGGAGGAGGAGGTGGAGGTGGTTGTGTAGGAGAGTCAGGCGGTGTCGGTGTCGATGAGTGCGGAGCTGAACCTTGAGTCAACGGTAGTAGCGGTGGTTGTCTTCTCGGCGGCATTCTGATCATAACCGAAAGGAAATCGGTTAGTGCAGTGATCAGAAGCAGAAGACATATGCAAATAGAATCCTATGTTGTATGTTCACTACATGAGGTCCCTAGGTTATAGTCTAGGCCAAACCGTTTAAGCAATATGACCTATATTTCTCTATAACCATGGCTCTGATACCAATCTGTCACACCCCGGGCCGGCGGGAACGGATCGGGTTTTCCCGTCGGGCGGAAGGTTCCCGGGGCGCGATATCTTGAATGATAATCGAATTGATCAGATTGTTTTCATGGCACATGATAAATAATGAGAAATGCTAACATGACATATGATGTAGAATTACAAAGTTAAATTACAATGTTACGTTTATAATTTAGCTAAGTAAATCTATCCAAAAGAATCGTGTAGTTTCTATCTTGTAACTGTACAAGATATGCAAAATAGATTCACAATGTCATCAAAATATATGCATCCAAAAGTAAGCTAGGTCTTCTAAGAGTCCTCTAGCTTAATCACTGATGCTTGCTATCTAGACCTGTCCGTCACCTGAGAAAACATGCATTTAAACAAGTCAACACTAGGTTGGTGAGTTCATAAGTTTAGTATTTGAAAACCATTGAATTTAGTCAATCATGTTCACAGCGTTTCACACAAGTAATGTTGATAATTGAATCCCCTGTTTCACCCAATGTCCTCTCCATGGTTGGATGTACAGATAATGTCGCATCCAGTCAAGCATGCTTATATATAGGGGCATACGAAAGGGTCAAGCCCAGACGCCACCCCACCACATGCTTACTGCACTCAACACTACCTGTAACACAACGATGGATACCCATTTCCTTTCACCCATGATTTTCCCGATATGTTTATCCACTAAGTAAAGAGAAAAGAGACAAATTTGTCTCAATTGACCATTCCTAACGGAATAGCCGACATGCAAAATAACTCAGTGAACAATGTAAGAGATGAAATCATCCCTGTTAACTAATTCTTACGAATTAGCCGGTATGTCAAAATAACCAATAAGTGAATAAAGAGACATAATCTCTGTTAGCTAATCCTTACGGATTAGCCCGGCATGTAATATAACCCAATGAACAAATAAGAAACAAAGTTGTTTCTGTTAGCTATTCCTTACGGATTAGCCCGGCATGTAAGATATCATACTCGATATCTAGAACGAAACCTAACGGTGTCTGTAACTAATCATTCCTGATTAGTCCGGCATGTAAAAGTAATCCAATGAACAATCAAGAAACGAAATCGTTTCTGTTAGCTATTCCTTACGGATTAGCCCGGCATGTAAGATATCATACTCGATATCTAGAACGAAACCTAATGTTTCTGTAACTAATCATTATTGATTAGTCCGGCATGTAGTATACCCAACCATTGAATAAAGAAACATAATAGTCTCTGTTAGCCATTCCTTACGAATTAGCCCGGCATGTAAGATATCATAATCGATATCTAGAGCGAAACCTAGTAGTTTCTGTAACTGTCAGTACTAACCAGTCCGGTGTGTAAGATATCATACTCGATATCTAGAGAGGAACATAATAGATCCAGTAGCTGTATTCCCCTGTTCAGCCCGGCGTGTAAAGTGTCAATCTCATGGTTTCTAGTTAGAGACGTAATAGCCCCAGTAGCCGTCATTTCTGATCAGCCCGGTGTGTAAGATATCCTCCCATGATATCTATTGGAATGAACATGTTTCCTAGTCTTTATGTGTGTTATCTATGTGATTGATAGCACCTCTCGTGCTCGGCATGATTTCATTTGATTCATCAAACCCCAGTTATTAGTTTTAAAGATTTGCTCAACTGATCTACCGTTGTGTAACCGACACACTCTGACGGTTAGGGATTGTGTTCTAAATAGAGTCTTAGTGATTTATGATGATATGTGTGATATGCCATCCCCAAAGGCGTGTGTATGTAATATCCTCCTCGATATCACAAATAAATGTTTCAGCTATTAATCCCAAGTGTGTGTGTTCTAGCGGTCTTAACAAAGTGTCATAGGAACATGTCTCATACACAATGTTAGTGAGGTGTGAATGATCTTGATATCATGAAATTATCTTATCATGATAATCACCCTTATCATTCATAGTTGTCAATGGCATGTTATCCCATGGTTTTCCCCCGTTGTTCTATCGTGTAAGGATAATATGCACGGTTGTAAGATATGTTCTTAACAACTCATATTATCCTATGTGTTAACGTGTCCTGATTCTAGGTTGGCATGTAGCATCCTAGCTAATTCAGATATGATTAACTCAAACAATCAAGCATGTAGTGATTAACGATAATAAAGATAAACAATTATTATCTAAATCATGAAATAAACAACATGTTAACGTAAACTTTTAAATAATTAAAAGTTAAGCATGTTTCTCAGCCCCAAGAGTTAAAATCAGTAAAGATTAAAGTAAAAGGGGCATATGAACTCACCTTGTAGTGTTTGCAGTTGACTTAGTCTAAAATAAGAATGCACGCGCTCTTTGATATACTTGTTGAGGTTTTTCACAGTCCTGTATTGATTTCACGTTGTTGTAACTTGTAAGTATAAATTATAATTGAGTTGTGTGCGTGTTCGTGTTAGCCCTAAAGTTGGCTAACACGAGTAAGTCTCGGTCATTATTCGGCCTTGTTCACTTGCTACTGATCTTGTTAACCCTTACCTACTAGGTTTAGGTTAACCCACTTTGTTATTCGTTTCGTGTTCTAATTAATCATTATCATGACCAAAACGTTCCAAGTGTATGACTTAGGTTATTGATTAAATAGTATTAACCCTTAATATTTGTCACTTAGCGTCATTAGTTTCTATGAATTGGTTTCAACTTGTTAAATGTAACTGTAATAAAACCTTGTCATCCTTTTATAGTAGAACCATCCCTATTAAATTTGATTCCCATGCATGTTTAACTTTGAAATTTGTTAGTGTGCTCGTTCACAATTTGAATCAATTGGTCGGATCAGTAGAGTTCTAATACTTAGGCCAATTTGTATAAGAGTTTTGGGCCTAATCAACCTCTCTTGGACCAGAGGCGTCATGGGCCTCTCACTACAGTTGGGCCGATTGGTTTTTCTTTGGCCAAGCGTTATCTACATAGGATGTGGGGTGGCCGGTTATACTCTCTCGAACAGTAACAAGAGGGTGGCCCAAATAGTAGATGTAGATAGAATAACTTATAACTGGGCTAAGTAGAGGATTGTTGGGCCTGTTGAATTGGGCCGGGACTGTGGCCATGGGCCGGATGAACATGTGTGTGGGCCACTGTTGGGCCGAAAGGTACCCTGGCCAGATCATTAATCTGTTGGGCCCAAGATAAGCCATATGGGCCGAATGAAGGATCCTTGCGCCACATTTATAGATTTGAGCCACGTTGGGCCTTGTTAAAATGTGTTTGGCCTGTGATGTTGCTGTTGGGCCGTCTCAGCCTATTGGGCCAACTTTGTTGTGGTTTAGACCGGTGGCTAGTAGATCGAATAAGGGGTATGGCCGCATAAGGTGGCTAGTTCGTAGGGTTTCCACCGAAATAAGGTGGTCTGATGGTAATACATGGACAACATGATGGATCCGAATGTGTGTGTTGTTGGCCGAATGATGGTCATGTGGTCGAATGAAACTGAGATCCACCGAATGGCACACCACGAATGAGGGTTGGCGAATGGTTGTTTCTGCTGGTTCGGCGAATGAAGATGGGGTAGTCGAATGAGGTGGTGATTCGGCAGGATGGTGGTGTCGAATGAGTGCTCTAAACCGACTGAGAGCCTCGGTCGAATGGGGTTAGGGGCGAAGGAGAAGAGAGGTCGAATAGGGTTCTTGTGGCCAAAGAGAGCCATTCGACTGACCTGAGTCGAGTCATTCGGCCAACCCAAACCGAGTCCCAACCCCATCATCCAGTCGAATCAAATCTCCCACCGGTGTTTCCCCTGAGGTTCCCAGAATGTATTTCGTGCGTATAGGGTAGAGAATGGGGCTGTTAATCGGTTTAGAGATGGTAGTCGACCCAAAGGGTTTCGAAACCCTAATTTTCGCTACTTTTGAGGTCCATTTACCTTCGATGCAGTGACTTTTGGGACCGATCCCTTGTACTTTCTTGTAGTGGAGCTCAATACCTTCGATTTGGTCCAAAGATGGAGCGATTTGGCCAAGAAATGAGTGAGTTAGAGAGGTTTGAAGGTTCGAAAACCCTAACAATGGTGGTGGCCGGAAATTTGGGGTAGGAGAGAGGAGGGAGATGATGGAAATGAGAAATACTCTCATTTTTGAGTTTTTATACTCCGTGTGGTATCCGGGTTCGTTTTTGTCGCTCGGTTCGCATTTTCGTCGCGTAACCGGAAATTACGCGTAACTAACATCTTTTAAATAAAAAGACTTTAATTTCGTTATTTTGATGAGTTTTAAAATTGTAAAATGTTCTACATTTTAATTTAATTAAAATTATTATCGTCCGTGCCAGTTTTCGTTTCCGTTTCGTCAGATCGCGTCACTTACGCGCGTCTTCGTACAGAGCGCTAACTGTACGAACACGATTGTAAGTTTCACTTTCTGATTTGGTTTTCTAATTATCAGTTATCGCTCAGAACGTTAAACTCACGGATATGTTTGTGTGAATCGTCACCCACGCAAACACGCTGTCAGTTTAATTATTCTAAAACGACACTGCAAATTCTGTTTTGGATTGTGTTTTCCTCACTGTCGGACTCATCTGAACATCCTGTTATCACTTGGTTTTCGTATTGGATTGTCGGTCATCTGATTCCTGTCATCAATGGATATCAGATCGCAACCGATTCGTTATTGTTATTCGTTTGCACTTTGTTGTTTCTCTTGAGTTGTTGTATTTACCGTATTTAAGTTTTCACTTAAATACATACAACTGTGATTTGTTTCCTGAGTTCTGTTGTCACATACTGTTTACGTACTGTATTTACACACAGTACGTGGTGTAAGTACACGCACTGTACGGACTTGCCGTACGGTTTAGTACTAGTTGTCACATTGAGTGTTCTTACTAACTTGAACGAAGTGTTATAAGAACTTGTCTTATACACAATGTTAGTAATGTGTGAATGATCTCGTGATCATGAAGTTACACTATCATGATTATCATTCTTGTTATTTGTAATTGTTATTGGCATGTTATCCCTTGGTTCCCTGTTGTTCTATCGTGAAGGAATAATGCACAGTTGTAAGTTATATTCTTAGCAACGTACATTACTCTATGGTGCTAATGTGTCATAATTCTAGGCTAGCATGTAGCATCCTAGCTATTTCAGGTATGATAAAATCAAACAATCAATCATGTAATGATAAACGATAATAAAGATAAGCAATTATCATCTAAATCATAATATAAGCAATATGTTAATAGAAACTTTTAAGTAAATAAAAGTTTAGCATGTTTCTCAGCCCCGAGCTTTGAAATCAATAAAGATTAAGAAAAGGGGCATATGAACTCACCTTGTGATTGATGTGTTTGACTTAGCTTAAAAGAAGAATGCACGCGCTCCTTGATTCTATTTGTTGTGTTTTCACGTTCCTGTATTGATTTCATATTGTTGGATCTTATAAGTCTAAGTTGTATAGATTTGTGCGCGTGTCTGTGTTAACCTTACTTGATCATCATTTCGTGATCTCAATCATCATTCGGCCCAATTAAATATGAATGTACGTTATTGTCACTTAGCCATTTTAATTTGTAAGAATTCCCTGACTTAACCATCACTAATTGTTTCGACCCAAATGATTATTACTTTTTAGTAAAATGAAATTACAATTTCCATTAAATGACGTCCCTAATTATTTGATTCATGAATTGGGTTAACTTGAACCCCATTGGGTCGAATGTGAGTTGGTGGGCCAAAATCCATGTGGGCTTAAACAATTGTTGTGGGCCGGAAGAATTTTGGGCCGGTTAAGGGATGTTGGGCCGAGACATATGTGTGTTTTGGGCCGAATAGAATATGTTGGACAGAATAATGGTTGGGCACTTGGGCCGGTTTATTGCTATTGAGCCAAACAAGGAATTTGGGCCGGTGGACATGGGATGAACGAGTATATTGGACGTTTATTGTTTAAGTTAGGGCCAAGATATGTGTGAGCATAGACTATATAGCCGGCCCAATACTCAATCCAAGAGATGTTCTAATTTCCTTGCTCAATGTTGTTGCCGACTGGGTGTAATAAACTCCTAGGGTTCGTGACCATGTAGCTAGTTGGAAACCATGGGAAAGGTTCGGTTAGTGGTAGGGTTCAGCCACAAATGGTTAAAGACTCAGGTTCGGTTGTTCAAGGATTAGATTCGTCTCAGTCACATAGGTTCGTAGTAGAGGGCACACAGGTTCGTTCCCAGATGGTTCGGTGCTGGTGGTTTGTTCAAATGAAGATCACAGGTTCGTGGCTGATGGTGATAGGTCCGTGAGACCCCAAAGTTTCGGCTCTCACGTATTGGCTGTGCAAGGTTCGTGCGATTCGGAAGGTTCGTGCATAGCTGAAAGGTTCGTTCCACCTTCTGGGTTCGGCGGTTCATGAGAAGATGGTGTGCACTCAAGGTTCGGGGTGGCTGGAAGTTCGCTGGGGAAGGGTTCATGGACAGAATGGTTCAACAGATGATGATGAAGGGTTCGGTTGATGCGGCTCAGGTTCGGACTTGTACTCTTGGGTTTGTGAGACCTCATAGGTTCGGCCCCCTTTGTACCCAGCATTGTCCCGAACCTGTTGCATCTTCATCATCACCATCCTTTTCGATTAAGCTGGTCCTAGTGTTGTTTACCCCAGTGCGACATATTATTCTCAAAGGTTGCGTGATTGTGGGAGAGGATCCAGGGCCGGTTTTAAGTGGCTTGGTCGACTAAGGGTATGAAAACCCTATTTTCGTGAGTTTTCAAGCTTCCATACCTCGATTTTCAGTGGCTATCTTCCCCGATCTGTTATACTTCTAGGTTGAGGAGATCGAGAGCTTCAAGTGGACACCAAGAACGCCCAAATCCGTCCACAAACGAGCAAGTTATGAGGATTTGAAGAGTGATTATCCTTTTGAGGAGAAAGGTTCGTGAATGTGAGCTTGAGAGAGAAAGGGCTGATTGTAAATGAGGAAAATAGCCTCGTTTAGGCTTTAAATACCCCACGGGTATTCGGATTCGTTTCAGTTGCTCGGTTCGCGTTTTCCGGAATTTAAACGCGTAATTTTATTTGTAATAAATGCAAGAAGTTAATTTAATTGTCTTGATGAGTTTCAAAATTGTAAAATATTATTTATTTTATTTTATTAATTTATTTTCTTTCGTGTCGTGTTTTCGTTTCTGTTTCGTCAGAAAACGTCACTTTCGCGCGTTTTCGTACAAAGCGCTAACTGTACGAACACGATCGTATGTTTCACTTTCTGATTTGGTTTTCTACTTATCAGTTGTCGTTCAGACTGTTAAACTCACATATATGTTTGTGTGAATCGTCACACATGCAAACACGCTGTCAGTTTATTATTCATTTACGCACTGAGTTATTGTTTTAAATTGTATTTCCTCAGTGTCGGACTCAACTAAACATCCTGATTTCACTTTGTTTTCATATTGATTCGTCGGTCATCTGATTCCTATCATCTATGTATATCAGATCGCAACCGATGTGTTCTTGTTGTTTACTTATACACTGTCGTTTCTCTTGAGCTGTTGTATTTACTGTATTTAAGTTTTCACATAAACACATACAACTGTGGTTTGTTTTCTGAGTTATGTTGTCACACAACTGTTTACGCACTGTATTTACACACAGTAAATGGTGAAAGTACACCCACCGTACGGACTTGCCGGACGGTTTGGTACTGGTTGTCACAAGTACCAATGGGATACATTCCATTTGGAAGATCAACAAATTCCCATACTTCTTGTTTTCTGAATTGTTGTAGCTCTTCTTGCATTGCTTCTACCCAAATTGCATCTGCAAGTGCTTCCTTTATATTCTTTGGTTTTATTTGAGAAAGGAAGGAAGAATAAAGACAAATATTTTCTTCATGAGATGTGCTTCTTGTTGTTCTTTGATTCAGATCACCAATTATATTTGATGACGATGAATTTTTTCTATTTTTCCTATAATTGGATTGAGATCAATTGGAATCAAAGATTCTAAATTTGTTTGATTTTGTATCTCCTCATTTGAAGCATTTGACATAGGAGTAGTTATTTCAACATTTTGAGTTGGAGAAGATTCAACATTATTTTCAACAGTATTTTCTATCAAAACATATTCACACTCTGATGCAGACTCAAATTGTTCTTCAGGGTCCTCATTTATAGGATGTGGACTATTTTCATTTAAAATTTGATTTTGAGGTCCCTGTGATAGATATGTAGTATATTGGGGAGGATCAACTAGATGAACTCCTATAGATTTAGGGTTTAAGCCAAGATCACTTCCAAAGTTTGATGAATCTCCTATATCAGTATTTTCATTTGAATTTTGATCTTCAAACATGTTTAGATTTAAAGACTTTGTGAGAACATCTATATCAAAAAACCAATCTGGACCTAAGCTAGTCATAGGAAATCAATTTTCTTGAAATGTAACATTCAAGGATTCATCAAATATATTAGCTCTTCTATTGAACACTCTATATGCATTTAATATAGAAGAGTATCCTAAGCAAAATCCATCATCTACTTTTGGTGCAAACATAGATAAACGATCTTTGGTATTCAATATTGAGAGGCCCCGTTCCTCGGGAGTCCCTCGGTTGGTTAAACATCAAAAGTATAGCTCTTAAACCGTACAATAGTCATATACTATAGTCGTATATACTATAGCAGCGGAAATCATTACATAACATTTAGCCTTAATAGGAATGCCAGCTCTTGAATAAGTAGTCCTCATTTCATGCCACGAGCCATCATATCCTTATCAAAACTTGATCAACCTGACATGAATGCTAAAACAAGTCAGCTTTCGTTGGTGAGTTCTAAGTTAACTTATTATAAAAATCTTTACTCATTCATATCTTTATATAACATACATATCATCAAAACATCAAACATACAGTACATAGAACATTAGCCTTTCGCTGCTGACCGAATTCAACAGGCTTGTGCAGCACAAGACTCTTAAACTATCAACCCGAAGTCGGTAACTTATACATGCATAAGATTTCCTCAACTGGCGACACACAGTCGGCAGGCTAGTGTTTCCACAAGACTCTTTAACCATCAACCGAAGTTGACGGCTCATATCGGTACAAGACTTCTTTACATACATCATTCATACATAACATGGTTTAAATCATTTAAACCATCGTAAATATAATCAATTCCTTGCACCGCAGTGCTCAAGTTCTGCCCAACCGTAGCTGGCAAAACCACATTTCCTCCTCGACCTCGGTTGAGTGTCTTAAAAAAATCATTTCTTTCTCAACCACCGTTGAGACTTAAAACATTCTTTACATATCAGCTGAAATTCTTAAAATCATTTACTTCTCAGCTGAGAATATTAAAATCATTTACTTCTCAACCGCAGTTGAGACTTAAAACATTCTTTACTTGGAAACATTATTTATCTGAAAACGTTCTTTACCTGAAAACATTCTTTATCAGAAAACATTCTTTACCTGATCTTAATCAGGTTAAAATCACTTTCATACAACAACTTTATAACATGCATATCAGCCCAAAATGATAAAACATTTAAAACAGGGCTACAAAGAACTCACCTTAATTCAAAGCTTGACTTACAATAAATTTCCAACTAGCCTCGGCTTTAGGAATTGTTAATAACCTGTATAACATTATTACTTTAACACATAATTCAAGCATTCTTATATAAACCTAATAGGGCTAGTGGTTAATTTAAACCGTGTCTTTACACACATGACTTATCCTAACCACTTTCACCCATACTTGACATTCATACTTTACCTTACTCTCATTCACATAACACTCGTTTACTTTCTTTCAATCATACCAATGCCCTTGGTAATTCACATCAATCCTCATACCCAATCATATCACTCATAATTGTATAAAATGTTACTTTGCTTCCTTTCTCAACTCTTTCCATACCCACAACCCTTTGATTATATAAATTGTAGAGCCCCCTAAACGATGAAGACTGACAAAGTCAACGCGGAAGAGTCAACCCTCAGAGTCTTTTTGATTATTTTCGTGTACAGTCACTTCGAGTACACGATTTGTTCGTGTACTCGAACTTTTGTATTAGATTTCGTGTACTCCTAGGCCTAGTATAAATAGACGTATTTTGTGCAGGTTTAGGTTAGAATCCCGATGCATTTGCTCTCTAGACGTATTGAGGCACTTGTACTCGAAATTTTCAGAATTTATAAAAGTTTGAATATATCTTATTGCTTTCTTGATTCTAACTTGGATTCCGCACTCGTTAGAGATCATTGATGATGATTATGAAGATAAAGTCTGGTTCTTGATCCGTTTTCAGACCTACAAGTGGCATCAGAGCTAGAGTGCTCTTTTCATTATCAAGGTAACAACTTTTTGAAGCAAGACTACTACTTTATCATTCATCTCTACTCCTACTAGCTGCTGTATAAATTTGGGACTCCAAATCTTAAGAAATAATTTTATAAAATTTTTCTTAAGTATTTTCGAGTTCAAAATTTTTCGAGTTCAGCTATTTCGAGTATAGATAGAGTGTTCGAAGAACAGCTGCAGTTCGAGTACAAGAGGAGTTCGACTACAGGGGATTTTCGAGTACATGAGGATTTCGAATACAGCATCAATTTTGAATACAGATTGAATTTCGTGTACTCAAAGGTTTCGAGTACACCCAGGACTTCGAGTATAGACTTATCTGTTTGACTTCGAGCAGTACTATTGATCTGTATCTACAGGGAGTTACAGGGAATTCGTGTACTACACTTAGAAAATTTCCTGATTCATCATGGCTTCAAAGAATCTGACAAATTTTTCCAACTTACTCAATCTAGACAATGAAATCGGCACCGGAACAAAGCCACCAAGGCTCGTGTCAGGAGATAACTTCCAAGACTGGAAATTCAGATTTCAATCGTTCATCAAGTATACTGATCCAAAGCTTTGGAGATCCATCGAAGAGGGTCCCTTTGTGCCCTCATACAAGAGTGAAATCAATGGTCCTCTTGTTCCCAAGGATCCTGAATTGTACACTGACAATGACATCCTTATGATGGAAAAGGATGAATAGGCCTATGCATCAATTACAATGGCACTATCAACTGAAGTAGCTCATGGGTTTAAGGAACACAAGACCTCAAAGGAACTATGGAATGCCTTGATTGAACGGTTTGAAGGAAATGAATACATGCGAGAGAGTCGCAAGGATATGCTGAGACAGAGGTTCAACATGTTTAACCACATTAAAGCAGAGTCCCTTGAAGCACAGCTGAATAGATTCACCCATTTGATGACCGAAATGACAAGTTCTGGAATTGTGATGACTTAGGGAGAAGTGAACAAGAAGCTTCTAAATTCACTACCTTACACTTGGAACTCAAACTGCACAACAATCAAAAGAACAAAGGATATGTACAAGACCTCTCTTAGTGAGCTGATCTCAATCATTAACTCCTATGACATGGATGATAAACAAAGAGCACTGAACCATGCCAGCTCAATGGGCATTGCACCCGTATCAGAAAACTCTGCACTACTGTCTGCTATCAGTCTTCAGGCTCCAGGGAGGAATCACTATCAGAACTCTCCATCTCAATCACTTCCCTTTGAAACTGCCTTTCTATCATCTGGACAAACCGGATTAGTGCCTAAAGTCAATCCAGAAAGTGAAGAAAATCTGCTGCTGTTTAAGGGTTTCATGAACAGCTACAATCTTTCATAGCAGGAGAATTGGCACCTTCCAATCTTACTCAAGACAATCTAGAGCAGATAAATCCAGCTGATGTTGAGGAAATGGATATCTCATGGCAGATGGCTATGGTAGTGTTTAGAGCAAAGAAGTTCATCAAACAATATGGAAGAAACAGCTTTGGAAACAATCCGTGAAAGAAGCTTGGTTTTGATAAGTTAAAGTTGCGATGTTACAACTGTGACCAACCAGGTCACTTTGCCAGAGAATGTAAGCAGCCAAAGGTAGCTAAAGAAGGAGAAAAGAAGCCTGAAGAGAAAACTGTGACTGCAGCTGCGGGAGGAAGTGCTAGCACATCTAAAGCACTGGTGACTCAAGAGACTGACTCCTATGATTGGAGTGATCAGGTGCAGGAACTGAAGTTGACTCTGAGTCACGCATTCATGGCTGAGGTAGACGACAAGCAGAAGGAGGGACCGCCAAGTAAGCTCAAACATGTTTGGTATGTAGATAGTGGCTGCTCCCGGCATATGACTGGGGATTTTTCTCAGTTACATGAAGTTACACCATTCAATGGAGGATATGTATCATTTGCAGGAGACAAGGGAGGAAGGATAAGTATGAAGGGCATGGTCACAAATGGAACTCTCAGTTTTAGAGACGTGTACTATGTTGAAGAGCTCAATCATAGCCTTTCGAGTGTTTCTCATAACTGTGACAAGAGTTTTTCCACACACTTCACAAACGAAGAGTGTCTTATTCTGAAGCCTGGCTTTGTAGTGCCTGAGAAGTGGATTCTGATGAGAACTCCAAGGATAAACAATGCCTATATTATCAACATGAACTCAGATTCATTCACAGAGAATACTTGTTTGTTCTTAAAGGCATCGGAGCATGATTGTCTGTTATGGCATCGGCGACTGGGTCACGTAAATCTTAAGAATCTGAACATACTCACCAAGGGAGATCACGTCATCAGTTTACCTTCTAAAGATTTCTCCACTATTGAGAAATGTATCGCTTGTGCCAAGGGGAAACAACACAAGAGACCCCACAAGCCTAAATTATTCAATTCAATCTCTTCAGTTCTTCAACTTCTTCATATGGATCTCTTCGGACCGGTCAACGTAATGAGTATCGGGAAAAAGTCATATTGTCTTGTTGTGATAGATGATTATTCCAGATTCACTTTGGTGTTCTTTCTGGCCAAGAAGAATGAAACACCAGAGATTCTGAAGAAGTTCATTACCTTGATTGAAAATCAGGATAATCTAAAGGTCAAGGTGATTAGAACTGATAATAGAACTGAATTTAGAAATCAGACTCTTATAGATTTCTGTGATGAGAAAGGGTAGCTAGGCAGTACAGTGCAGCCAGAACACCTTAGCAAAATGGAGTTGCTGAAAGGAGGAACAGAACGCTTATAGAAGCTGCACCAACAATGCTGTCAAAATCTAAGCTGCCAATCTTCTTCTGGGCCGAAGCTGTTAACACTGCTTGTTATGTTCAGAATCGAGAACTTTTGAACAAGCGACATCAGAAGACTCCCTATGAAATTCTCTTCAATCAGAAACCCAAAGTTGGCCACTTCAAGTCATTTGGATGTCCATGTACTCTTCTTCATACAGAGCCCAATCACAAGTTTGATGATAAGGCAGATGAGTGTTACTTTGTGGGTTATTCATCCGAGAAAGCAGCTTACAGAGTTTACCACAAGAAGACTCGGATGATCGTGGAATCATACTATATACATTGGCAAGAAATGAACTATACAGATGCTGGTTCTAGTCCAAACTGGTTATTTAAGTATGATTCTACTTTCAGGCATTTTAAAAATACATCCGAGAATCCAGAAACATCCAAGCAGACCGATGATTTCTACAAGGGTGATGATATGGACTATAGAGTTGACTATGTTCCATGTGATCCTAATCTCTTGACAGTTGATCCTCCTGGCATGTACAATCGTGACCCTCCAGCTCAGCCGACCCCAGTACAAGAAGTTCTCCCATCAGAACCAGACACTTCTCAGTCTGTTCAACCACTTCCAGAAGCTGATCAAATCTCATCTTCCTCCCACCAGACCTTTGATAATCCATTGTTCTCAGATAGCATTCCTGAGGAACATTGCGTGGATCAAGGAACCGAGTCAAGTGAAAATGCTCATACTGACAACATCTCTTCTTCAAGTGTAGATCAAGTGAATAATCTCAGCAACTTGCTAGACAATCTAGCTGTGGAAGAAGTGCCAACACTCAGTGTAAACAAGAATCATCCAGTTGAAAATATTATTGGACCTCTCTCGGAAGGTGTTCTCACTCGAAGCAGATCCATTATAGCTCAGAACATCTTGCCTAAAGAGACGACTACCAGAAGTCAATCAGGTCCAATTAATTCATGTTTATATTCATGTTTTATCTCGCAGGTTGAGCCCAAGAATGTTAAAATGCCTCTCAAAGAGTCCAGCTGGGTTGAGGCAATGCAGGAAGAGCTGATGCAGTTTCAGAAACTTAAAGTATAGAATCTGGTTCCCCTGCCCAAAGGAAAACTGCCTATAGGAACCAGATGGGTTTTCAGAAATAAATGAGATGACTCTGGAGTCATCATCAGAAACAAAGCAAGGTTGGTGGTTCAAGGCTTTTATCAACAAGAGGGGATAGATTATGAGGAAGTCTTTGCGCCAGTTGCACGACTTGAAGCCATCCGAATTTTCTTGGCCTACGCCTCCTACATGAACTTCACGGTATATCAGATGGATGTGAAGACAACTTTCTTGTACGGAAAGGTAAAGGAAGAAATCTATGTGTGCCAACCCCCTGTTTTGAAGATTCTCAGTATCCAGAGCATGTCTACAAGTTAGACAAAGCTCTTTATGGTCTTCATCAAGCACCGCGAGCATGGTATGCTACACTTACTGATCACCTGCTTGCAAATGGATATACCCGTGGAGCTATCGATCAGACTTTATTTGTTCGTAAGGATAAGGATGATTTAATTATCGTCCAAATCTATGTGGATGACATTATCTTTGGCTCCACAAGCTCAGCATTGTGCAAGGAATTTGAAGGGGTGATGAAGAAGAAGTTTGAGATGAACGCAATGGGAGAAATGACTTTCTTTCTAGGTTTGCAAGTGAAGCAAGATTCAAAGGGTGTGCTGATTCACCAAGGAAAATATGTCACGGATATTTTGACCAAGTTCAAAATGATGGAATCAAAACCAGCATCCACTCCCATGGCTGCTCGTCCTGTCTTAACTTCGGATATAGATGGTGAAGACGTTGATCAACACCTCTATCGCTCGATGATTGGTTCCCTGATGTATCTGACTGCTAGTCGTCCAGATATCATGTTTTCAGTCTGTCAGTGTGCCAGATATCAGGCGAATCCGAAGGCATCTCATCTTATAGCTGTCAAGCGAATCTTTCGGTATCTTGTCGGGAAGCCTCGTCTTGGCCTTTGGTTCCCAAAGAACCCTGATGTATCTGACTGCTAGTCTTCCAGATATCATGTTTTCAGTCTGACAGTGACTTTGGTGGATGTAACCTGGACAGGAAGTGAACCACCGGTGGGTGTCAGTACCTGGGAGATCGCCTTGTCTCGTGGCAATGAAAGAAACAAATGAACGTATCCACATCTACTGCGGAAGCCGAATACGTTGATGCTTCTAGTTGCTGCTCTCAGGTTATCTGGATGCAACAACAACTCCTCGACTACGGTTTGAATTTTCTTGACTCTCCTATTTATTGTGACAATGAAGCCGCCGTACAAATCGTCAAAAATCCGGTACAACACTCCAAAACTAAACATATTGACATCCGGATTCACTTCATCCGTGACTGTTTCGAACGGAAACTAATTCATCTTGAAAAGGTCCACACAGATGACAATCTAGCAGACCTTTTCACAAAACCGTTTGACACAGCACGCTTTCATCACTTGCTTGCCTTTCTCAAACTGATAAGCTTCAATTAAAAGCATTTTTTTAAATACTTTAAAATTTGTGTCCTAATCTGTTCACAAATTTAGGGGGAGAAAATTTACAAAACAACAAAAATATTTTTCATTCTTTGAGTCAAAATTGACAAAACAACAAAAAGATTTTTCGTTCTTTGAGTCAAAATTTACAAAACAACAAAAAGATTTTCGGTCTTTGAGTCAGTCTAAGATGATCTACAAGTTTAGGGGGAGTTAAGTTTTCAAACCCTAAGAAAAGAACATTCTGCCTCTTGTTATTCAAAGAAAATTATAAAAATATTTTTATCTTCTCAAAGTTTAAGAAAATACTAAAAGAGTTTATTTGAACAAGCAAAGTGAATCGATCAAATAGGGAAGTGAAATAATCTCTAAGGATCAAAATTTCACTATCTTAATAAGATTTCTAAAAGAATAACAACTTTGAATATCTATTCTATACTAAGAAGTTGAAATAAGTTTTTCAAAACTTAAATAATCAGACTTGATCAAAATTAAAATACATATAAATAGATAAATAAGTATGAAATTGTGATCATTAGATAACTAGAAATGTGTGACAACTATTTGACTTCTAGATTAAATCCTTGAATCAAAACTAGATTGTGTTTTTATAAACTTGAAATTATGTTTGAAAAACTCGGGTATTTCCTATGTTTTGTGCAAACAAAGAGCGGGAAATACCTACTGAAGCATCCTATGTTTTGCGTAAGCAAAGAACTGGATGTGTGACGTTAAGGCCAATGTGTCTGCAGATCAGAATAATAAAAGACGCCAATGAGAACAAGATGATAGAACCCCTTCTTGTTCTTGATTCTAACCTAATAGATTTGTTCTTTTGTTTTCTCATCTTAAAACTCTGTCAAAATAACTTGAAGTTTGTTAAAACACAATCAAAGTTTGAATCAATGGATTTAACAAGACTGATACGTTGCATATTAATCTAGTCTTAATCTAATTGTTCACAAAATTTCCCATAAGATATGTTCAGAAAAACTTGATCATAAAACTGATTTTTAAGAGATGGAATAACGAGTGGAAATCATTGGTGGGGAATAGCTATTTAAAGGTTGTGCTTCATTAAGAAATTATCTAAGATGGTAAAATTTTGATAACGGATTTGATCCCACGAATTTGACCCGACTAAACTTAAACTTGTCTTATTTTATTTTATTTTATTTTATTTTATTTTATTTTATTTTATTTTATTTTATTTTATTTTATTTTATTTTATTTTATTTTATTTATTTTAGAAAAGTTAGAATTTTAAATCGAAATAAGAAAAATAAGGGTGTGTACTCGAAATCGAGTACACCAAATATGCGTACTCTAAATGATCCTATAAATAGTCCCACAGTATTTAATTTTGAGTACCATAAATTTCATGTACGCAATTTTTCACTTCGAGTACATAAACTCCCTTTTAGAGGCGATCTCGATTTCTAGACTTGATCTCAAAATTCCACTACGGCTATCTTATAGATCCTCTATAGGCGACCCTAGGTATCAATTTTCATCAAGATTTAACCGTGAAATCAAAAGTTATGGTCAAAATTAGATTTTGAGTACGCGGCTTTCGTGTACAGAAGGTTTTTGGTCAAATTGACCACGAAATACTTAAAATTGAAAGGCAATTCGTGAATATGTTGGTCGCCTCTCAATTACGAGTATATTGAACATAATTAGAAAGTCTCAAAATGATAAATTTTTCAAAGAACTTTGAGTACACAAAATGTAAAACTTCGAGTACAGATATATTTCGTGTACAACCATAATTTCGTGTACAGATTGTATTTCGTGTACAGACAACATTTCGTGTACAAGTTCCATTTCGTGTACAAAGTGCATTTCGTCTACAGAATGTACTTCGTGTACATCTTGGTCTTCGTGTACAGCCTGTTGTCTCGAGTGAAAATGTTAAGTTCGAGAACAGGATACTCACACTTAGAAAATTTTTCAGAAAATTCAGTTTCGTTAAACTTAAACTAACTTGATCTGTTTGTGTCTTTCAGATGGCAGACTTACGGTTTGTGCATGATCACAATATGACAGCATTCCTTGGGGAACCTCCAGCAAAACATTCAGAGTTCAAGAGTATGGTGGATGGACTGATCTTGTCGCCCATCAACTATGCCATCATGGAGTATCCGCCTATTATGATTGATTTTGTCAGGAGTTTCTGGAGCACCGTAGAAGAAAGTACCGATGCGGATGGAAACATGAGTATTATTGGAAAGATCCAAGGTCATCACATCGTTATTTCAGAGCGGATTATCAGAGAATGTCTGCAGTTCGGAGACAAAGATTCAGACCCAGTGGAGCTTGATCAAGCATTGGTGAACCGAACTGTTTTTCAGATAGGACATGAAGGTGCCTACCCTCAAACACAAAAGAAACTGCTACATCCCTACTGGAGGTATCTGGCACACGTAGTGACACAGTGTCTCTCCAGACGAAAAGGTGGATATGATGTCCTAAACCAGACTCTTAGCTCCTGTCTGGTGGCTTTAGCACTTGGAATGGATTTTAGAAGATGAACAAGCACGGGAAAAAGCAGTACATCGGTCAGAGGCCACTGATAAAGTTTGGACGCTTTGTTGGAGATGATAATGTTGTAGAGGATCAAGGCACTCCTGTTGCCTTTGTGGCCGAAGAGCATGATGTCCAAGCTACAAGTCCAAGTACAAAAGTTGATAAAGCAGCAGAGGATACTACTCATGAGTCTTCTTCGTCATCAAGTGAAGATTTTGTTCCTGAAAAGCCAGCTCCTTCTAGACAGGAACGAGAAGAAGCACAAGACTTGGACTACGTTCCAACTCCTGAGTCGTCACCAAAGAAGAAAAGGCAAAAGACGATGGCCGGGAGAACCAGAGATCCACGACTTCAGCAGATGTTCTCAAGCTTATCCTTCTCATCAGCTGCATCTGTCATATCACAGGCGCCTACACAACCACCTCAACCCACACAACCCAAGCAACCCACGCAACCCACGCAACCCAAGCCACCTAAAAAAACCAAGCCACCTTCACCACCTCCTGCTACACAACCACCTGTCACACAACCTCCTACAGTTACAAAGCCACCTCCACCACCTCCACCTACACAACCTACAAAACCCAAGCAACCTAAACCTGCAGCCAAACCATTACAAGCACCTACTCAACCACAACCACCTCCACCCACTGAACCACAACCACCTCAACCTACACAGCCCAAGCTACTAATAAATCCTCAACCACATTCAAAACCAACGCCACCTAATCAGCCAGCCAAACCCAAATTAGTCATCAAAATCCTTGTCAGATCCCTAACTCCATCTTCTACTACTCCATCCCTCACACCGAAGCTCCACCATCTCCGCCTCGCTCGAGAGGTGACAAAGGAAAATCTCCTTTGCACGCTGATTCACCTTACGAGCCGAGACATGTGCCTGTCGATTTTGTTGGCTTGAAGGAGCAAGTTTTCAAACTTGAAAAAGATTCTGAGCGCAAGGACGGTCTTATCAGAAGTTTGCAAGAAGGGATGACAAATATCGGTAGCAAACTGAACAAGTATCGTGGAGAAATCAAGGCTCACAGAAAGTTCATCAGATGTCTATTAATAGAGAACCATGAGATGAAGAAGGACATCAAAAAGCTTAAAGGAGAGGAAGTTCCAGAGTCCGATGATGAGTACGTAGATGATGTTTTTCGTGATATTGATGATGACAGTGATGATAGTGACGATAATGACCGTGATGACAAGAGTGAAAAGGATCAGAAGGAAAAGGAGGATGACAAAAATGAGAAGGATGATAAAGATGAAGTTAAGGATGGAAACGAAAAAAGGAAAGGATCAGGGACCCCCAGATGACAAGGATCAGGGAGGAGCCACTGGAAATCCATCCTCATCAGGAAAGTCTCCTGGCCTTTATAATGATCTTTTTGGAGATATTCCTGATGAGATCTTATTTGGTGACTGTGTTCAGCCTGATTAAACATCAGGAGCTGGCCTTGATAGCTGGTTTGATGACTTACCAGAGGATTTTGACTTTGAGAGGTCTGGTGAAAAGACTAAGGAAGGAGCTGAACCTTCTGCAGGGGCATCTGTAGAGGAAGAACCAGAAAACATCATACTTGGCAATGTCTTATACGATCCTTATATCGATTATCTGTATGCCCACAAATACATTGATGCATTAGGACAGGAGGTCACCTCTCTTCATGAAGTGATTAACAGCTAGCTTGACAAGAAGAAGGATTGGACGCCTTCTCCTCCTGTGGATAAAGCTGCATGGTTCAAGGAGATGAGCGACAAACATCCAGAGCATACGTTTATTTCATATTACAGAAACCTGTTCGCTGTTCGCAATGACCGATCAGAAGTGTGCTGCTGGATGTATGATAAAGAAAGAGATATTTACCTTGTCAAGAGAAGAAATGGAAAGGTCGAGTTCTTCAAGAAACCGCAAGATTTTTGCTCACTACCCAAGGTTGATATACGAAGCATAGACAAAGAAATGTTTCTCAACCCCTCCAAGGACTCAAAGGCCGATTTATTCGCCAAGTTTATTAAAGATCAGTGTGATAAGGACTTCTCAGTGATGCGAACTTCCAAGGGAAAGCGTTTTGTTTCTACCTGCATTATCGATCAAAAGACAAAGAAGCCTTGGATATACTACAAGTACCCTCCACCTCGAGTTGAGCAAGCAGTGACCGTATCTCCTAGAGTTCCTGAAAATTCATTGGCCAACTTCTTATCCTGGTACTATGACGATCTAAACCTCGCAGCAGTCATCATCAAGAACAAAGACAATGTTAAAGATGTTGATATCATTCTTGATCCAATGGATCTCTTGAAGTATGGTAAGGACGACATGATGAAGTTACACGAGTCTCCTATACGAGTATACTCTGGGAATGATGAAGAGGCTAAGCCATTCACTCGAGTAGTTGCTTATGCTATCGAGCTGAAACTTTATGCAGGTGCTGCGCCGCTTAACGTCACTCTTCCGATCGGATGACTTCGCCAGTCTACGGGGTGTTTGTAGAGCCCACTAAACGATGAAGACTGACAAAGTCAACGCGGAAGAGTCAACGCTCAGAGTCTTTTTGATTATTTTCGTGTACAGTCACTTCGAGTACACGATTTGTTCATGCACTCGAACTTTTATATTAGATTTCGTGTACTCCTAGGCCTAGTATAAATAGACGTATTTTGTGCAGGTTTAGGTTAGAATCCCGAGGCATTTGCTCTCTAGAAGTATTGAGGCACTTGTACTCAAAATTTTCAGAATTTATAAAAGTTTGCATTTTTCTTATTGCTTTCTTGATTCTAACTTGGATTCCGCACTCGTTAGAGATCATTGATGATGATTATGAAGATAAAGTCTGGTTCTTGATCCGTTTTCAGACCTACATAAATGTTCACACATATTCTATGATCACATAATATATAATCATATCAAATTCATGGTTCCACATACCAATATAATTCATTAATCCATTCACATGTGTTAAAATTCTCTTAACTAATTTCATACATCTTAAGAGGATCTTAATCATGTCAACAAACCCACATGTTTGCTCTTATCTAATATTCTTAATCCACCATAATAACCACTAAATAACGTTCCAATATTAGATCTAATCCATATATTATTGAGCTAGTAGGAGAAATCGAATCATTACCTGTTCAGACGGATTCTCGGTTGAAAAACTGATGATCCGATGTTGTAGCGACTATCCCCAGCTCGTTTATGATGTTCATATACCTTGAAATCAAGATTTTTCTGCTCAAAAATTGATTAGATCGTGGTTTGGAGTTCTGAGTTCGAAGAAGAAAGAAAAATAACTTTTGCATGTTAATCTGATGAAATTATCAACTTAAAGTCGGTTTCCACCCGTCGCGTACCGCTAAAAAAAGCAAAACAAAGCTTCGCATACCGCGAAGAAATCCGGAAGAATCTTAGATATTTTGTTCCATCGCGTATCGCCGAGAACCTTCATCCCGGCCTTCGCGTACAGCGACGAGTCCAGAAGTTCAATACTTAGAAATTTTTCTTCGTTTTCCATTTCCGAACAATCCAGGACTCCGTTTTGCGCATGCTTTTCACCCACGTTCATCATTTCTCGCATACTTTCAATCTATAATAATTACCATTGTCTAATCAACGTGTGTTTCATGTGCGATCAAATGTGCTAAATCTTCGGTTGTTACAAATATAGAGCAAGGACTTCCAAAAGCTTTAAAAAATCCAATGTATGGTTTTCTATTTAAAATTAACTCATATGAAGCTTTATTATGTTTTTTGACAATTCTTGCTCTGTTTTGCACATAACAAACAGCAATTACTGCTTCAGCCCAAAATGAGATTGGAAGTTTGGAATCTGCTAACATAGACCGAGCAGCTTCAACTAGCGATCTATTCTTGTTTTCAGCTACACAATTTTGCTGAGGAGAACGAGCAGTAGAGAATTGTCTAGCAATCCCTTTCTTAGTGCAAAACGTATCAAAGATCTCATTTATGAATTCTGTACCATTATCACTTCTAATGGTTTTACTTTAAAGTTTAATTGATTTTCAATCAATGTTATGTTGCCAATATGAATTTCTACTGTGTCACTCTTCTTTGCTAGAAAAAATAACCATGAAAAACGTGAATAATCATCTACAATGACTAGACAATATTGTTTCTTTCCAATAATAAGAAGATTTGTTGGACCAAAAAGATCCATTGTGAATCAACTGAAGAGGTTCACAAATTGAAGACATTTTCTTTGATTTGAATGTCACTCTATGTTGGTTTCCCTTCAAGCATGCATTACTGTGATCTTGATATATGAACTATTTTTTATGAATGACTATGACATGATCTCCTTAACCAACTTGTTCATGTTTTTGAAATTTGTATGACCAAGTCGTCTATGCCATAGTTGTGACTCATCCACTGATGCCTTTCAAATTAAACATGTTTCTTCATAGGGGTCTACAGAACAATTCATATCCATAAGATATACATGATGTTTCCTTGGAGTTCTCAATATTATCCATTCTTCAGGAACAACAAATCATGGTTTTACTATGATGCATTCAGTGCTTGTAAAGTGTGTTGATAATTCTTATCACAAATTTGTGATACATTTAGCAAGTTATAATTCAATTCAGGAACATAGTTTACATTTTCAAAACTGGGTTTTCCATTGGTTACAGTTCCAATTCCTATCACTTTTCCACCTTTATGATCACCTCCAAAAGCAACACTTGGACCATTCACACTTTTGAAATCAGATAACTGAGAACAATTTCCTGTCATATGTAGGGAACAACCACTATCAACATGCCATATATTTCTTGGAATTTTGGTTTGTCCCTGCATATCAAAGAAATTCAATTAGAATTTGGAACCCAAGCCATGATGGTCTTGGGTTGTCCTGAATCATCAATAATAGAAATTTTCTGATATGATAATCCAGTTATGTCAAACTTTTCCGATGTTGTAGATTCATCAATCTTATTCTTTCTTAGCAACAGGTTTCCACAATTGTTTCTTTGTGGAAGTTTCAGATGAAACATTCACAGATTGTGATATATGTGGTAATTTGGGTTTTCCTTTTATATTCACAACTGATGGTTCATTAACAAATGTTACTTTCTTTGTAGATACGTGTATTGACTCAGATTGTTTAAAGGAGCTATTATTGGATTTCTTCATCACATTTTCATTCTTTCTAAAATAGAAATCAACACAGAATTCATCATCACTTTGCCTTAGATGTTTGTTATTGTTGAAATTTTCGAATGATTTGATGGGATTATGAAAATTCTATTTTGGAAACATTTTTGATTTTTGATGATGAAAAGATGGGGAAATCCAAGAGCTTCCTTTATAATAAGATTTTCCAAAGTTATGAAATTCTGTATCTTGAATGTAATCACTGTAATATTCTTCAAATTTTTGATTTAAGATTTGATTTGAAAATTCTCTTGGTTCAGTGAAATTTTCTTGGTTCAGTTATAAAACCTAGTTTTCCATTTTGAAATTTTGAACTTTGATTTTATTGAATGATTTAATTTTCCACAAATTTTACACTGAAATTTTTGAAAATTTTGTTTCTGAGACATCACAGACAATTGACTTGAGGAATCATAAAGTAAGTCTTCTTGATCTGCATCAAAACTGTAGCTTTTGCCAATTTTCATTTTCTTTCCTCTTCTGGTCTTTTTCTTTTTCTTTTAACTTTCACTTTCATAAAATACTGGAGTGTTTTCATTATTTGTTATGTGAGGAAATAGATTTAATGATGTAGTTGATTTATTTGACTCATTTTGTAAAGATTTCTTTTTCAGAATTGAAACAGGTTGAAAGCTTCCATTTCAGAGTATTACTCCATTTACAAAATGGACAAGGGAAAAGAGAGATTTCCTTTGACTTCATGAGAGACATCATAAGAAGAAATTTCTAATGGATGTCCTAAAGCAATTTTTGAAGAGTCTGTTGCTATAAATGTTTCAATCTTTTGAGGCTTAACTTGAATTGAATTTGATTTTTTAATTTTCTTTTGTTCTTCTAAAGTTATCTTATCACACACTACTTCTTTCAAAGATTTAGGCATATCAGTATAGTTATGATTTAAAAGAGGAGGATATCCTAATCCTGCTGTGACTTTGTTTTGAACCTGATTATCCAGAATATTTTGAAGAGCTTTGGATGAAGATTCGTATTTTTTTCATTCGGAATTCATTTAGTGAGAGATCATTCTTGGCTTGTGTTAGTTTAGCAAGAACATTATCTACTTGTGCTAAAATTTTAGCATTTTCAACTTTCAGTTTCTCAATGTCTACATTTTGTGCCTTTACTTTCTTGTCACTTATTTGATATTCTTTATCTAATTGATCATTTTTTGATTATACTTTTTTAACCTTATCAATTAAATCCTTATTGTGACCTCTATAACCTTGAATAATTTGTTTGCATTTTTCAGAACAAATATTTTCAAGTATCTCTTGAGGCATTGCTGTTAAGTCAGCCATTAAAGAAAAATTTGTATGCTGAACATCCTCTGCATATGAGCTCCAATCAAAATGTTCATACTGTTGAGATACTAGAGCAGTTGCTGGAGATGTTCTAGCTTTCTCTTGACTTTGATTTCCAGACTGATTTTGATTTTGATTTCTTCTGTCATTTAGATTGTCATTTCTTTGAAAACTTTTCATGGTTGGTTTTGAGTTTTGATTATTTGAAGATGAAAATCTTTGATTTGTTGAATACTGCCTTGATGAACCAGGCACATTGCATTCTTTTGAGAAATGACCATATAGATTGCAATTGTAACATATGAATTTTGATTTGTCAAAACCTACTCTTGAATCTTTGTTAAAAGACATGTGACCTCGATTTTTGTAGAATCTTTTGTTTCTAATAGCAATCATAGCAGTTTGCCATTTAAGATCCATTTCATCAAGATATTCTCGATCAAGTTCATCAAGTTCATGTAGACTCAGATCTACTTCAGATAGACTTCCATTAAAATATTCTTTATATGTGGATAGAAAAGCAACACAGAAAGCCTTATGACTTGATTCCAGAATATCCTTTTTGGCATTTGAAGGAGCAGGTGGAGAGGTAATTAAGCCAAATTCTTGAGTTTCAATTTCTTCAGATTTTTGTTCAGTCTCTTCACTCACGAGAGCACTCACACCAGGAGGAACTTTTGTGAATTTATATGGATCTATCTTTACTCTTGAATTATTTCTAGTACTTTCATCAATAGCCATTGCCTCAATGGGAGCTATTAATTCATCAACCTTCATGGTCCGAATATTTTTTGTGTTTTTGAGCATAGTCACATAGTTTTTCCATTCTTCAGGAAGAGTATGTAGCAATTTATTTTTCAAATCATGGTTATCATATTTTGTCTCATTTGATTTAAGCTTATTTACTAGTTGAACAAAACGATGTAATCGTTGTGTAACAGTCTCTCTGGACATATGACAGAATGTTTCAAATTGATATTTCAGCTTGTCTTTTCTCATTTCTTTCAGTTCAGTACTTCCTTTAAACATAACACCAACAACATCCTATAAAGATTTTGCGGTTTCAAATTCTTGGACACACTTCAAAATTTAAATAGGCAAACCCATTGTAAGAGAACTATAGGCTTTGATGTCTAGTCTGATTTTTCTTCTGTCTTCTTCATCAGTAAAAGAATTTAAATAAACAGGTCTACTATGATAGTCATCAACTGACAAATTAACATGTACAAATGGTCCTTTAACTATTGAGTTCCATAGTTCTGGCTCACTGTATGTAACAACAGTGCCGAAACCGGTGCCGGAACAGTGATCGCAACAGTAGCACAAACAGTAAACAGACACCAACTATACATATTGCATTCTTTTTCATGTTCATATTGATAGTCAAAGTCATTTCATGATTATCAAACAGCAGGCTCATAAACATTTAGCAGAAACTAAGTACAGAACAATGGTTCTTGAGTCAGATAATTATCTGGCAACACTGAACCATCATGGGTTATTTGTTAGGATCTATTAGGATAGCACGTATGCGAGGTTAATCAAAACAATACAATAACAGTTGTTGTTACGGATTGTTAAACCGACGGACTGTTCGTATAGGTGACGACCTGTACGAATGGATCTGACAGTTTAATGATCTGAAACGATGATTGTAAATTAGACAACAAAATCAGAAAGTGAAACGTACGATCGTGTTCGTACAGTTAGCGCCCTGTACGAAGACGCGCGTAAGTGACGTTTTCTGACGAAACGAAAAGACGACTCGAACGATAATAATTATAGGGAAATAAAATATTTCCTGTTTTACAATTTTGAAACTCATCATAGTTACAATTAAGGCAAAACTATATTTACTATTTTAGATGCGTAAACCTTAACACGCGAATAATTAATAGAACAAGTAATATTTACGAGTTTCGATAAATAAATTAGGAAAATATTATTTAATGTCATTACTAGAAATAACCACTTCCCAAACGCATAAAATATAACCTTTTATTTTAAATTTCGTAATTATACGCGTTACGATCCGGAAACGCGTCGGAGACGAAAACCGAGCAACCGAAACGAACCCGAATACCCTCGGGGTATATAAACGATGAAAGAACACTTTTCTTTCATTTTTACACATCTCTCTCTCTCTCTCTAGCTCTCTCTCCCGACACCTCTCTCTCTCTAAAATTCTTCATCTTCAACCTTCAAGATCTCACTCGTTTGGAGACGAAATCGGGTGTTCTTGGTGTCCACGCGTAGCTAGGAACTAGCTCTACAAGGAAGTACCACCGATCTGCAATTTCAGCCAACTATTTTCGAGGTATGATGCTTTTAACTTCACAAAAATTAGGGTTTTCTAGTTTGTTTGAAAAACACTCACACACAATCGGTTGTGGAGCTTTAGATTCGAACCCACCTTGTTCCGAGAATTTGTATACATGTAGCAATCCTATGGCAGGAGTTGGATCGAAGGTTTGAGTGCACGAAAGTGATGATCACGTACAGGTTCGTGGGGCTGCTCACCGGCCGAACCTTTTTGGTGAGGAACGAACCCTGCATAGCACACCATCATTGCCGAACCCTTCATAACCCACGAATCACCTGCGAACCCTGGTTCACGAACCCTTAGGACGAGACACGAACCATCAGGCAACCACGAACCCTACACCTAGTTGGCGAACCCTCACGAACCCATGCATCAGGAACAAACTCTGGTTCGTTGGTCACCACAGCCGAACCCTAAGTGAGCCTATGGCGAACCATGTAACTCACGAACCCTGTGAGTTAGACGAACCATAAGGGACCGAACCATAGAGGTTCGTTTGACTTCATTAAGGCCGAACCCTTAGCTACCTTAGAGGGTTCGCTGCCATCACACTAAGCATACGCAAACCGAACCTTAAGACCCTTTTATTTCACTACACATGGAGACCTAGATACTTATATTTATACATGTAGGTATGTGAGTGTGCATGGGATAGGTATGTGCATGGAAACGACATGAGATGTCAAAGCTTGCGTAACAATTGGTTATTTAAAAACTAGAGCATCAAGGATAAATAGCTAGGAGTTTAAGAGCAAGAGATGAACTTAGGTTAAGCCCAATTGTATTTACTTTGGTCCAACTCAAATGTCTAACCCACTTTAATTCAATGCGGGCCACTCATCTACAAGGTCTAGGCCCAACAGCCTATTCTCGGCCCATATAGGTGTGTTAATCGACCCACGTGTTGTAATGGCCCAACAATTTCAAGTTGGCTCATTGGGGAGGAAATTGATCAAGACTCTATTCACACTTAGTCATTCAATTAATTTGGCCCACATAACTCCTAAGGCCCAATAACCCTATGATTAGGCCCAATACCACTTAGTTGGGCTAAATAACCAAGGTTGACCCGTTGTACATTTGATTAAGTTAAATATTAATCAATTGGGTCACAAGAACAAGTTAGGCCTAATATAAAGCCCACAAGATCTAAACTTCAATAAAAGCCATGTTAGGGTTAACTATAAATTTAACATAGGTTATTCTAGCACACTTATGGTATGTAATCATAGTAGGGGACGATCATTTAATTGGTTAGACATAAATGAGTCTTCTTAAGCTAGGATATCAATATCATGAGAGGAATATATTCGGAATGGAAAACAAGAATCTAAAGGTTATGGTTTGACTTAAATGTTAACACCTAAACCATTGGGAATTTCAAAGGCATGATTAATCTAAATGGTTATTTACACCATCTAGGTTAATGACTTTATAAGCAAACAAGAGATCATTTGAAAATCAAAGTTCATTAAAGGGCCCAAGAATGGCCCAATGGGTTAATATAAGCCCATCATGTTTAAATTACATTTTCTTAAATTAAATATGTTTTTCATAAAAGAAATTAAATTATAAACTTTATCAATATAATTAAATGATTTTCCTAAATAAATGATTTACTTAAAATGTAATAAATTGAAAATGTTTTATTTAAATACCTTAACGATTAATGTGGGATCTGGGTTACTAATGGGTAATAGTTTAACTTAGATTGAGGAAATTCTAGAAACACACTAGTAATCTAGGACACGTAGTTGCACATCGAGACCAAACCATAGATACGACAATTCCTGTATGTACTTATCGTATTCGAATTCTTTAAAATAACTCAGGTGTGAAAGATACTTAGGCAACAATCAAAGAGTGCGCATATCTTTTGTGGTTTATTGCACGGCAACACAGGTGAGTTCATTGCCCCTTTTCTAACATTTTTGTTTTAAAACGCGGGGCTGAGAAGCATGCGTAAACTGTTTACTTAAATTGTTTACTTTAATGCTTTTAAATTTATATGTTTTACATATATATAAATGTTATCCTAGACCATGTCTAGGAAGATTTTATGCAGGTTTATTAACTGATTCACTTATATATTAAGTGAATAATCAAGTCAAACTAAACCTTTCAATAAGTCAAAACATTTCAAACAAGTCAAAACAAACATTTTGGGAAATCAAGTGGGTGGATTCAAGGAAACAAATCAAACATTTTGACAAAACAAGTGGGTGAATTCAAGGGATCAAATCGAACATTTTGACAAAACAAGTGTGGGACATCAAGACATCAACAAAACAATCTTTGCAAAGACAACATTCAATGTTTTACAAACCAAGTGTTTGTTGAACAACGAATCAAGTGTACAACCGATCAATGAATCTTGTATTCTATGATCAACACATCAAGTACATCTTGTGACAAAATCAGACGATCATTAAATCATTTTTAAGGGATAGTATGTGAAATATCAGAGATAACATTTGCCAACACATTGAAATCAGAAATCCTATATTTCAAGAAGTCCTAGCTAGACTGATTGACTTGTAGGTCTTATGTTTGATGATATTTACAGAATTCCCTAACTACTAAGTACCTAGATTGACAGACTAGTCTACTCGAGTATGACCATAGGCCCCAATCATAAGGACTTAGATTTTATTAAATGTTTATTTACTTGTTTAATTAAGCATTTATAACTGTTTATACAATTGTGTGGTGGATCACTATTGTGATGAACTTAAGGAATCAACATAGATTCCAAATTGTTGTATTTACAGGAACAAAGGACTGACGAATCATTGGGTTAAGGTAGGGGTAAAATGCTTAATTTTCATTAACACCCATGTCCCATGTGGATTAGTATGTGGTGGGACGGCGTCTGGGCGGGGTTGTAGCCTCGACTCAGGGGTATGCCCTATATATAAGCATACCGATCTGGATGATACATGTGATGTTAATGAGATTAAGGTTGTTACCCGTGGGTTAAACAAAGGTTTTGTGAGAACATTTGAGTCATTGTGAACAAGAGTGTGTGATAGGTAAAGATGCTTAATTATCATTAACAACAATGTCCTATGTGGATTAGTATGTGGTGGGACGGCGTCTGGGCGGGGTTGTAGCCTCGACTCAGGGGTATGCCCTATACATAAGCATACCGATCTGGATGATACATGTGGAGTTAATGAGGTTAGGGTCTTTACCAGTGGAGGTTTTCAAATCATTTTCAAATCATTTTCAAATCCTTTTCAAATCATTTTCAAATACGAAATTATATGAACTCACCAACCATGTGTTGACTTTATTTTTGCATGACTTCTCAGGTGACGAACAGGTCAACTGAAGAGTTATTTCTTTGGATTAGGTTATCTGATAGAGGACCTAGATTTTTGGACCTGCATATTTTGAAGCATCATTTTACAGTTTGTTTAACATATCTTGTGCAGTTACAAGATTGAAAACTTATGATGTGATAGTGGGTTTACATTGTTAAATTGTAAACTTAATTAATATAATTTAACTCTGTAATCCTATTTTATTTTAGCAAAGTTTCTCATTTATATATCATGCGCAATGTGAACAATCTGATCAATTCGATTATCATTTCGATATCACGCCTCGGGAACCTTCCGCCCGTCGGGGACACCCGATCCTACCCCGCCGGCTCGGGGTGTGATAGATTGGTATCAGAGCCATGGTTATAGAGAAATATAGGTCACTTATTTAAACGGTTTGGCCTAGACTATAACCTAGGGACCCTGCATGTAGAGAACATAGGAATTAGGAATTTACTTGCATTGTGTCTTCTGCATTCGATCATTGCACTAACCAATGTTCTATTGGTTATGATTAGAATGTCACCAAGAAGACAACCATCACCGCCTCTACCTCCACAAGAGATGGACCCAGCCGTTGAGGTTCTTGCAACACTGCTCACTGAACAGTTGGTGGCGATTCTCCCTGGAATCATCACCCGGATCAGGAACAGTGAGGAATTTACCACGAACTTCCCATTACTTGCTGCAGAGAAGAAGAAACCGGAAGAAGGAGAAACAAGCAGGAAGCGAAAACGGAGTCGTTCTAAGAAATCAAGAAACCCTAAAATCCACACTGAGGCCATTCCCCTTCGTCAGATGGCCGTTGCTCCGGAGTCAGAGAATCGTAGGTGTTACGCGGGAAAATTACCCCTTTGCACTAACTGTCACTATCACCACCGCGCTGAAATCTCATGCAAGCAATGCATCCATTGTGGCAAGACGAACCATTTGGATCACCAATGCAGAACATCAATGGAATTAGTATGTAAACCGGAGGCTAGCAAATTTCCTTTATGTGCCACGTGCGGTCTCCACCATGCTAAGAATAAACTGTGCAAACATTGTCTGAACTGCGGAGGAAAGGGACACTGGAGTCGTGATTGTAATAATCCCCCGACTCATAACCAGAATCCTGGAAACACTACATATCCCCTTCCTCGACACAACAAAGATTGTTATGTGTGCGGATTGTCCGAACACATTGCCCGAGACTGCCCTGTGAGGATATCTTTTACAAATCCTGCACCTTCTAAAGGAAAAGCTTCCCTCTATTCGGCTTGTCACTACCATGATCTGGCTGAACCTTCGTGCCTACAATGCACGCGTGGTGGAATGACGGGACACAGGATACAACAGTGTCAGCCACCAATAGCCTCTACTCCTCGTCAATATTTTGGAGCGTTTCCTAAATGTGTCAGATGCGGTTTTCACCATGGTGAGGAGAAACCTTGTAAACACTGTCTGAATTGTGGTAAATACGGACACTGGATTCAACGGTGTCGGTTTATTCCCACTAGAAAATGGGAACAAAAAGCGAGCACCTTTACTTCCCCTCAACATAACAACAATTGCTTCATGTGCGGAATGCATGGACATTTCGCAAGGGACTGCCCTAGGAAAATGTCTCCAGCAGACCCAGCAGACATTGAGGAACTACTCGCTTTACCAGCTCCTGGGGAACACTCGGAGTCCGATGACTCCATAGGTATGTAAAAATTCAGCTTAATACCTTAAATTACCTATTGGGGTATTAATTAGGACTGCATAGTCTGTTGTAATTTTAGGAACCATAAATTTAAGTTAGTCAAAAGCAAAGTCAGTGTCGAAAGGATAATCAGAATAATAATTGGAGGAACCTTTAGGTTAAATAAAGGTTGGATGATTAAATAGGGATAGAGTGATCATTAATGACCGGCTTAATTACTGTAAATTAGAATAGGATTTAATCTAATTAGAACACTAAAAGCCTTAGAAATTAAAAATGTCAAAACTAGTGTGTAGACTTTCATTTTATACATAGATCTCCTAGAAATTGAGTTACCTAAATTTGAGAACTCTGACTCTAGGATGTTAGGAAAAGTAAATATGAGAACTGTGTCAGGTCTTTACTTAGGCTAAATAAGTAGATCAAAGGAAGTCATTTGAGAATACAAGATGAAGGTATGCTCGAGAAAATAGTTCGAATGAATTATGGGCATTCCAAATTATGGTGATGTTCTTCGAGTAGAAGAATGCATCTATGGTTCTTGGACCTCATGAATCGAGCGTACAAACCGTAGCTGGTTAGTTTGTCATTACTATTAAGGATGACATACTGATTTATTTTAGTAAAACGACAGAACGCGAACGACATCTCAGGGATATTTTGGAACTGCCAAAGAAAGAACAATTTCATCTTAAATTCTCCCAATTTGAAATTGGATAAGAATAAGTAATAGTTGGAACAAAAGTTACAATAGGTTTCACGAGTCTCATGACTTTAGGGTAGGAGTAAGATAGATATACACCACCACACGGGTGGGTATAAGTGTACTGAGAAGGTAAATCCTTACCTTTATCCTAATAACTCTACCGTATTTTAGGTAGACCTCCCCGCTGTATAACGAAAACCTTCGAGCAAAGGATAGATTAAACGAATGGTGAAGTATGTGTACGGTTACGTCAAACGACCTAAGTATCCATCATGGGTGACTTAAAGATCTCGATCTGAAGATCAAGACCAAGATGTAGTGAGAGTCACCTACGAAAACTTTAAGGAGTGTGTCATATTGTGATGCCGAAAGACAGCTTAAAATAAACCGGATGTAACACTTACTACCAAATTAGTAGGTGGACTCTGGTGATAGGTAAACTGATGGATTATACAGCAACGAGATAGTGGTACGCTAAGTGATACCATTGTCTAACATTTTGGTTAGGGATGGCATTTTCATAATAATGTGTAACCCACATCGCAGACATCTCTAGGGATGTACTTAATAATAATTACAGCTCACCGTTCACCAAAGGACGGTCGAAGCGAAAGTACGACACGAATTTTGGGGGAAAAATGTTGAGAATTTGTATGTCAAACTTCAGTGGAAAGTGGGACACCCAAATGCCATCGATTAAATCTTCCTACAACATCCGTCAATATAGAAGCATCGAATGCACACCATTCGAGGCTCCTTGAGGTCGGCAACGTCAGTCGCCGACTGACGGATTAAAGGTGTAGTCCATCCCAGAATAAAAGGACGAACAAGCACCACGAAACGTAGGACAATCCGAGATCATTCAATGTATTCGTTTCATGGCACAAAGATTGAGGTCATTATATGACCTTAGTTGGATGCGTTACGTGTTTCACGTCTCGAACTTGAATAAACGTTGTGCTAACGGATCGTTCGAAATATCAATTGAAGGAATTCAATTGGACGGACATTCATGCCTTAGGTAATGATCTTAAGAGTTTATGGTACGTCGGATTAAACAACCAAGGAAAAGTCGTATTTCCATTGCTAAGTTCATTGGAAATTCAAAGCGCAAACTCAAATTTATTTGGGAAGCGCGAAGGTCACGCGATGTTCAGGTAATCCCCAATTGCTTACAGAGGAAGCAGTACCCGATAACTATTCTTAAATTTCGGGACGAAATTTCTCTAACAAGGGGAGACTGTAACAACAGTGCCGAAACCGGTGCCGGAACAGTGATCGCAACAGTAGCACAAACAGTAAACAGACACCAACTATACATATTGCATTCTTTTTCATGTTCATATTGATAGTCAAAGTCATTTCATGATTATCAAACAGCAGGCTCATAAACATTTAGCAGAAACTAAGTACAGAACAATGGTTCTTGAGTCAGATAATTATCTGGCAACACTGAACCATCATGGGTTATTTGTTAGGATCTATTAGGATAGCACGTATGCGAGGTTAATCAAAACAATACAATAACAGTTGTTGTTACGGATTGTTAAACCGACGGACTGTTCGTATAGGTGACGACCTGTACGAATGGATCTGACACTTTAATGATCTGAAACGATGATTGTAAATTAGACAACAAAATCAGAAAGTGAAACGTACGATCGTGTTCGTACAGTTAGCGCCCTGTACGAAGACGCGCGTAAGTGACGTTTTCTGACGAAACGAAAAGACGACTCGAACGATAATAATTATAGGGAAATAAAATATTTCCTGTTTTCCAATTTTGAAACTCATCATAGTTACAATTAAGGCAAAACTATATTTACTATTTTAGATGCGTAAACCTTAACACGCGAATAATTAATAGAACAAGTAATATTTACGAGTTTCGATAAATAAATTAGGAAAATATTATTTAATGTCATTACTAGAAATAACCACTTCCCAAACGCATAAAATATAACCTTTTATTTTAAATTTCGTAATTATACGCGTTACGATCCGGAAACGCGTCGGAGACGAAAACCGAGCAACCGAAACGAACCCGAATACCCTCGGGGTATATAAACGATGAAAGAACACTTTTCTTTCATTTTTACACATCTCTCTCTCTCTCTAGCTCTCTCTCCCGACACCTCTCTCTCTCTAAAATTCTTCATCTTCAACCTTCAAGATCTCACTCGTTTGGAGACGAAATCGGGTGTTCTTGGTGTCCACGCGTAGCTAGGAACTAGCTCTACAAGGAAGTACCACCGATCTGCAATTTCAGCCAACTATTTTCGAGGTATGATGCTTTTAACTTCACGAAAATTAGGGTTTTCTAGTTTGTTTGAAAAACACTCACACACAATCGGTTGTGGAGCTTTAGATTCGAACCCACCTTGTTCCGAGAATTTGTATACATGTAGCAATCCTATGGCAGGAGTTGGATCGAAGGTTTGAGTGCACGAAAGTGATGATCACGTACAGGTTCGTGGGGCTGCTCACCGGCCGAACCTTTTTGGTGAGGAACGAACCCTGCATAGCACACCATCATTGCCGAACCCTTCATAACCCACGAATCACCTGCGAACCCTGGTTCACGAACCCTTAGGACGAGACACGAACCATCAGGCAACCACGAACCCTACACCTAGTTGGCGAACCCTCACGAACCCATGCATCAGGAACAAACTCTGGTTCGTTGGTCACCACAGCCGAACCCTAAGTGAGCCTATGGCGAACCATGTAACTCACGAACCCTGTGAGTTAGACGAACCATAAGGGACCGAACCATAGAGGTTCGTTTGACTTCATTAAGGCCGAACCCTTAGCTACCTTAGAGGGTTCGCTGCCATCACACTAAGAATACGCAAACCGAACCTTAAGACCCTTTTATTTCACTACACATGGAGACCTAGATACTTATATTTATACATGTAGGTATGTGAGTGTGCATGGGATAGGTATGTGCATGGAAACGACATGAGATGTCAAAGCTTGCGTAACAATTGGTTATTTAAAAACTAGAGCATCAAGGATAAATAGCTAGGAGTTTAAGAGCAAGAGATGAACTTAGGTTAAGCCCAATTGTATTTACTTTGGTCCAACTCAAATGTCTAACCCACTTTAATTCAATGCGGGCCACTCATCTACAAGGTCTAGGCCCAACAGCCTATTCTCGGCCCATATAGGTGTGTTAATCGACCCACGTGTTGTAATGGCCCAACAATTTCAAGTTGGCTCATTGGGGAGGAAATTGATCAAGACTCTATTCACACTTAGTCATTCAATTAATTTGGCCCACATAACTCCTAAGGCCCAATAACCCTATGATTAGGCCCAATACCACTTAGTTGGGCTAAATAACCAAGGTTGACCCGTTGTACATTTGATTAAGTTAAATATTAATCAATTGGGTCACAAGAACAAGTTAGGCCTAATATAAAGCCCACAAGATCTAAACTTCAATAAAAGCCATGTTAGGGTTAACTATAAATTTAACATAGGTTATTCTAGCACACTTATGGTATGTAATCATAGTAGGGGACGATCATTTAATTGGTTAGACATAAATGAGTCTTCTTAAGCTAGGATATCAATATCATGAGAGGAATATATTCGGAATGGAAAACAAGAATCTAAAGGTTATGGTTTGACTTAAATGTTAACACCTAAACCATTGGGAATTTCAAAGGCATGATTAATCTAAATGGTTATTTACACCATCTAGGTTAATGACTTTATAAGCAAACAAGAGATCATTTGAAAATCAAAGTTCATTAAAGGGCCCAAGAATGGCCCAATGGGTTAATATAAGCCCATCATGTTTAAATTACATTTTCTTAAATTAAATATGTTTTTCATAAAAGAAATTAAATTATAAACTTTATCAATATAATTAAATGATTTTCCTAAATAAATGATTTACTTAAAATGTAATAAATTGAAAATGTTTTATTTAAATACCTTAACGATTAATGTGGGATCTGGGTTACTAATGGGTAATAGTTTAACTTAGATAGAGGAAATTCTAGAAACACACTAGTAATCTAGGACACGTAGTTGCACATCGAGACCAAACCATAGATACGACAATTCCCGTATGTACTTATCGTATTCGAATTCTTTAAAATAACTCAGGTGTTAAAGATACTTAGGCAACAATCAAAGAGTGCGCATATCTTTTGTGGTTTATTGCACGGCAACACAGGTGAGTTCATTGCCCCTTTTCTAACATTTTTGTTTTAAAACGCGGGGCTGAGAAGCATGCGTAAACTGTTTACTTAAATTGTTTACTTTAATGCTTTTAAATTTATATGTTTTACATATATATAAATGTTATCCTAGACCATGTCTAGGAAGATTTTATGCAGGTTTATTAACTGATTCACTTATATATTAAGTGAATAATCAAGTCAAACTAAACCTTTCAATAAGTCAAAACATTTCAAACAAGTCAAAACAAACATTTTGGGAAATCAAGTGGGTGGATTCAAGGAAACAAATCAAACATTTTGACAAAACAAGTGGGTGAATTCAAGGGATCAAATCGAACATTTTGACAAAACAAGTGTGGGACATCAAGACATCAACAAAACAATCTTTGCAAAGACAACATTCAATGTTTTACAAACCAAGTGTTTGTTGAACAACGAATCAAGTGTACAACCGATCAATGAATCTTGTATTCTATGATCAACACATCAAGTACATCTTGTGACAAAATCAGACGATCATTAAATCATTTTTAAGGGATAGTATGTGAAATATCAGAGATAACATTTGCCAACACATTGAAATCAGAAATCCTATATTTCAAGAAGTCCTAGCTAGACTGATTGACTTGTAGGTCTTATGTTTGATGATATTTACAGAATTCCCTAACTACTAAGTACCTAGATTGACAGACTAGTCTACTCGAGTATGACCATAGGCCCCAATCATAAGGACTTAGATTTTATTAAATGTTTATTTACTTGTTTAATTAAGCATTTATAACTGTTTATACAATTGTGTGGTGGATCACTATTGTGATGAACTTAAGGAATCAACATAGATTCCAAATTGTTGTATTTACAGGAACAAAGGACTGACGAATCATTGGGTTAAGGTAGGGGTAAAATGCTTAATTTTCATTAACACCCATGTCCCATGTGGATTAGTATGTGGTGGGACGGCGTCTGGGCGGGGTTGTAGCCTCGACTCAGGGGTATGCCCTATATATAAGCATACCGATCTGGATGATACATGTGATGTTAATGAGATTAAGGTTGTTACCCGTGGGTTAAACAAAGGTTTTGTGAGAACATTTGAGTCATTGTGAACAAGAGTGTGTGATAGGTAAAGATGCTTAATTATCATTAACAACAATGTCCTATGTGGATTAGTATGTGGTGGGACGGCGTCTGGGCGGGGTTGTAGCCTCGACTCAGGGGTATGCCCTATACATAAGCATACCGATCTGGATGATACATGTGGAGTTAATGAGGTTAGGGTCTTTACCAGTGGAGGTTTTCAAATCATTTTCAAATCATTTTCAAATCCTTTTCAAATCATTTTCAAATACGAAATTATATGAACTCACCAACCATGTGTTGACTTTATTTTTGCATGACTTCTCAGGTGACGAACAGGTCAACTGAAGAGTTATTTCTTTGGATTAGGTTATCTGATAGAGGACCTAGATTTTTGGACCTGCATATTTTGAAGCATCATTTTACAGTTTGTTTAACATATCTTGTGCAGTTACAAGATTGAAAACTTATGATGTGATAGTGGGTTTACATTGTTAAATTGTAAACTTAATTAATATAATTTAACTCTGTAATCCTATTTTATTTTAGCAAAGTTTCTCATTTATATATCATGCGCAATGTGAACAATCTGATCAATTCGATTATCATTTCGATATCGCGCCTCGGGAACCTTCCGCCCGTCGGGGACACCCGATCCTACCCCGCCGGCTCGGGGTGTGACACTGTAGAATATGAAATTTTTGAATCTTAGCTTCCAGTGTTTGTAATCTGCAGCATTCTTAAGAACTAGAGTTTATGCCAGATTCAATTTCTTGTACTAGCATGAGCATTAGAATCCATGACTGATTTCAGGGTTTTTGATGAAACAATGCAAAAACAGGGTTTTCAAATCAGGAAAGAAGAGTGTCTTGAATTTCTAAAAAGCACTAAGAAACTTATGGTCGATCAATCATTGTGATGATCTAAACTAAGATTCTTTTTAAACTTTTGATAATTTCTCAGATCTGAAGAACCGCACACAAACACCAAGAACACATAGTGATTGATTTGATTCACAAATTTGTATCAGGAACGTAAAAACACCTCAATGATCACTTCTAATGATCTATAGCACAAGGCTTTGATACCAATTTTCAGGATCGGGAAACTTTAGAACAATAACAAATGAGGGTTTTCTGAACACTGAGTGGCAGAAGCAAACAGGTTCATTAATTGATACAAATATTGATTTCAAGCAGTAATTGAATGATAACACAAATGCCAAAATCATTCTTCATCAATTTTTTAATCAAATTACAGAGTAGCTTGGATCAGGAAACGTTATTCCTATCACAGTGCGTCACTAATTTATCTCTAGAACTTTCTCTCTCTAGCTGATAGTGTGTGTCTATCTGTTTTTCTATGAGTTGCCCTAATTCTATTACATCACTTTCTATTTATAGACATTCAGGGCCCATGAGAACGTTATAATTAAGGCCTAGAATACAATGTAATAAACAAAAGGGCTATGCTGTCAAAATGATCTTGTCAGCATCTTAGGTGTCATTCCTTGTTAGCAACAGCATCACTATTTTTAGCATCAGCAGCTTCCTTGTTAGCGCCAGCACATCAACTCTGAACTTTCTAAGTCTCTAAACGTAGCTGGGCCGAGTCTTTCCTGACAAGCAATAGGTTCGCTGGTCTAAGACACTTGATTTTAGTTATGAACAAAACATGGTAACTCTAGGGTGGTCGAACGCATGGGAATTTATGTTAGTGCGTATGCATGTGATAATTGGGTGTGTGCATGGGGGAGAATTAGGGTATTATTACTCAAAACCCATACTTAACCTTGAGGTCCCATGTGTGTGAAACAATATAAGTTCTAAGTACGAATGGGTTGTTAACACTTAACTGGTGTGCTTAAAGCGAGTGGATATTTACTTAAAATCATGTGGTAACGATACAACGATTCAATGGTGGGTGTTGATATAATCATTAACCCTAAGCTAGGAACAGTCTTAACATGGATAATTAACTTAGATGATGTAGTTATCTATGTAAGATTATTCAAAGACTTGAGTTGTAACCATTTGAAATCAAAGACTAACAAAGGGGCTAAATTGGGCCCAATGGGCTTAATTAAGCCCATCATAGGTTAAATGTCATTTTAAATAAAGTGGATGATATTTGATTAAAAGGAAATGGGTTATAAACTTTATTAAATTAAATTAAATGGATTTTTAAATTAATGTTTTAACTTAAAGTGAATTTGATTAAAACATGTTAATCAAGACTTGTTATGATTAATCATGGGACATGGGTTATAAATGGGAATCTAAGTTAGACTAGGAAATTAAGTCTTAGAAGCACACTAGTATGTAGGACACTTAGTTGCACATCGAGACGAAACCTTAGATACGACGGTTAATACATATATTTATCGTATTCAAATTCTTTTAAAACAACTCAGGAATTGAAGAAACCTAAGCTACAACAACGAGCGCGTATTTTGTGGTAGTACAGTACAGAGCAACACAGGTGAGTTCATTGCCCCTTTTCTAAACATTTTGTTTTAAAACGCGGGGCTGAGAAGTATGCGTAAACTGTTTTATTTAAATTTTTTACTTAAATGCCTTTATTTATTATATGTTTTACCTATATACGCTTGTTTATACTCCTAGACTCCTATCTAGGTAATTGCTATGCAGAATTAACTTACAAGTTAATTAAATTACTCCTACGAGTAATACTTAAATTCTAAAAGTCTAAACAAACCCTTAGTCCATCAAGGTCAAATTCAAGAATCAAAATTCAAAGTGGAATCAAAAGAACTAAAGTTAAAGATCAAATGAAATGGAAACTAATTCAGTGTGGTGATCAGTAAATCAAAGGATCCTATTCGTAAATCTATAATCATTGTGAAATCATGAAGTTCTAAAGATAAAAATCAAGAGACTCAAGGAAATAAAGAAAATCATAGTTGTGCGGGAATCATTGAAATAATGTGAATCATTAAAATCTAATGAAATCATTAATGCTTGAGTCAAGGTGGATGTCAGTTGTATGCAAATCAAGACCACGTGTAACACACATAAAGTCCCGGCATAAATAGTAGACTCTTGTAGTCAAGCTATATGGGCAATAACGTGAACTATCAAATGAAATCAAAAGCAAAATCAAGAGAATCAAAGAGATCAAGAATCAAAGGATATCCGTAAAGTTCCGGCATGTACAGTAGACCAGTGGGTCAAGCTGATATGGGGATCATTAAAATCACGGCACACACAGGTAGACTCCATGTGAGTCATGCCTGATATGGGTCACGTGTGAGAGGGTACAACTTGGACAACCACCAACAACTAAGTCTAATTGATTGAGTCAAACAAGGCCCATTCATCATGTCTTATTTGTAATTATATGGTTAATTATTAGCTTAATTAATCATTTAATATTATATTTCTACAAGTGTTGGGGTAATCATGGATACGTGATGACTCTAGAGATTACAGGTAAAACTATTTGTGGAAATTAGAATCTAAATTGAAGGTGAATGGAGTGAAATGCTTAATTATCATTAACAACAATATGTTAAGCAGTTCGGTATGTGGTGGGACGGTGGCTGGGCGGGCGGTAACTTCAACCGTACATATGCCCTATATATAAGCATACTTGATTGGATAGCATAGGTGGTTGTTGATGAGGTTAAGGTTGTCACTTCAGGAGGATCAAGGTAAACATTTTCAGGGTAATCAAAAGCTATTAATCATAGGTTATGGAATTAAAGTAGTGGAATGAAATGCTTAATTATCTCCAGGAACAATATATCATGTGGTTTAGTATGTGGTGGGACGGTGGCTGGGCGGGCGGTAAGTTCGACCCTACATATGCCCTATATATAAGCATACTGAACTGGATGGTATAGGTGGTTAATAGTGAGGTTAAGGTTGTCATTCAGGTTATTCAAATTCATTTTTATAAAACTATATGAACTCACCAATCATGTGTTGACTTTATTTTTGCATGACTTCTCAGGTGACGAACATGTCAACTAAAGAGTCATTTCTTTGGACTAGGATATCCGATAGTGGACCTAGCTTTTGGACCTGCATACTTTTGGACATCATTACACTTTATTTTAGCAGTTTCTCATTTATATATCATGTGCAATGTAAACAATCTGATCATTCTGATTATCACTCACGATATCGCGCCCCGGAAACCTTCCGCCCGACGGGGACTCCGAGCCAACCCTGCCGGCTCGGGGTGTGACAGATGCCCAAATAGAGGACCTAGTAATTTGGACCTACATATTTTGAAACATCATTATATAAATTCCTTTGTATATCTTGTGCAGATACACGATAGACGAATTATGATGTTTTATGGTAGATTTACATTGTTAAATTATGTACAATACCGATGTAATTTAACTTTGTAAATCTATTTCATTAGTGTTTTCTCATTTAATATCATGTGCAATGTAAAAAATCTGATCACTATGATTATCATCCACGATATCACACCCCAAGACCTTTCCGCCGGACGGGAAAGTCAATCCAGCCCGCCGGCTCGGGTTGTGACAGATTGGTATCAGAGCCAATGTCATAGACAATATAGGTCATGTACATAGAATGGTTTGGCCTAGACTATAACATAAGGACCCTCATGTATAGAACATAAGACTTAGGAGACCATTTGCATATGTCTTCAGCATTCGATCATTGCCCTAACCGATACCTTTTTGGTTATGATCAGAATGCTGCTGCGAAGACAACCTCCACCACTACCGCCACCTCCTCCTCCACCTCCTCCTCCTCCACACACTCTGCCTCACAACACGAACGCGCATGCGGAGCTGGATCCTGCTACTGTGGCATTAGCCACTCTACTGAGCAGTCAGCTGACAAATCAACTGAAGTAGGTCATCCTAGATATGATCAACAGGCTTCGAGGCAATGGAAACAACTCGGGACACACAACAGGGGAAGCTAGTGGAAATGCCGACGCTATACCAAACTAATCATACAAGACATTCGTAGGCTGCAAACCGCCGAGCTTCAGTGGTACCGAGGGTGCGGTCGGCTTGATCCAATGGATCGAGAAGATTGAGAAAACCCTAGACATCAGTAGCTGCCCCAAACATCAAAGGGGTCGGTATTCTGCAAGCTCGTTCAACAAGCGAGCTTTGACATGGTGGAACTCGCAGATTCATACGCGAGGAAGAGACGAGGCATAAGCGATGCCATGGGCTGATTTCAAGGCCCTATTGAGAATGAACTCCAGAAGATGGAACTGAATTCTCTAATCATGTGATGGTAGGTGCAGATCATATGACGTACATCACCCGCTATCATGAGTTGGTAGCCTTGGTGCCAAAAATGGTACCATCACTGGAGAAGCTCATTGACAGGTATGTAGGCGGATTACCAGCCTGTATTTAGAGCCTTGTCATTTCTGCAAGTCCTGTAACTCTGGAATTGGCTATTTCACTCTCAGCCAAATTTACTGACTTGATGGTAGCCTCAAGAGTTTTAAAGAAGGATTCTAGTTAAGTCAAATAGGAACAACCAAGGAAGAAGCTGAAGGTCATCCAAAACCTCGCGATGCCCACACCACTCAATCAAGTGGCTGCAGTACCTGCTAATATTGCACTCAAACCTTACACCGGCATGCATCCTTTGTGTGCACAATGCCAATTTCATCATGATGCTAAGACGCCGTGTAGGCAGTGTAGAAACTGTGGCCGAATGGGCCATTGGGTTCAAAACTCCCAAACTCCATCGGCACCGACAGTAAACAATGATGTTCTAGCATTACCTCCACCACCCAATCCCAACGATCCCAACAATAACAACCGAGGATGATTCAATTGTGGCGAGATGGGTCACTACTCCAAGAACTGCCCGAAAAGGGTACAACCTGGAGTCCAAGCACCTTGAGGAAGGGCTTTCATGTTAGGATCTCCTGTTGCACGTCAAGACCCGGATGCGGGTATTGGTAAGTATTATTCTTTAACTTTTAAGTTCTTGTTACATTATGATACTAGTTTGAATGAAGAATTTATCCTGTTCTAATTAGTATAAATACCTAGGTATTTCAAAAAAAAAACTTAGGAATCCCTTATACCATAGAAACAACGAAAAAGACATCAGTTACTGTATACATTATGCTAAAAAACCACAACTAGTAACAAGGCTGAATAACAAAAAGCGATGTTGATGGAACTAGTTAGTATTGACATGACCTTATAAATGTATTGGTTGTTCTCAACTAGACCAAGATAGATTTACTAGGGAAGCTATTCTGAACTTTGAGGACAAACGATAAGGTGTTAGAACTATGTAGGGATTAACCAAAACATAGCAGTAAGACAATCGCGAGCACTACGGAGAGCAAAGGTCGGAATAGTAATTGTTTCCTTATGCCGAAGGCAATAATACAGGGAGACAAGGAAAAGACTTGTCATAACACTACGGATAAATCAAGACATAGATCACGCGGTGTTCAGGATCAGATAACATGATTAGCATAGAACTAAGCATGATGCAACTTAGATATGAGATCACAAACAGTAAAGGGTCGATAAATCATGTTAGTTGGGAGCGTGAGATTACCATTTGTTCGTCAATGGAATGTATGTATTCATAACTATAAGGTTCCGTAGAATTCCAAACGTGACCCAGAATTCATTTGGGAGCGTGAGGACCACACGCAAAACAAAGTTTCCCCATCTGTTAACAAAGAAAGTCATACCCGATAATTATTCTTAAATTTCGGGAAGAAATTTCTTTAACAAGGCGAAACTGTAACATCACTGCCTGAACAGTAGACCGGAACAGTATGATTTTACTGTGGATATGTGTACGGGAAACTGTTGTGCCCTATTTTGTGTAAATTCTATGTGAAACAACTTGCAAACAATGTAGAGACTCAAATACTAACAGACAACACCTACAGATACGATACGAACATGATTCAAGATGTGAAACTATGATATGAAATTTTATGTGCTTGTTAGATAGGACTTTATTATGTTAAAACGTATGTGAGAAAGTATAAATCAAAACAATGATGTACGTCGTTACATGATTATTAAAACAGACGGAGTATTTGTGCGGGTGAGTATTCACACGAATATATCTGTAGGTTTAGCGTTCTGAATGATGTCTAATAAATAGAAAACCATATTGGAAAGTAACATTGTCGTCGTATTCGAAGGAGTGACGATTCGTACAAAAACACGCGAGAACGAGACGATTCAATGAAATAATTAAATTAAATGTTTTAGAATTTTAAAAATAAATACAAGATAATTAGTTAAATTACTAGGAATTACCACCTAATTTAATTTAATTTAATAAATCTTATTTTTAAAATCGTAAGGTATCATTACGAAAATGATCGGCAGCCGACGTGTAATCACAAAACCGAGCGGAACCGAACGAACCTGATCGAGACCGAGTTGAAAGAAATTTAATGAAACATAAATGCCTCAATCACCAACTCCAACCCACTCTCTCTCTTCCATTTTCGTCAACTCTTTCTCTCTCTATAAACCTCTCTCTAAAAACTCACATTTCTCCCTCAATTCTGCACCGATTTGGACGAGTTTGATGTCAAAACGAACGTAGAAACTTGTAGATCGTCATTAGAGAAAGAAATAGAGCTTTGAATCATCGAAATCGGACAAGAAACGAGCCCGAACGAGCTGTTTTCAGATTTTCACTGTTTGGGTGAGTTGCTTGCGAACACCATGAGTTTTTCCTCCGAGATTGGAGCTGTTAAACCCTAGGATTTTGTATGAAAACCATGTAGGATGTTAAGGATAACATAGGATTGAAAAATGGTGAGCATGGATTTTGATTTGAGGTGGAATATGATAGTCTCGACGCAAGAACAAATGGATGTAGATAGTATCGACGCATGATACTCAACAACACCTTCATCAGTCGATATTACCAGGTTCGACTGCTAAAATCTATGGGGCTCATGTCGAGAATGATAATATCGATGGTCTCCAAAGGCTTGAACACCAGCCACCATCGATGCTGCTAGTATCAATGGCCTTGGGGGCTGTCGAACCTATACCATCGAATCTATAGTATCAGAGGGTTACCACATGCTGTCCATCGATACTATGAAGCTGTTGGGTGTCGATACTGCTGATCACCATCGAGATTAGCTAGGTCTATGTCTTCCAAGCATAATGAGCTACGAACTAACTAAAAACATAAAGAAATGGGTTCATGAGAAGGATGAGAACACATGGGAGTCTAGTAGGAATACATATGGGTTTTTATGTGTTAGAACCGGCTTGGTGTACTTCGATACTAATGATTCTCAAACACAAGTTTTTCCTAAACTAACTTAACATATAAACACGTGTTTCTTATGATTATTGGGGCATCTAGTACTTAAATATGTTTATGAAATACTAAACAAAGTTAATAAAATTTCAAAGGTCCCAAAGTGGCAATGTGAAAGTGTTACCTACTTATTGAACAACAAACCTAATTATTTTCAACTTGCTATGATTTTAAATCATTTCAAACATATTAATACAGGTATTTAGATATCAAATGTGTCTTAGTTGAAAAGACAAAGAAACTCTATGGAAAATCAAGAAAATGACTAAGTACAAGGGTTAGCCATTATGAATTAACTCCTAATACTTAGTTACTCTATACAAATGTAAAACTAACTTAGATAGGTCGAATTGAAATTTCTAAGGTAAGTATTCACACAAAGAAGAACAACGACCTACGGCTAACAAAGATCTAGTGAAAGGGTTGGAGTTAATTAAGCAAGATTAACTTAAGTCTAACGTGTTGACTAATGTTTTATTAAAATAATATATGTTTCAATTAAAATGAAATGATTTATATACTTCTTTACTTAAATGTTCTAAAATAATTTAAATGAATCCTTAAGCTAATATTTTATAACATAAGGTGTAAAATTTTAAATAATGTAATGTAAACCTTATATGAATAAGGTTTCGTAGTGATGTTTCATTAAGGGAAACAAGTTTATAGAAGGTAATTAACATATAGTAGTTAGAGAAACTTAGTAATGAATTAGTAAGCGTATAGGACACTTAGTCGCACACCAAGACCAAATCCTATATACGATATCTTTCGACATTTATCGTATTCGAATCATAATAAATCAACACAGGTACTGAAGATACTAAATCTACAATCAACGAGCACGCATATCTTTTGTGGTTCAATTCATAGCAACACAGGTGATTTCATTGCCCCTTTTCTAAACATTTTTGTTTTATAAACGCGGGGCTGAGAAGCATGCGAAAATTATTTTCCTTGGATTATATTTACTTAAATGCTTTTACTTCATATAATTGTTAGCCTAGATTTCTGTCTAAGTAAACTAATTGCAGGATTTCAAAATGAGTTATTTACTCATCATAGGTATGTACTATTTCAAATCAAAGAACTATTTTCAAAAATTTATTTTCCAAAGAACTAAAAATCTAAAACCAAGAACTATATTCAAAGATCTATTTCAAAGAACTAACGGTCTAATCAAAGAACTACTTTCAGTGGTGTGTTGTTAAAGAACTAACGATCTATTTCAAAGAACTACTTTCGGGGTGTGACAGATATCGACATGGGTGACGATCCATGTGGATATGTTGTTAGAATTGAATACCCTAAATGAAATCTTTACAGTATCAAACAATGTCAACAATTAAATACGACGTGAGTTTTGTGTGGGTGACGATTCATACAGACGTCAGCGTAAGTCTTTAATGCACTAATGGAAGCCATTCAAACGGCTGATTCATCTGATAGCACAGCTATTAAAGCAACATTTCCATTTTTCAAACTAACTTTTCACCCAACTCTCTCAAACGAAACCCTCTTTCGCCCCTTTCATTTTTCGGCCATTTCCACACGAAATCGGATCATTGCACCGTCCAAATCGTGTGTATTTCAACCTCAACACATCCGGATCAAGATTTCAACCATTTTCATCCTATTTCTGTCAAATACGAGCTCCACAGTAAGTATTAGCACCGACCTTTTTCACCAAAACACTCCAAAAGGTTTTACCATCAAATTCGACCACAAAAACACCCGAAACAACCACGGATTTCAAAAATGGTGTTCTTGGAGAACTTGCAGGCGAATGAGCCATACGATGGGCTCATTCAAGCAAACGAGAAGCCTCGTTCGTGAAGACGAGTAACAAGAACGAGCTGCCGAAAGAACGAGCAATCACACGAACGACATGGTGCATTCGCATGGAATAACCAAGCGAATGAAGACTCATTCGCATGAGTGGATGACTAGAATGAGGGTATACGTTCACATCATTCCATTCATGCAAATGAGAGCCATTCACACAAACAGCCCGTTCGGACCAAGAACAGCCCAAAACGACGAAGTGTTGAAAGTCCTATCTTTCACCATTTGTAATGATGGAACCGAACCTTTGACCAAATTATAAATCTAAAAAAGATAAAACAAAATAATAATAAATTTTCCAAAATAACATCAAAACACCGAAGACAAAACCGTCCGACACCTAACTAACTAATATTTAACACAGGATTCAAACCGAGATAACATACCGAGTGAGTGCATCGACAATCCATAACCTTAGGTGAGTTCACAGACCCCTTGTTTTCAATTTTCTTGTTCAAAAATCATTTGGGACTGAGAACATCAAACCTCTTATTCTAATGATCAACGAATAAGAGTTATTTTCAAATGATTTCAATAAAAGGATCAACTCTCAACCTCTTATTCTAATGTTTTACGAATAAGTTTCTTATCAATTATTTTTACTGAGCGTTCATCGCTCCTTTCAACTTTTCATGAACAAACCAGTTTCGAGGTTCAAAACACAAATCATCGAGGAGATGTCTGTTGACCACAACAGCTCGAGGCTTTGTGCCCAACCAAGAGGTAAACGGACACAAATCGTGGAATTGTGTAGGACACCATCGAGAACCATCATTTTCATAGGAATCCCCCATCAAACAAACAACATTTTTGCATGTTATCTGTCTAGCGTAATTCACTAGGATATGTGTCCACACAACATCACATCGAGAATTCGCTGAGGAATTCTCGAACAACTCACATCAGAGTCATCTACCATTCGTTGACGCAGGCCAACCGACGGTAACATAGATTGTACCACAGGTTTAACAAATTTCCAGCGCTGACGCTTGTACGTTACACGCATACACATGTGAAACAACAACTCAGATTAGTTCTAGGGGAACTGTGACATCCAGTACCTGATCGTCCGGTAAGTCCGTACGGTACGTGTACTTTGACTATTTACTGTGTGTAAATACAATATATGAACAGTGTTTGTGATAACAGAATTCAAAATACAAGAAACAGTTTTACTTATTTATGTGAAAACTTAAATATCGTGAGGGTTGTTTATGTTTAGGTAAAAACCTAAGTACAGTTTAGCAACAAATCAAGATAAACAACCGTGTGCAAGTAAACGACAAGAAAATGTCGGTTGCGATCTGATATCCATAAATGACAGGAATCAGATGGACGATAAATCAGTTTGAAAACAATGTGAAAACAAGACGTTTAGCTGAGTCCATCAGTGAGGAAATAATATTCAAAACATAATTGCAGTGTTGTTTCAGAATAGCTAACTGACAGTGTGTTTGCGTGGGTGACGATTTACACAAACATATATGTGTGTTAAACATTCTGAAATGATGACTGGAAAGTAGAAAACAAGTATCAGAAAGCAAAACCATCGTCGTGTTCGTTTGGGTGACGATTCGAACGAATACGCGCGAAGGTGACGCGTTATGACGAAACGAAAACAAAAAACGATTCGAACGATAATAAAATAAAGAAATTAAATAATAAACATTTATTAGGAATCACAACCATTAAAATATTAAAAACACAACTCTTTTATTTAAATTCGTATTATACGAGCGTTACGTTCTAGAAACACAACGAAAATGCGAAACGAACATCGAAAACGAACTTGAATACCCTCGGTGTATTTAAAGGCTAAATGAGGCATTTCACCTCATTTCTCTCATCTTTTCCTCTCTCTAAAAGACCATCCATGAACATCCTCTCTCTCTTTAGAAAATCACCTTCAAAGCATCATAACTTGATCGTTTCTAGGCGAAATCAAGTGTTCTTGGTGTCTACACGAAGCTACAATCATCCTCTACAAGGAAGTACAATCGATCTGAAGTTTTGTCCAACCAAAAACGAGGTATGGAAGCTTGAATACCATGAAAATAGGGTTTTCTCAACCCTAGTTCGACTCACCACCTTGAAATCCGGTCCTAGGCCCAAACCTTTGAGCCCCGCATCTGTGAGGATGATGAACCAAGGTCGTGAGAGGGATACAGTGGGCGAACCTGTTACCAGCCGGACTTTCCACATTCACGAACCTGTCATCCATGAACTCATCATGCAGTTACAAGATATAAACTCATTGAATCTTTAGATTAGATTTACTTAGTTAAATTTTGAGGAAACAATGTAATTTAAAATTTTAATTCTATTTCATTGTCATGTTAGCATTTCTAATTTATTTATCATCTGCTATGTAAACAATCTGATCATTTCGATTATCAAACGATATCGCGCCCCGGGGAACCTTCCGCCCGACGGGAAAGTCGATCCAGCCCGCCGGGAAAGTCGATCAAGCCCGCCGGCTCGGGGTGTGACAGGAACTAATCACACGATCATATCAGTTACGGTTGGTAAATGATCACACGGGTGATGTAACAGATAGACCACACACCAAAAATAAGAGCTTTCAAACAAAACAATTGTTCAAGACCTGGTCTTGAACGAGTTTCAAACGAGTACATAGTAAACAATGTTTTACTACAATTGTTCTGCCTGCTGCTCTCAGGTGATATGGATGCAACATCAACTGCTGGATTATGTTTTGAATTTCCATAACACTCCTATTTTTTGTGATAACAATGCATCAATTCAAATTTGGAAAAACACGGTTCAACACTCTAAAACCAAGCACATTGACATGAAAGTTCATTTATTAGAGATTGCTATGATCACAAACTCATTAAAATGGAACAAATTGACATAAAATTAAATGTGGTTGACATGTTCATAAAACGGTGAGCATTTCAACCTTCAATGTGCTTGTAAATTTGCTAAAAATGATTGTTTTTGAGGACTGAGTTCGTAAAGTGATTGATGTCAGTTTTGCTCGGTGTTTTATTCTTATTGTTTTTTAACAAATTTATTTTAGATAATTTTTTTTCATGTGTTGAATAAATTTAGGGAGAGAAATATGCAAAAGAAATTAAGTATAAACATTTGTTGAGAAATAATATAAACTATCATGATAAAGGGTCGGTTTAAAAATTCCTGAAAAATGTTATATCTGAATGAACCAGAATTGAAATGATATGCGGTAGGCTCACTTAACTGAATTAGTTTATCTATTTTGTGCTAAACTAAAGAAATATTGTGTTAGATTGTCGAAATATCACTACTTAGAAGAGTGCATTACCTATTTGACTGTCTTAGATATCTTATGACACGTTTGATATGCACGAGATTCTGGAAAAATGTCGAAACTCGAGTGCTTTCTCTGAAAGGACTTTACGTATGTACATAAAAACCTGCAGCGCTCATGGATGTCTTCTCTCTGTTCAGCTTCCGCAGAGACCTAAGAAGTGTAGCTCTATCTACTCCGTTTACGCGGAGACCTGAGATGTTACTTTCATACATGAGTATTTGCTACGAAATCTGGATCTGCTTACACCAATAAAAGATGCCTAATAGCACAGTCATGCCAAAAGCATGTTAAAAGAGACCCTCAAGAGTCCAAAACCCAAGCTCCACTGTATATTAAGCCGTGTATATTAAAACATATGATCCATTCTTGCTTTCTTTGTTTAAAACATCAGACATTTAATCTGACTTGGATGCATGTTGAATTTGAAGTAGGAACTCTTTGGATTGATAGAGTGCACCATAGGTATCTAGGATTTAGTGTGATCTGCTCGTAACACAATTAAGGTACCAAAACATGATAAACATGCACAAATAGATAAGCGAAAAAAGTGTTAAGACTAGGTTTAGATGAATAATATACCGGTAATCACGACATTCAGTTTATATGGGTTAGCATTAAAATGGGGATTTATTTGACTGACTTGATAACAATTTGATCCCAAAAACAAAATAACTCAGTTTGAATGTCTTAGGTTTATGGGATCGAAAATGGGCGTGGATAGAAATTGGGTTGGTTGACAAAACTTTGGTGGCCCATAAGCTTAGGCGGTAAAAAGGAAAGAAGGTGAAAAGTTAAATATGTTTAAATTAAATCTTTAATCATTCATTTTCCCTCCTCAGTCACTTTTGAACTTTCAAAAATTTGATTTCAAGGATCTCGAACCAAAGTTTTTGATTACTTTGAACCACAGTAATCGTTCTCGAAATGGTGCAACAAGGTAGTCACTATTCATCATATTCATTATATAGTTTTGAGGTTTTTGTTGAGCTTTCTTTTCGTTTTCTATTTTGATAAAATGGGAAATCTGTAGTTCGGAATACGAATTGATGATCACGATTGATTTTGATAAACTTAGATGCTTAGGTCGAGTCACCATGTGTTTTGGATCTATATGGCTCTGAAATGACGAGGAATATTGGTTGATTTAGTCGGAATTGAATTTTGAGGATTTTTGAAAGGGATGAATGTTTCTCGAGTTTGTATTCGAGAAAGTGATGGATAGTCGAGAACGGCTTTGTGATTTAAATCTGATATTCGATAATGAAAATTAAGATTCGCGAATGGAAATTAAAATTCGAGAATGGAGGAGGAACTCGAGAACGACAAAGTGATTTTGAGAATGAACCCGAGAACGTGTAATTTAACACGAAAATGACATTGAAAACACGTGAACGACAACAAAAATTATTCTATTTCAAAATTACTTGAGTCTCATTCTCGAAGTTGAAATTTAATTTTAAAATAACCCGGAAATTTAAAGATTTTTTTAATATATTACAAAAGGAAACGTCTCTGACCTGACTCATTGATGTGTTTTGAAAATTTTCAGATTAGAATGGCACAACAACTGCAGATACTATGGAAGGATAGTCACAATTTAGCACTATTGATATCTCCTCCACGAGAGAGTCAGAAGCAATTTGCATCTACAATCAATGGCTTTAACACCTGTAAAATTTCTCACCCTCTGAGAATGAATCCAGTTATTCATGAGAACCTTGTTGAAGAGTTATGGTTGTCTATCAAGATACACAAAGAAGGCGATGATGGAAAAGGAAGTATTACTGCACGAGTTCAAGATATGGAAATTGTGTTCTCAAAGACTGTGATCAGAGAAGTTATGGCTTTCACTGACAAACCCACTAATCCAGTATCTCTAGAGAAAGGAGTGATCGAAGCAGTTTTGTAACATCAGTGCCGGAACCCTCACCGGAACAGTGATCTCTACAGTACATGAACAGTAAAACAGGTACGGATTATATACATTTCAGTAATTTTCATATTCATGTCATTTATCATTATCATAGTGAGTTATCATAGAACAGTTTCAGAAACATTTAACAGAAACACAGTTCAGAACAATGGTTTTTGAGTCAGACAATTGTCTGGCAATACAGAACCCTCATATGATTATTTGCTTAGGATTTATTATGTATAAACGTATGTGAGACTTTACAGAACAAAACACACGAATGTTGCTATGTGAATGCTAAATTTACGGGTTATTCGTATAGGTGACGATCTGTACGAATACATCTGAAAGTTTAACGTTTTGAGTGATGTTCTTAAATTAGAAAACCAGATTGAAAAGTATAGTTATCGTCGTGTTCGTACGGGTGACGATTCGAACGAATACGCGCGACGACCGTACCTTTCGATTTAAACAGTTAATTTTGTTTTAAATTTTTAATAAATAAGAAGATATTAGTTAATTTATTAGGAATTACAACCTTGAATAATTAAATAAATTCTATTTTATAAACCGTGTCGTTTTATCGCGAAAACCTACGCGAACCGGCATTTTACGCGAAACCGAACGAGACCGACTAACCGGGTGAGATGGTATCCTTTATTATGGCATTAAATTGCCATAATAACCCTCACCAACCACTCTCTCTCTCTTCATCACGTTTTCTCTCTCTCTCTCTCTAGTTCTTCACAAAGAAACTATCTTCTTTCTAAGATTTGGAGGTCCAAACCCCGGTGGATTCAAGCCAATTTGGTGTCACTACGATCCCCTCATCGTGTAGATTCCAGAAGTACAAGAATTTCCAGTTTTCATCCACAAAACCTAAGGTAAATCATCATTTTAAATTCGGTTTTAGAGGGTTTTCTTGAAATCTTATGGCTTTGTTATTATAATCGGCACTAAAGCACTTAGAACACGTAGATTAGGTTATCACATGGATTAGAATCTGTTGGAGCGAGTTTGTAATAGGTTAGCTAGTTAAAACGAGGCTGGAAACACCAAGATCCTTACAGGTTCGTGAGCTAGAAGCTGGATGATGATGCAGGTTCGCTGGCCGAACCCTACACGAACCACATGGAATAGCCGAACCCTACATGATACTGCAACGAACCCTGCAACCTTCTGGGAGCCGAACCCTGTGTAGCCTGCAACGAACCCTGCCTCTTCTGATTTACCGAACCCTTACATGTCAGGCGAGCCTAGGATCACGAACCCACGACTCACGAACCTTGCATGGCCGAACCCTGGCCATGCAGACCCGAATAGCTACGAACCTTAAGATCACCAAACCCTATTGCCGAACCATGAGTGTGCGGCGAACCACAATTTCAGGCGAACTATCTGTTGATAGCCGAACCTTACATCCATGTTAGCCGAACCTTAGGGACTAACCCCAAAGGGTTCGCTGCCCTAGACACCCTAATCAACCTAAAAGTTGTTAATCGGAATAATAAGGGTCCATAATCAACAAGACTAGTGTTAAAAACATAATAGAGGGATAGTTGGTCATTAACCTAAGTTTCTAACAAGGAATGGATCCAATAAGTTGCATGCATGGGATTTCATGGGAATAACATAGAATGTGGTTAAATGATGTTGGAGTCGTGTGAATCTAAATGACTTAAACGGAACAATCAAAGACTAACAATGGACTTAGGTGGAATCAATGGGATGTAATTGAGTTCATCATATGTCTAACCTTATAGACTTCAAGTAATGAGATTTCATTAAAAAGAAGTTGGTAAATCAGTTAGAAGTCAAGCATTGTCAATTGGGCTTAAATGGGCCCAATGGGATTTGATTAAGTCCATCACATGTTAAACGAGTAATGAAATTTGATAATTTTTCTAGAATCTTGTTTAATTTGAAATCATAAATGGCATTGATTTCCTTTAAGTTTACTTGATTATAAAAGTATTGTAATGTTAGGTTTAAAGACTTGTTTGATTTAAATTACTTACTTTGAATAAATTGAATTGGGAACTTGTTATAAAATAGACAATATAATTGTCTGGATTTGCTTAAAATACAAAGGAAACTCTGCCGAAATTTCTAAAAATGTTAAGGTAATTTATTACAACTAAGTAACTAAACTATGGGATTGGGGATCAAACAGGATAACTAAGATAGGTTAGATCTTAGATTGCACTTAGTGTTAAAACACTTAGTGGCACACACAACAAGACCAAACCATAGGCACAATGACTACTACGCGTACTTATTATATTCGAATTCTTATAAAATAACTCAGGAACCGAAGAAACTTAACTTACATACAAGAGCGCGCATTTGTGTTAGATCAAATTACATAGCAGCACAGGTGAGTTCATTACCCCTTTTCTAAACATTTTTGTTTTAAAATGCGGGGCTGAGAAGCATGCGTAAACTGTTATTTAAATTGTTTACTTAAATGCTTTTAAATTTATATGTTTTACATATATATAAATGTTATCCTAGACCACGTCTAGGAAGATTTTGTGCAGGTTTACTAACTGATTTACTTATAAATTAAGTGAATAATCAAGTTAAACTAAACATTTCAACAAATCAAAACATTTCATATGAATCAAACTAGACATTTTGACGAAACAAGTGTGGGATTTCAACGAATCAAACGAACCAATCTTTGCAAAGACTATATTCAATGTTATACAAACTAAGTGTTTGTTGAACAATGAATCAAGTGTACAATTGATCCATGAATCTAGTATTCTATGATCAACAAGTTAAGTACATCTTGTAACAGAATCAGACGAATCAATAAATCATTTTCAAGGGAAAACCTGGGAAATATCAGAGATAACATATGCCAAAACAGACGAAACAAAAACCCTACATTCAAGAAGTCCTAGCTAGACCGTTTGATTTGTAGGTCGTATGTTTGAGGATATTTACAGTTTCCCTAACTACTAAGTACCTAGATTGACAGACTAGTCTACTCGAGTATGACCATAGGCCCCAATCATAAGGACTTAGATTTTATTAAATGTTTATTTACTTGTTTAATTAAGCATTTATAACTGTTTATACAATTGTGTGGTTGATCATATTGTGTGATGAACTTGTGAAATCAACATGGATTTCAAATGATTGTAATGACAGGGACAACAAACAGAAGAACTTATGGGATTGTGTTAAGGGTAAAAATGCTTAATTATCATTAACAACAGTGTCATACACGGATTAGTATGTGGTGGGACGGTGGCTGGGCGGGCGGTAAGTTCGACCCTACATATGCCCTATATATAAGCATACCGATTTGGATATTACATGTGAAGTTAATGAGGTTAAGGTCTTTACCAAAGGAGGATTCAAATCATTTCAAATCATTTTCAAATCATTTTTCAAATACTAAACAATATGAACTCACCAACCATGTGTTGACCTTTGTTTTTGCATGACTTCTCAGGTGACGAACAGGTCAATTAGGAAGTCATTTCTTTTGGACTAGGACTTCATATAGAAGACTAGTATTTTGGACCTGCATACTTTTGAAGACATCATGATATAAATTATTTTGTATATCTTGTGTAAATACAAGATAGTCATTTATTGATGTTTTACAATAGATTTACATTGTTAAATTATAAACGTTACTGCTGTAATTTAACTTTGTAATTCTATTTTAAATTAGCATTTCTCATTTATATCATGTGCAATGTAACAATCTGATCACTCCTGATTATCACTCACGATATCGCGCCCCGGGAACCTTCCGCCCGTCGGGGAAACTCGATCCTACCCCGCCGGCTCGGGGTGTGACAGATTGGTATCAGAGCCATGGTTATAGAGAAATATAGGTCACTTATTTATTTGGTTTGGCCTAGACTATAACCTAGGGACCCTGCATATAGAGAACTTAGGACTTAAGACTTATTTGCATATTGTCTTCTGTATTCGATCATTGCACTAACCGGTGACTTTATTGGTTATGATCAGAATGCCTCCACGAAGACAACCTCCTTTGATACAGCAACCACCTCAAGACTTGGCTCCACACTCCTCAACACCGTCTCCGAATGACTCTCCACCACCACCTCCTCCACCTCCTCCTCCCCCTCCTCCATTGATTACTCAAGCATCTGGTTCAGGCACAACACCGACCATGGACCCTGCTACTATCGCTCTGGTGACGTTACTGAGTAGCCAGATGACGAATCAGATGAAAGAGGCAATACCGGAGATGTTCCTCCGTCTTCGTAATGAGATTCTCAACACTGGCAACACATCAGGAGAAGCCAGTGGAAATACTGGAGATTCATCTCACTACTCCTACAAGTCCTTTGTAGGATGTAAGCCACCCAGTTTCAGTGGGTCTGAAGGCGCCGTTGGATTAATCCAATGGATTGAGAAGATTGAGGCAACATTGGATCTTTGCAGCTGTCCCGAACATCACAAGGTCCGTTACTCAGCGGGGACATTCAACAAACGGGCTCTGACCTGGTGGAATGGTCAGATCAATGCCCGGGGAAGAGAAGAAGCCATGGCCATGCCATGGGAAGACTTCAAGACACTGCTACGAACAGAATTCTGCCCCAAGAATGAGCTGCAGAAGTTGGAGGTTGAACTATCCAACCATGTGATGAAGGGGGCTGATCACATGGGTTACACTACTCATTACCACGAGTTAGTTGCTTTGGTGCCAGACATGGTACCAACTCTGGAGAAAAGGATAGACCGTTATGTGGGTGGACTTCCCGCCTGCATTCAGGGCATGGTTGTTTCAGCCAACCCTACTACTGTTGAATCTGCAGTGAGACTGTCTGGGAAACTCACTGATCTTATGGTAGCCTCTGGAACTTTAAAGAAAGAGGCTGAACCCAGCAAGAACAAGACTGAGTCTTCAAAGAAACCCTCTCATCATCAAAAGAAGAAACAGAAGACCATCAAGAACTACGCGGTGGCCACACCTCTGCAACAAATAGCAGCAGCACCACAAAACCCCAACCGCAAACCCTACACTGGCACGTTTCCTTTGTGTGCCAAGTGTCAGTATCACCACACTGCTGACACTCCCTGCAAGCATTGCACGGGATGTGGAAGAAAGGGCCATTGGGTCCAACACTGTAGGATGACTCCTAATCAAGCAGTCAACAATGCTGCTTTGGCTCTTCCTCCACCAGCTAATCAGAACCATGGTGGATGCTATAACTGTGGCGAACAAGGCCACTTTGCGAAGAACTGCCCGAAGAAGGCACAACCAGCAGTTCAAGCACCCCGTGGACGAGCCTTTGCTATCGGAGCACCAGCTGCACGCCAGGACCCAAATGTGGTCACTGGTACGTTTCTCTTATATGACTTTTATGCGTCTGTCTTATTTGATACTGGTGCGGATCAGAGTTTTATCTCTACCGACTTTGCATGTCAACTAGAGTCCATAGAGGAACAGTTAGACTCCCTTACATTATAGAAGTAGCTAACGGGAAACAGATCACAGTTAGTACAGTTTATAGGAACTGCCCACTGACACTAAATGATTTTACATTTACCATCGATTTGATACCGATGGAGCTGGGTAGTTTTGATATCATTGTTGGAATGGATTGGCTTTCATCTAACCGAGTGGAAGTCATCTGTTCTGAGAAGCTGCTTCGAATTCCATTATCGAGTGATCGTGTATTGGAAGTTAAAGGGGATCAAGCAAAGCGAAGTGTCAAAATCATTTCTTGCATAAAGGCGCGTAAGTGTCTACAGAAGCGGTGCATAGCATTCCTGGCTCATGTGGTGGAAAAGGAGAAAGACAAGAAGAAGATTCAAGATGTACCAGTAGTGAAAGAATATCCTGAAGTATTCCCCGAAGACCTACCAGGTTTGCCACCTGCGCGACCGGTAGAATTTCGTATCGACTTAATTCCTGGAGCAACTCCTGTTGCTAAATCTCCTTACAGGTTAGCACCTTCAGAGATGCAGGAATTATCTAATCAATTACAGGAACTACTTGACAAGGGTTTCATTAGACCGAGCTACTCACCTTGGGGAGCTCCGGTCTTGTTCGTGAAGAAGAAAGACGGATCATTCAGAATGTGTATAGATTACCGTGAATTGAACAAACTAACCATCAAGAATCGGTATCCATTACCGAGGATTGATGATTTGTTTGACCAACTGCAAGGAGCTCAATACTTCTCTAAGATTGACTTGCGGTCTGGATATCATCAGTTGAGAGTTCAAGATGAAGACATACCGAAGACGGCCTTCCGAACCAGATACGGGCATTACGAATTTATGGTGATGCCCTTCGGATTGACAAATGCACCCGCGGTTTTCATGGACCTCATGAACCGAGTGTGCAAGCCGTACTTGGATCAGTTTGTCATTGTTTTCATTGATGACATACTGATTTATTCCAAGACCAAAACAGAACATGAGCAACACCTTAGAAAGATTTTGGAGCTGTTGAAAGAAGAGAAACTCTATGCCAAATTCTCCAAATGTGAGTTTTGGCTAAGAGAAGTTCAATTTCTGGGTCATGTGGTCAACAGCGAGGGGATTCATGTAGACCCTGCCAAGATTGAAGCGATAAAGAATTGGGACACTCCGAAGACACCGACGGAGATACGGTCTTTTCTGGGATTGGCGGGTTATTACAGAAGGTTTATCTCAAACTTTTCTAATATAGCTTTACCTCTCACTAAGCTAACCCAGAAAAGTGAACCGTTTGTCTGGGAGCAGAAACAAGAAGATGCTTTTCAGACATTAAAACAGAAATTGTGTGATGCTCCAATCTTATCTCTCCCAGAGGGCTGTGATGATTTTGTTGTATACTGTGATGCTTCCCATCAGGGACTCGGTTGTGTGTTAATGCAACGGGATAAAGTCATAGCCTATGCATCAAGACAGTTAAAGATTCATGAGAAGAATTACACTACTCATGATCTTGAACTGGGAGCTGTAATCTTCGCACTAAAGATTTGGAGACATTACTTATATGGCACCAAGTGTACCATATTCACTGATCACAAAAGTCTGCAGCACATCTTTGATCAGAAGGAACTCAACATGCGTCAACGCCGTTGGGTTGAACTTCTGAATGACTACGATTGTGTGATCAAGTACCATCCGGGAAAGGCGAACGTTGTAGCTGACGCCTTGAGCCGGAAGGAACGGGTCAAACCCCTACGTGTTAGAGCAATGGGGATAACCGTGCAAACCAGTTTAAGTGACAAGATCATTCAAGCACAACAAGAAGCACTTGACCGAGGTAATCTGAAGAGGGAACTTGATTGCGGAGCAGAGAAACAGTTTGACACGAAGCCTGATGGTATAATCTACTACAAGGAACGTGTATGGATCCCTGCGGTAGATGAATTGAGGAAACTTATCCTCGATGAAGCACACAAGACTAAATACTCTGTTCATCCAGGCGCTGATAAGATGTACCAAGACTTGCGTGGATTTTATTGGTGGCCGGGAATGAAGAAAGACATAGCCGAGTATGTCGGACAGTGTCTTACGTGTGCAAAAGTAAAGGCGGAACACCAGAGACCGTCTGGTCTACTGGAACAGCCTGAGATTCCGCTCTGGAAGTGGGAACAAATAGCTATGGATTTCATTACCAAGCTACCCCGCACTTCCAGCGGTCATGATACAATTTGGGTAATCATTGATCGTTTAACCAAATCTGCTCATTTCTTGCCCATGCGTGAGAACTTCACCATGGATAAACTGGCAAAATTGTACATCAACGAGATAGTGGTACGCCATGGTGTGCCATTATCTATTATTTCTGATCGAGACAGCAGATTTACTTCAAGGTTCTGGCAATCATTACAGAAATCTCTAGGGACACAGTTGAATCTGAGTACAGCTTACCACCCACAAACGGATGGTCAAAGCGAACGTACTATTCAAACCCTAGAGGACATGTTGAGAACCTGTGTTCTAGACTTTGGTGGGAACTGGGACTCCCATTTGCCACTGATTGAGTTCTCCTACAATAACAGTTACCACAGCAGTATCGGATGTGCGCCATTCGAGGCTCTTTATGGCCGGAAATGCCGATCACCGATCTGTTGGACTGAAATTGGAGATAACCAAATAACGGGGCCAGAACTAATTCAAGAAACCACTGACAAGATAGCTCAGATTCAAAGAAGACTACAAGCAACAAGGAGCAGACAAAAGAGCTACGCCGACAAACGGCGTAAGCCGTTGGAATTCCAAGTGGGAGATCGTGTAATGTTAAAGGTATCCCCATGGAAAGGCGTGGTACGCTTTGGAAAGAAAGGCAAATTAGCACCACGATATGTGGGACCGTTCGAAATCATCGAACGTATAGGTCCTGTAGCTTATCGACTGAGATTACCAGATGAACTCAGTGGTGTGCATGACGTGTTTCACGTCTCAAATCTAAAGAAATGCCTTGCTGACGAGAGTCTTGTCTTTCCGATTGAAGAAATTCAAGTGGATGAACAGTTGCATTTCATTGAAGAACCTTTAGAGATTATGGATCGTAAGGTTAAACAACTGAGGCGAAGTCGTATTCCTATTGTAAAGGTTCGATGGAATTCAAGACGCGGGCCCGAGTTCACTTGGGAACGTGAAGATCACATGAAGTTAAAGTATCCCCAACTGTTTGAAGAGGAAGCTGTACCTGATAACAACACTTAAATTTCGGGACGAAATTTCTCTAACAAGGGGAGACTGTAACATCAGTGCCGGAACCCTCACCGGAACAGTGATCTCTACAGTACATGAACAGTAAAACAGGTACGGATTATATACATTTCAGTAATTTTCATATTCATGTCATTTATCATTATCATAGTGAGTTATCATAGAACAGTTTCAGAAACATTTAACAGAAACACAGTTCAGAACAATGGTTTTTGAGTCAGACAATTGTCTGGCAATACAGAACCCTCATATGATTATTTGCTTAGGATTTATTATGTATAAACGTATGTGAGACTTTACAGAACAAAACACACGAATGTTGCTATGTGAATGCTAAATTTACGGGTTATTCGTATAGGTGACGATCTGTACGAATAAATCTGAAAGTTTAACGTTCTGAGTGATGTTCTTAAATTAGAAAACCAGATTGAAAAGTATAGTTATCGTCGTGTTCGTACGGGTGACGATTCGAACGAATACGCGCGACGACCGTACCTTTCGATTTAAACAGTTAATTTTGTTTTAAATTTTTAATAAATAAGAAGATATTAGTTAATTTATTAGGAATTACAACCTTGAATAATTAAATAAATTCTATTTTATAAACCGTGTCGTTTTATCGCGAAAACCTACGCGAACCGGCATTTTACGCGAAACCGAACGAGACCGACTAACCGGGTGAGATGGTATCCTTTATTATGGCATTAAATTGCCATAATAACCCTCACCAACCACTCTCTCTCTCTCTTCATCACGTTTTCTCTCTCTCTCTCTCTAGTTCTTCACAAAGAAACTATCTTCTTTCTAAGATTTGGAGGTCCAAACCCCGGTGGATTCAAGCCAATTTGGTGTCACTACGATCCCCTCATCGTGTAGATTCCAGAAGTACAAGAATTTCCAGTTTTCATCCACAAAACCTAAGGTAAATCATCATTTTAAATTCGGTTTTAGAGGGTTTTCTTGAAATCTTATGGCTTTGTTATTATAATCGGCACTAAAGCACTTAGAACACGTAGATTAGGTTATCACATGGATTAGAATCTGTTGGAACGAGTTTGTAATAGGTTAGCTAGTTAAAACGAGGCTGCAAACACCAAGATCCTTACAGGTTCGTGAGCTAGAAGCTGGATGATGATGCAGGTTCGCTGGCCGAACCCTACACGAACCACATGGAATAGCCGAACCCTACATGATACTGCAACGAACCCTGCAACCTTCTGGGAGCCGAACCCTGTGTAGCCTGCAACGAACCCTGCCTCTTCTGATTTACCGAACCCTTACATGTCAGGCGAGCCTAGGATCACGAACCCACGACTCACGAACCTTGCATGGCCGAACCCTGGCCATGCAGACCCGAATAGCTACGAACCTTAAGATCACCAAACCCTATTGCCGAACCATGAGTGTGCGGCGAACCACAATTTCAGGCGAACTATCTGTTGATAGCCGAACCTTACATCCATGTTAGCCGAACCTTAGGGACTAACCCCAAAGGGTTCGCTGCCCTAGACACCCTAATCAACCTAAAAGTTGTTAATCGGAATAATAAGGGTCCATAATCAACAAGACTAGTGTTAAAAACATAATAGAGGGATAGTTGGTCATTAACCTAAGTTTCTAACAAGGAATGGATCCAATAAGTTGCATGCATGGGATTTCATGGGAATAACATAGAATGTGGTTAAATGATGTTGGAGTCGTGTGAATCTAAATGACTTAAACGGAACAATCAAAGACTAACAATGGACTTAGGTGGAATCAATGGGATGTAATTGAGTTCATCATATGTCTAACCTTATAGACTTCAAGTAATGAGATTTCATTAAAAAGAAGTTGGTAAATCAGTTAGAAGTCAAGCATTGTCAATTGGGCTTAAATGGGCCCAATGGGATTTGATTAAGTCCATCACATGTTAAACGAGTAATGAAATTTGATAATTTTTCTAGAATCTTGTTTAATTTGAAATCATAAATGGCATTGATTTCCTTTAAGTTTACTTGATTATAAAAGTATTGTAATGTTAGGTTTAAAGACTTGTTTGATTTAAATTACTTACTTTGAATAAATTGAATTGGGAACTTGTTATAAAATAGACAATATAATTGTCTGGATTTGCTTAAAATACAAAGGAAACTCTGCCGAAATTTCTAAAAATGTTAAGGTAATTTATTACAACTAAGTAACTAAACTATGGGATTGGGGATCAAACAGGATAACTAAGATAGGTTAGATCTTAGATTGCACTTAGTGTTAAAACACTTAGTGGCACACACAACAAGACCAAACCATAGGCACAATGACTACTACGCGTACTTATTATATTCGAATTCTTATAAAATAACTCAGGAACCGAAGAAACTTAACTTACATACAAGAGCGCGCATTTGTGTTAGATCAAATTACATAGCAGCACAGGTGAGTTCATTACCCCTTTTCTAAACATTTTTGTTTTAAAATGCGGGGCTGAGAAGCATGCGTAAACTGTTATTTAAATTGTTTACTTAAATGCTTTTAAATTTATATGTTTTACATATATATAAATGTTATCCTAGACCACGTCTAGGAAGATTTTGTGCAGGTTTACTAACTGATTTACTTATAAATTAAGTGAATAATCAAGTTAAACTAAACATTTCAACAAATCAAAACATTTCATATGAATCAAACTAGACATTTTGACGAAACAAGTGTGGGATTTCAACGAATCAAACGAACCAATCTTTGCAAAGACTATATTCAATGTTATACAAACTAAGTGTTTGTTGAACAATGAATCAAGTGTACAATTGATCCATGAATCTAGTATTCTATGATCAACAAGTTAAGTACATCTTGTAACAGAATCAGACGAATCAATAAATCATTTTCAAGGGAAAACCTGGGAAATATCAGAGATAACATATGCCAAAACAGACGAAACAAAAACCCTACAATTCAAGAAGTCCTAGCTAGACCGTTTGATTTGTAGGTCGTATGTTTGAGGATATTTACAGTTTCCCTAACTACTAAGTACCTAGATTGACAGACTAGTCTACTCGAGTATGACCATAGGCCCCAATCATAAGGACTTAGATTTTATTAAATGTTTATTTACTTGTTTAATTAAGCATTTATAACTGTTTATACAATTGTGTGGTTGATCATATTGTGTGATGAACTTGTGAAATCAACATGGATTTCAAATGATTGTAATGACAGGGACAACAAACAGAAGAACTTATGGGATTGTGTTAAGGGTAAAAATGCTTAATTATCATTAACAACAGTGTCATACACGGATTAGTATGTGGTGGGACGGTGGCTGGGCGGGCGGTAAGTTCGACCCTACATATGCCCTATATATAAGCATACCGATTTGGATATTACATGTGAAGTTAATGAGGTTAAGGTCTTTACCAAAGGAGGATTCAAATCATTTCAAATCATTTTCAAATCATTTTTCAAATACTAAACAATATGAACTCACCAACCATGTGTTGACCTTTGTTTTTGCATGACTTCTCAGGTGACGAACAGGTCAATTAGGAAGTCATTTCTTTTGGACTAGGACTTCATATAGAAGACTAGTATTTTGGACCTGCATACTTTTGAAGACATCATGATATAAATTATTTTGTATATCTTGTGTAAATACAAGATAGTCATTTATTGATGTTTTACAATAGATTTACATTGTTAAATTATAAACGTTACTGCTGTAATTTAACTTTGTAATTCTATTTTAAATTAGCATTTCTCATTTATATCATGTGCAATGTAACAATCTGATCACTCCTGATTATCACTCACGATATCGCGCCCCGGGAACCTTCCGCCCGTCGGGGAAACTCGATCCTACCCCGCCGGCTCGGGGTGTGACAAGTTTTATCATAAATAAGTTATGAAGGTGTATATCCGATGATGCAAAAGAAATTACCGATTCCTTATTGGAGTTATATAGCTCATGTCTTTATGGTGTGTATGAGCGGAAATAAGGGAACTTTCGACATTATGAACAAAGAGCAAACATCAGCTTTTGTAGCTCTCGCCATGAACTGGGGATTTAACTTTTCTAAGTTTATTCTGAATTAAATGAAGGGCAATTTAAGAGGGAGCAGATCAGAAAGGTTCATGATGTATCCCAGATTTTTGCAAATGATCTTTGATGATATATTTCCTAATTTTCAAAGAGGAGTTGTGGTGCGAGATTTGAAGCTGGTAAGTGAATCAACATTCACGTTGATGATGCACACTCGAGGTGGGAAATCCTCATCCTGCATTTTGTTTTACTAATCAAGAGCCACCACTTGATTTTGCTGCGGATCTAGTTCCAAGAAAGAAATGAAGAAGAGACCTAAGGCCACGGATTGTTGTCAGTGAAACAGAAACTGAAATCATTTGAGCAATACATGTGCCGACCATCACAGTTGAACCAACAGAACCAGTGCCACGATTTACAGAGTCTACTGCGGGACCTTCTTCACACACTAAAGATGTTGGTTATGATTCTTTTTTGATCGGAGAAACAGGAACAAGAGCTGATAAAGGAAAGAATGTATTACCTGATGATGAGCCAATTGATGTGGTAAAGCTTCATAGCAGAGCCTTCAAATTGGAACAAGATTCTTTATCTCACACTCTGTTGATTAAAGAGCTGAAGACAGACAATAAAGCTAAAGACAGAAAGATTAAAGATCTTGAGACAACTATGGGACATCTATCAGCTATTATCTTGGACATGAAGCAAAAGTTACAAGAAAAGTTCAAAGGAGAATTTCTTGATGAATCTACTTCATCAACTGCTGTTGAACCTGAGCCAGAAATGAGTAGAACTGATTTTGATGAGCTTAATAGAAACCGAGAGGAAGGTCTAAGGAAATACTTTGCTGGTGACACAGGATTAAAAGTTAGTATAGCAAAATCCAGAGAACTCATGATGATCACTAAAAGAACTATTCAAGAGGCTACAGATTCTGCAAAATTTAAACCTACAAGGTTTATTGTTGATGTTAGAGACAGCCGATTTAACTATGAAGGGATAGATCTGGGATTGTGTGCTGGGGTTATGATGATGTCAAGGAATTGTGGTGGTTATGAAGAAAGTTAACCAAGTGTATCGAGTATTATGATCATCCCTCTTCTTTCAAGTCATTGAAAGTAGTAGACATGGTGGAGCTGGCAAGACAAAGATTCTTTAATCTAACCAAGAATAAGCTAGGAGAAAGCTTCTATACTTCACTGCAGCAACATGTTAGGAAAGGCTTTTAAGACATAACTCTCGTTAAATCTGTCAGAATGAAGAAGAAGAAAACTCACTTGGAAATCCCATTCATACAGATGTTTTTTAAGTGAGATGGCCAGCCACAGATTGGATGAAGAAGGTACCAATTCTTCCTGATCTACCTGAAGGAGCTTTGGATAATTTCAAATTTTGGGCCTTTGATGAACAAACATATGGAGTAATTATCATCTATGGAGAAGTGGAGTACAAATTCTATGATCCAATTGATCTTATGTGCCTAAGTGAAAAAGATATCAAGTTCTTGAACATTCAAGAAATGAAAGTGGATTAGGATCATTTGGAGGACGCGCTGGAAATTGTTGTTTATGTTCGAGTTATTCTGTAGAATGATGCATGGTTGGGATGAAAGGGAGATTCTTCTACTTTGATGATTAAGTGTGGCGAAGCTGATGAACCTTTGAAGGAGAAGAGTGCTCAAGAAACACAAAACTAGGGGGAGATTGTTGGAATATTTTAATGTTTTAAAGTTTCAAGCTAATTAGCTAGTGGGTTGTTGACATGTTTGGAGTTCTCAAATAGACGAGGTTCTCGAGTATGTTATAAAAGGTTTGGTTTTGGTTTTGGTTTAATGGTAATGGGCCGAGAGGCCTAAGTCTTGTATGGATGGTATATAAACCCTTTTTAGGGTCATAATTAGGGTTAGAGCTTAATGATAATCTTTTTTTTCTTTGTTCTTTGGATTTCCAGTTTGTACCAGTCGGTTCTATTAAAACCAAGTGCAATTGATTTGAATGTTTGCATAGTTCTTCATCTTAATCTTTATCACTGTCTCTCTTGCACACACATGATACAATTCCGCAGTCTCATGTGTGTTGTTTCAATGTTTGCATAGTTTTAAACTCTGCCAACTTTAAAACTATTATAAGAAGGGAAATTAGGAGGGATCAAACTTGCCAAACTCTAAAAATCTATGTCTCTTTCACCCAAAACCCAGCCCCAGCCCGATCCCCACACCCGAGTACCCAATCCACTTCGTTCAACGTCCCATAAAGCGTCACAACTCATTCGATGGTGTTACAGCAAATCAAATCCATGTATGGCATGAATTCGAATGCGAAATTGATTTCAATCCATAGTTATTACCAATTAACAGCTCATTCAAAGGCGTTCCAGCTATCGTTTCCAAATATATGAACAACGACCGGAAATCAAAACCTCACCAAACGTGTATAAAAACTCAATTAAATCGACCAAAACAATCATCTAACATCTACGAAGCTTTTTGTAAACACAAAACGAACTCTAAACTCGAAACAATAGAGAATCAAGGCCAAGTAGCTCTCGCTCACCCGACTCTTTAACTCTCTACTCGAAATCCATCAAATCTCAAGACAAGGTAGGTGTTTCATATACCATTTTAGTAACATCACGGCATTTTAGGTAATTATTATTTGCACATACTTTATTATTGGCAGAACACATTATGCTATTGAGTTTTTTGACTTTGAAATGTAATATGAGCAATGACTTACACTATTCAGAATACATAGTTAACATGCATAAATCATTGGGAAGTCATAGTTTGCAATATAACTAGACATGTCCAGAGTCTTTATTGCAGTTGAACACATATGTTATGTCTTTGTTTATTTCGGTATTGGTAGTAGTGTAAGATTCTATCACCAAATACAGGCAAGGGCATAGCCATGGTCTATCGAAGAGGTGGTGCCAAGCGACATGATATATAAGTTACGACCGATTCTTACGTATGCCCTATACATAAAATTTCTTCGTTTTATCATGACTATGTCACTGTTAAGATTTGGTGAGGAGAATCTTAGGTTTAGTTTTGAGTCGGTAAGGGTTTAAGGTTTTGTCACTAAATATAGTTAAGAAAACATGTCATGGTTTACCGAAATGGTGGTGGGACGGCGGCTGGATAGGTTGTGACCGACTCCTATGTATGCTCTATACATAAACTTCTTCAGGTATATCATGGATGTGTCAGTGATATGATTTAGTGAGGAGAATCATTGGGAAATTGGATTTAGTAAGTATATTAAAACTATAATGATAATGAAAACATTTAGGCGATTGTGAGGACACAAGAACAATTGAAAACGCGAATGTTATTTAAGAAAGATTAACCTAATACTGTATTCGAGTGGGTGACAATTCATACGAATACCTTAGTTAGGAATAATAATTCTGAAATGATATTCTATAAATTTTAAATCAAGGTGTAATATGAGACGAGCGTTGTATTTGTAAAGGTAATGATCTTTATAAATATCAACGTAAGTTCGGCGATCCAACGAGATAACCAAAAATAATGCTTTTACTATTTTTAAAATAATAGAAAGGGATAAAAAAATGTTTATTAGGAATTAACAACTTAAATGATTATAGATAAAATCATTTTAATAAATATTCCGTATTTTAAAGATAATGTACGTAAAACCGAGCAGATAAAACTCGTTAACGCATAAAAGAAAGTAACCGGACACGCGGGAATTACCCGGGCTATAAAAGCCCCTTTTGCCTTCCCCTTTCTTCATAAAATACAGCCCTACTCTCTCTAAAAGCTTCCACCGCCCAATTTCTCTCTCTAAAACTTCTCTCTAGATATCTCTTTCAAAACACCACCATTTTGCTTGATTCTTGTTTCAAACCGTTTCTCCACTTGAGTAGATCACAAACCCACGAACAAATCAAGTTTATACAGCTTCGAACCAGGAAAATCTAAGTGACTACTTTCGGATTTCGTCTCAAACAAAAACCGGTAATCTCACCACCCTTCAACCTGTTTTTAATGAGCTTAACACCGTAAACGAGTGTTTTACAAACGAGCTGAACCATAGGATGAACCTGCAAATGAGATTAGAAACTAAGTAAGAAGACGATGAACAGTTCAATTCCACACTGTTAGTGTCGACACAACCTTTTTTGAACCTAACAAGTTCGATGATCAAGCCATCGAGATTGTTAGTATCGGCAACAACCTTGTCGATACTACCCACATCGAACTTGCTCCTTATCGACACTATCCACATCGAACTTCTTCCTCGTCAATACTATCTCCACCGATACTAACCATCGAGACTAATACTCTCTATGATAGGCTTGTCGATACTATGGATTTGTCGAACTTATTAATCGTGATCAAACAACCATCGATATTAAGGTTGGTCGATACTATTGTCCCCACCGATACTATCCTTGAAGTTGCTATCGATACCAAACCATCGAACTTAACTAAGTTCTGTGGTGCCACTGTTGATATTATGAGTTTATTTACGGATCAATATCAATGAATACACATAAACATAATGGTAATATTAAAGGATAAATTTAAGAAGGTTTTGTACAACAAGAATATACATGCATGAATCCATGCATGCATGTACATGTATGTGTGTCTGTATATATATATATATATATATATATATATATATATATATATATATATATATATGGTCACCACATTTTCCGATATATAAGTTAAAATAATGTGGTTTTGATTTAAAGTTGCCATCATTGTTCAATTAAAACTAGCAAAAATTTTCAAGCCGTAAATCATGATGATTACAACTTATGAAAAACACAACGTAGGTCATTATCCCTCGGATAAACTTACACTAATAATAACAGGATGCCGAGATTTCAAACTGAACACAGTAAACATTTCATATGGATAGAAGCACACATATTTATGAATACGAAACACATTAAATACAGGTTGTTGAGTCATTGTTGATTCCACAATAGTGGGTGTGCATTTGACATACACAAATCTCTAAACATCACTATGAGTTCTCATAACCCCCCATTTAAATCTTTCTTCTTTAAAACTCGGGGGTGGAACATGTATACTTAAATCCTGATACTTTGATATAACAATTGTGAAACATGGGTGACATAGATGTATTACCACTAGACTCGCAATGATTAAACCACCGATGATTGAGTTGACTTCGGTCCTCCACGATGATTCATTACACTGTTTATTGAATCAACTTCAGTCCTCTGCAGTGCACAGGGTAAACTCTTGTGCATTTAGAACCATAGTTGGTGGATGTAACATCAGTGCCGGAACCGTCACCGGAACAGTGATCTCTACAGAATATGAACAGTAAAACAGGTACAAACCATATACATTTCAGTACGTTTCATATTCATATCATTTATCATTATCAGTTCGTGTTATCATAGAACAAATTTAAAAACATTTAACAGAAACACAGTTCTAAACAATGGATCTTGAGTCATATAATTATCTGGCAACACAGAACCATCATGTGATTATTTGTTAGGATTTAGTATGTATAAACGTATGTGAGGCCTTATAGAACAAAACAACACGAATATCGTTACGTGAATGCTAAATTGACAGATTATTCGTATAGGTGACGATCTGTACGAATATATCTGAAACCTTAACGTTCTGAATGATATTCTATAATTAGAAAACAATATTGAAAAGTATAGTCATCGTCATATTCGTACGGGTGACGATTCGAACGAATACGTGCGACGACTGTACAATTCAATTTAAACAGTTAATTAAATACTTTTAAAATTAAATATATAGAAGATATTAGTTAATTTATTAGGAATTACAACCTAGAATAATTAAATGAATTCTATTTTTAAAATCGTGTCGTTTCATCGCGAAAACTACGTGAATCGACATTTTTCGCGAAACCGAACGAGATCGAACATCGGGTATCGGTGATACATTAAATGAGAACATTTAATGCATCACCAACCATCACCAACTCAATTTTTACCTTCTCTCTCGTCACTCTCTCTCTAGCTCTCTCTCTCTATCTAGAAATTCCAACTTCTCTCTACAATTGGGAGCTCATTTCAAGCCGGATTCGAGTATATTTGGTGTCAAAGCGATCATCTCATCGAGTAGATCACAGAAGTACAAGAAGTTTGAGCGTTCATCCGTCAAATCCAGGTAAAAACCCATTTATATTTCGGTTGTGGTGTGTGTTTTACGATCCACATAGTCCTCGAGGCCTTAATCGTTTATAAACACTTAGGATTGTTGAGATAAATCATTGTGAATGTTTAGGTGGTCCTAGAAACTGAGTTGTAACAGGTTCTGATCGATGGGAAGCCGAAGGTAGTGCAGGTTTGCGGTTAGCCATACGGCCGAACCCTTGAGAGCTTGGTCGAACCTTTACCAGCTTTGCCTGGAATTCCTCACGAACCTATCACCCTAGCCAAACCCTGGAAGCCGAACCCTGCAAGCACCGCAACGAACCTGTGGATGTGCAGCACCGAACCCTGCAAACCATGCCACGAACCTGTTGCCATCATCTCAGCCGAACCCTAATAAAGAAACGAACCTAAGTGCTGGAAACCATAGCCGAACCTTCCCAATACTGGCGAGCCCAAGTGTCACGAACCCTATAACCTTCGTCTAACGAACCAAGGAGCAACGAACCAGGACCGAACCTAAAGTTTTCTCAACCGAACCTTTAATGGCCGAACCCTGTGGTGACGAACCCTCAACCGGCGAACCATAGTCCTTAGAAGAACCATAATGGCTGTGATGGTTATTCAGCCGAACCTATGGGCTTAACCAATAGGTTCGCTGCTTTAAGTGAAGGCCGAACCTAGATATTGTTTAATTAGGTTAACGTGGGTTCTAGGGTACTCAAGACTAATGTTAAAGACTTAGTAAATAAGGAAATTATCATCAATCTAGGTCCTTCATGAGAACTGAACCTATAAAGCACATGTATGGATTTAGAGAGTATGTGTGTACATAGGAGATCACATAACTCATGCATGGATTGTGATAAGGTGCATGCATGGGTGTACGTGGATCAATCATATATACATGTGTGTGTGCATGAACACGGATGAAACCCTAATCATGCATGCATATGTAGAACTAAATGTTGAACATATAAGATTGTTTAACAAATAGGGTAGAATGGTTCTAAGCTCATGAGAATCAAAACACAAGTTGGATAATCAATTAGGAATCAAAGGTCATCAATTGGGCCTAAGTGGGCCCAATGGGGCTTAATTAAGCCCATCAAACATTAAATGATTACTTAAACTCAAGTAATGATGCTTACATAAAATGAAGGTGTTATAAATTTATAAAAGTTAATTTAATAATTTCTAAAGTCTTGTTTAATTTGAAATTTATTTATAAATATTATTGGTTTCCATTTAAGTTTATTTTGTTATAAAAGTTAGTTGTAATATCATTGATTGGGATTTTGTTGAAAAATAGACAATGTAAATTGTCTGGATTTTTAAACAGGAAACAAAGGAAACTCTGCCGAAATTTTTAAAAATATAAAAGTAAGTTACTGTAACTAACCATGGGAATTGGGGTTATAAAAGGGTAACTAAGATAGATTAGATCTTAGATACACTTAGTACTAAGACACTTAGTTGCACACACAACAAGACCCAACCTTAGGCACAACGACTATTACGCGTACTTATTATATTCAAATTCTTATAAAATAACTCAGGAACTGAAGAAACATAAGCTACAACAAGAGCGCACATTTGTGTTAGATCATTTACATAGCAGCACAGGTGAGTTCATTGCCCCTTTTCTAAACATTTTTGTTTTAAAACGCGGGGCTGAGAAGCATGCGTAAACTGTTTATTTTAAACTGTTTATTTAAATGCTTTTATTTATTATATGTTTTACATATATATGTTTGTTGATACTCCTAGACTCCTGTCTAGGTAATTATTAAACAGATCAAATTATCAAGTTAATTAAAGTACTCTTATGAGTAATACTTTAAATTTAAACTCTAAATAAACCCTTAGGCCATCAAGCTCAAATTCAAAAATCTAAATTCAAAGTGAAATCAAAGGAACTAAAACAAAAGATCATATTCAAAGGAAATCTAATTCAGTTTGGGATCTGAGAACAATGAATCATAATCAAGAATCAATTTTCATTGTGAATCATGGAAATTCTAAAGATCAAGATCAAGAGACTCAAGGAATCACAAATCATAAATGTGTGTGAATCATTGAAATAATGAAATCATTATAATCTAATGAAATCATTAATATTTGAGTTAAGGTGGATGTCAGTTGTATAGGGAATCAAGACCACGTGTAACACACATATAAAGTCCCCTTTAGGTATAGAAGACTCTTGTAGTCAGGCTATACGGGCAATAATGTGACAACTAGTACCCGACCGCCCAGCAAGTCCGTACGGTGCTTGTACTTTCTACAGTAACTATGTGTATTTACATGTGTGTAAACAGTGTTTGTAATATCAAAAAAATCTAAATACAAGAAACCGTTGTACGTATTTTTGTGTAAACTTAAGTACTGTAAGTACAACGTACATTTGAAACATTAGTTGTGGTTATTAAGTGAAAACTTAATTACAGTTATCACAACAGATCGTGAGAAACAACAGTGTTCAAGTGAATAACCGAAACAAATTGGTTGCGATCTGATATCCATAGATGACAGGAATCAGATGGCCGACAATTCAATGTGAAAACAATGTGAAATCAAGATGTTTAGTTGAGTCCGATAGTGAGGAAACACAATTCAAACATAAACTGCAGTGTCGTTTCAGAATAACAAACTGACAGTATGTTTGCGTGGGTGACGATTCACACAAACATATCTGTGAGTTTAACGTTCTGAAATGATGACTGGAAAGTAGAAAGCAAAAGTTGGAAAGCAAAACCATCGTCGTGTTCGTTCGAATGACGATTCGAACGAATACGCGCGATGGTGACGCGATTCGACGAAACGAAAACGAAATACGACGCGAAACGAATTTAAATTTAACTAAATAAAATATTTAACATTTTTACAATTTTGAAACTCATCAAATTAATTAAAATAAACTTTTTATTTATTTATTTTAAATTATGCGTAAAAATCCGGATACGTGACGAAAACGCGAACCGAGCAACCGAAACGAACCCGAACACCACTTAGGGTATAAAAACCCTAAATGAAGAGTTTCTTTCATTTTACATCCAAATTTCCTCTCTCTCTCTTAAAATTCCGGCCACCATTATTCCACCACCACAAACCACCTTCAATCGATCATAACTCCTTCATTTCTTAACGAAAATCGGTGATTCTTGCGCCCACGTGTAGCTCTTGAAGCCCTCTACATGAAAGTACAACGGATATAAGCCAAGCACTACTGAAACTCAAGGTATTATGCGAGCAAGATCTGTAAAAATAGGGTTTTTGTTGATTTTGTTCGACCACCCATCATTAACCGGCTTGTGTTCACTTTTCACGATCTCTATACCCTCGAGAACATCTCACATCTAAGGATAATCAGCGAAGGATTGATCCTACAACCCTAAAACCGACGAGCATGATGATGGTTGCTTACAGGTTCGCGGTTGTGAGGGGTAACAAGGAGGAGCCGAACCCTTATCATCGGCAGTCGAACTGTCATGGCTCACGAACTCAACTCCGGCGAACCCCATGCCGAACCTGTTCCTGCTCACGAACCCTAGCATGAGCCACGAACCGGTCAGTGAGCACCGAACCTTGAAGACCGAGCGAACCCTCATTCTGGAATCTGAAAGCTACGAACCCTACTGGGACACCCGAACCTTGTCTCATGCTGAACGAACCATGCACTGCTAACCATGGCCGAACCTTTAACCGAACCCTTGCTATCCTAACTTTGCCAGACGAACCTAGATCTAATGAACCAAAGGGTTCGCTGCTATGATGGTCGACCAGTTGAGTCTTAGCAGCCTACACCCTTGTGACCCAACGATATCCAACTTGACCCAACTGTATTCGTTTCAGGCCCAGTAGCAGTTAGTCAGCCCAATAAGCTGACAAAACCCATGTGGTTAAAATCCATGGATTGGACCAAGTCTAGGCCCATCAATTTATTTAATTCGACCACATGAAGCCCAACATGTGTGGCAGCTCATCTAGACTACTTGGCCCAGTAGTCATACATATGGCCCATGTGAATAATCTGGTTCACACGCAAACAGGCCCAACAACTCTTTTATTTTCGGCCCAATGCATATGTTCGAACCCAACAGCCCATTTCCTTCGGCCCAATTGCTAGTATTCAGCCCACACGCGAAACTACCGCCCCATGTGCTTAACTTAGGCCCACGCGAATTACGGACCACACGACTCACATTCGGCCCAATGAGTTTCAAGATAATCTAAATTCAAGAATCAAATAATTATAGGTGACATTTAAAATAAATGGGAGTTGTAATCTAGTTTTCTTTCAAAAGAGAATGGTAATCAATTGTGTTGAAACAAATAAGGGTAGTAAGTTATTGAACTCTCACAAAAGGATTGAATTAGGGACAAAGTGAAAGTATGTAAATCAAAACCTTGGGCATTCATTACAAGTATACACTAATTGTAAACTAACTAACTAAGTGTCCACAATGTACATTTAAATGAATTGGGTCGAATGAGGGTCGAGACCAAGTGGTGACAACAAAGTTAGAAACAACACATATACGTGCACAAATCTATATAATCTATGCTTATAAGTTGCAACAACGTGAAATTAATACAGGATCGTGAAAGCAAATTCAAGTACAACAAAGAGCGCGTATCTTCATTTCTTTTAAGATAAGTCAATCCTACTACTACAAGGTGAGTTCATATGCCCCTTTTTCTTTAATCTTTAATGATTTTAAACTCTCGGGGCTGAGAAACATGCTTAACTTTTATTTATTTAAAAGTTTTGCCTACATATTGTTAATACTTTGATTAAATGATATTAAATTGCTTATTTTCATGTATCATTGTATGCTTGCTTGTATGATTACACGATGACAGGGAAAATAAGATGATGATGATATTATAATATCATAACTCATCAATACAATAGAATAACATAGTTGTATGATTATCTCTTACAACACTTAGTTATTCTTACAAGAAATAACACAGAAACAATTACAAGGAACATAATGTCATGATTACAAGAACACACATAAGAATGATATGAAGATAACACATCTTCATTACATCATTCGATACAAGAATTAAATAAGTGTAATAAGACTAGTTCTTATAACACTTAGATTTTCAATTCAATACATATTACAAGAGAACAAGGAACAAAGAATGATAATCATGATAATGTAACTTCATGATAACAACATCATTCACTCAAACGATTAACATAATGTAATAAGACAAGTTCTTATTTAACTTTGTTAATATCAAGGAGAACATATGACAATGAGTACAAGAATACAAGTGAATACAATTACAATTAGTTACTATTGACCTGTTGCATTATATCACTTCAATCATGTGCCAAATTGTACAAGTAGATCATGTAAGCCCCTTTAATTCGCTGACCAGTTAGTTTGACGTGACTAAACCGACGATAGCATAGTGGTACCATAGGTTTGACAAACCTCTAGCTTGTAGGGCTAGTATGTTGATCGTATTGATTCATTTGGCCGGTAACGTATGACCGGTGACAGGGCGACTTCAAGTCAGGTTCTGGTAAGCGACACATGGTGATATTAATCTGCAGTGATAAGTAATTAATCCAACGAGATCCTATTGATTAGTAGGTTGAGGAATTGATCTTACCTCATGTTTCACTACTAGTAATAGTTTTCGTTGAGGACAATAGACATACAAGGTGGTAGAGGTAAATCGGATGCATTGGAATCTGATTACGTGAGGATTCCAATGGATTCCTTTTATGCTCTATGCACTATGGTTCAAGAACAAATTACAAGAGGTTAACTAACACTCTTAAATACTCAAAAGTGTAATAATAGTTAACGCCACAAATATAGAATAATAAAAGGAACAAATTTGATAAATCTAACATCCTTAACATATAATAGTTATCTAAACTTCGGTTCGATAACTGTAATTACTTCATTATATTATTCTATACAAGTTATTACAGGTGATTCAAGAATAACATGGACAAGTGGATTGGGAATGGAAATCAATAGTTGTATTGCAAGTTGTGTGGAGTTCTAGTAGTGGTGTGGTGGGATGTTGGCTAGGGCTTCGTTCCCTTACATATGCCCTATATATCAGCATCACTATTAGGATGAAATATTACTTGTAAATAAAACTATTGAGAAGCCATTGGGTGAACAAGTGAACAAATGGCATACAAGTAACAAAATACATATTGTGATTGTGCATGTGACTGAATCAATGTTTTCAATTAACTTACTTATGAACTCACCAACCTAGTGTTGACTTTGTTTAAATGCATGTTTTCTCAGGTGATGGACAGGTGTAGATACTTATATGCAAATACTAAGCTAGTGGACTTTTAGAAGACCTAGCTTACTTTTGATTGCATACTTTTGGATGACAATACAGTGAATCACTTTTGTATATCTTGTACAGATACAAGATATAAACTCATTGATTCTTTTGATTAGATTTACTTAGTTAAATTATGATGTACAATGTAATTTAACTTTGTAATTCTATTTCATGTCATGTTAGCATTTCTCATTATATCTCATGTGCTATGTAAACAATCTGATCATTTGATTATCACTCAAAGATATCGCGCCCCGGGAACCTTCCGCCCGACGGGAAAACACGATCCGTTCCCGCCGGCCTGGGGTGTGACAGATTGTTATCAGAGCCATGGTTATAGAGAAATATAGGTCATATTACATAAACGGTTTGGCCTAGACTATAACCTAGGGACCCTCAAGTAGATGTTATCTGACATAAGATCTTAATTGCATGTGCTTCCTGCATCTGATCACTGCACTAACCGATTTTCTTTCGGTTATGATCAGAATGCCGCCCAGGAAGCAACCGACTACGCAGACTTCAGCACCACACTCCTCGACACCAACACCACCTGACTCTCCTCCACATTCACCACCACCTCCACCTCCACCTCCTCCTCCGCCACCACCCAATCATCAGCTGGACCCTGCTACGATAGCACTGGCCACACTGTTGACCAGTCAACTAAAGGAAGTGATTCCTGACATGATGATCAGGATCAACAGCAACAATAGCAACAACCTTGCCAACTCATCTGGGGAAGGCAGTGGGAACACCAGATATCATCAGGACTACTCCTACAAATACTTTGTAGGGTGTAAGCCACCAAGCTTTAGTGGCAGCGAGGGAACCGTTGGATTAATCCAATGGATTGAAAAGATGGAGACAACTCTGGAGATCAGTAACTGTCCTGAGCAGTATAAGGTGAAGTATGCTGCTGGTTCATTCAACAAACGGGCATTAACTTGGTGGAATGCCCAAGTTCAGATAAGGGGCAGAGATGAGGCTCTGTCCATGCCTTGGGATGATTTCAAGGCCATTCTGAGGGCAGAGTTTTGCCCAAGAAACGAACTAAAGAAGGTTGAGATGGAGCTTCTCAACCTGGAGATTATTGGTGGTGGGCATCTGGCTTACACCACAAGATTTCATGAGCTTGCTCCATTGGCACCTGACGTGGTGCCAACACTAGAGAAAAGGATTGAGCGATATGTTGGCGGATTACCGCCCTGCATCCGAGGGCATGTGATCTCTGCTCATCCTAAAACTATGGAGTTAGCTGTTACTCTATCAGCCTCTTTGATTGACATGATGGTTGCCACTGGGGCACCCAAGAAAGAGGCTGACTTAGCCAAGACTGGAACTTCAAGAAAGCCGGACAAGAGGTCGGCAAAGAAACAGAAAGTGGCCAGAAACTTTGCTGCCACTACTCAAGCTCCGATGCTTAACCAACCACCACCTCTACAAGTCAGAAAGCCCTACACTGGTACTGCACCTTTTTGCAACACTTGCTAGTATCATCACATGCCAAACACTCAGTGCATGCAATGCACCAACTGTGGAAAGTTTGGCCATTGGGCAAATAGCTGCAGGAGCACGGGAGCTCCGAACAGGAACAACAATGCAGCTACCACTGCTGCTGCAGATCATAGGTCTTGCTACAACTGTGGCAAGCCTGGACACTTCTCTCGGGATTGTCCCAAGAGAAACAAACAAAGGGCTCAAGCACCAAGAGGACGAGCTTTTCAGATAGGAGCTGCTGCCGCACGACAGGACCCGAATGTTATTACGGGTACATTTCTCTTATCTGATTTCTGTGCATCAATAGTATTTGATACTTGTGCGGATCAGAGTTTCATCTCATCCGATTTTGCATGCCATCTTAATTATGATAAGGAATTGTTAGACTCCCCTTACACTATTGAGATAGCAAACGGCAAACAGATCACAGTAGACACTGTATTTAGGAATTGCCCACTAACACTTGGCAGTCATACATTTTCCATCGACTTGATACCGATGGAGCTGGGCAGTTTCGACATCATCATCGGAATGGATTGGCTATCTCTTAACCGAGTTGAGTTCATCTGTTCCGATAAACTACTACGCATTCCGATGGAGAACAATGAGGTTTTAGAGATTCGTGGAGACCAAGCGAAACGCAATGTCAAGATAATATCGTGCATGACGGCTCGTAAGTACTTACGAAAACAATGCGTTGCATTTCTAGCTCACGTGATTCAGAAAGACAAGAAGACGATCAAGATTCAATATGTACCGGTCGTGAGAGACTTTGCAGAAGTATTTCCGGATGACTTACCGGGAATGCCACCAGAGAGATCGGTGCAGTTCCGAATTGATTTGATTCCGGTAGCAACTCCTGTAGCCAAGTCTCCTTATAGACTTGCTCCGTCAGAGATGCAGGAGCTGTCTAATCAGTTACAAGAGTTACTCGATAAAGGATTCATCCGACCGAGCTTTTCCCCGTGGGGAGCTCCGGTTCTTTTTGTTAAAAAGAAGGATGGAACTTTCAGGATGTGCATTGATTATAGAGAGCTCAACAAACATACCATCAAGAATCGGTACCCCTTACCGAGGATTGATGATTTGTTTGACCAGTTACAGGGAGCACAGTACTTTTCAAAGATAGACCTGAGATCAGGCTATCATCAGCTCCGGATTCAAGAGGAAGACATACCAAAGACGGCCTTTCGTACCCGATATGGTCATTACGAATTCATGGTGATGCCATTCGGATTGACGAACGCACCGGCTGTGTTCATGGACTTAATGAACCGGGTGTGCAAGCCGTATCTAGATCAGTTTGTTATCGTCTTCATTGATGATATACTGATTTATTCAAAGAACAAGAAGGAACATGAGCAACACCTCAAGACAGTTTTAGAGCTTCTGAAAGAAGAACGACTCTATGCCAAATTCTCCAACTGTGAATTTTGGTTAAGAGAAGTTTAGTTCTTAGGTCACGTGATTAACAGTGATGGTATTCACGTGGATCCTGCCAAGATTGAAGCAATCAAGAACTGGGATGTGCCAACAACACCGACAGAGATCAGATCATTCTTGGGATTGGCAGGTTATTACAGGAGATTCATTTCGAATTTCTCTAAGCTAGCTTTGCCTCTCACCAAGCTCACACAGAAGACTGAACCTTTTGTGTGGACTCAGAAACAAGAAGAGGCATTCCAGACATTGAAACAAAGATTGTGCAATGCTCCAATCTTAACACTCCCGGAAGGCAACGATGACTTTGTGGTTTATTGTGATGCTTCCCATCAGGGACTCGGCTGTGTTTTGATGCAACGAGATAAAGTCATTGCTTATGCCTCACGACAGTTGAAGATACACGAAAAGAATTACACGACACACGATCTTGAACTGGGAGCTGTTGTCTTTGCATTAAAGATTTGGAGACACTACCTTTATGGTACCAATTGCACTATCTTCACAGATCACAAGAGTCTACAGCACATATTTGATCAGAAGGAGCTTAACATGAGACAGAGACGTTGGGTTGAGCTCCTGAACGATTACGATTGTGTGCTCAAATACCATCCGGGCAAAGCAAATGTTGTTGCAGATGCTTTGAGCCGGAAGGAAAGAGTCAAACCCTTACGTGTTCGCGCAATGGGAATGACTGTGCAAACAAGTTTAAGGGATCACATTTTACAAGCACAACAAGAAGCAGTGGCAAGAGATAATCTGAAACGCGAGCTCGATTGTGGAGCCAAGAAACATCTCAAGACAAAACAAGATGGAGTTATCTATTATCTGGATCGTGTCTGGATTCCAGCAGTAGATGAACTTCGGACACTCATACTTGACGAGGCACACAAGACACGTTATTCAGTTCATCCCGGTGCCGATAAGATGTACCAAGCTCTTAGGTCATTTTATTGGTGGCCTGGTATGAAGAAAGACATTGCTACTTATGTTGGCAAATGCCTCACATGTGCCAAAGTTAAAGCCAAACACCAGAAACCCTCGGGTTTGCTGGAACAACCAGAGATACCACAATGGAAGTGGGAACAAATAGCTATGGATTTCATTACCAAGCTACCCCGCACTTCCAGCGGATACGATTCTATTTGGGTCATCATTGATCGATTGACCAAGTCCGCACACTTTTTACCGATCAGAGAAACGTACAAGATGGAGAAACTAGCGAGACTATACATTGATGAAATAGTAGTGAGGCATGGTGTGCCCTTATCTATTATTTCTGATCGGGACAGTCGATTTACTTCGCGGTTCTGGCAATCATTGCAACAATCCTTAGGGACAAGTGTTAACTTGAGCACTGCTTATCATCCACAAACGGATGGACAAAGCGAGCGCACCATGCAAACCCTAGAGGATATGTTGAAAACATGCATCCTAGACTTCGGTGGAAGTTGGGACACACACTTACCTCTCATTGAGTTCTCCTGCAACAATAGCTACCACAACAGCATTGGATGTGCTCCGTTTGAAGCACTCTATGGTAGAAAATGTCGGTCTCCAATTTGCTGGACCGAAGTGGGAGACAACAGAATCACTGGGCCTGAACTTATTTAGGAAACTATTGATAAGATAGCCCAAATACAACAATGATTACAAGCAACACGTAGCCGCCAAAAGAGTTACGCAGACAAACGGCGTAAGCCTTTGGAATTCGATGTGGGTGACCGAGTCATGTTGAAAGTGTCCCTATGGAAAGGCGTAGTTCGGTTTGGGGCTAAAGGCAAGCTAGCACCTAGGTATGTCGGACCGTTTGAGATTACTCAACGCATAGGTCCTGTGGCATACAGACTCAGACTCCCTGATGAGTTCAGTGGAGTACACGATGTGTTTCATGTATCAAATCTCAAGAGGTGCTTAGCAGATGAGTCATTGATCATACCATTGGAGGAAATACAAGTTGATGAACAACTACATTTCATTGAAGAACCTGTAGAGATTATGGAACGTGAAGTTAAGAAACTGAAACGTAGCCGTATCCCTATTGTAAAGGTTCGATGGAACTCCAAGCGTGGACTAGAATTTACTTGGGAGCGCGAGGACAACATGAAAGCCAAATATCCCCACCTGTTCGAGAAGTAAGCCCGACCTTTATGCTTAAATTTTGGGACGAAATTTCTTTAACAAGGGGAGACTGTGACAACTAGTACCCGACCGCCCGGCAAGTCCGTACGGTGCGTGTACTTTCTATAGTAACTATGTGTATTTACATGTGTGTAAACAGTGTTTGTAATATCAAATAAATCTAAATACAAGAAACCGTTGTACGTATTTTTGTGTAAACTTAAATACTGTAAGTACAACGTACATTTGAAACATTAGTTGTGGTTATTAAGTGAAAACTTAATTACAGTTAACACAACAGATCGTGAGAAACAACAGTGTTCAAGTGAATAGCAGAAACAAATCGGTTGCGATCTGATATCCATAGATGACAGGAATCAGATGGCCGACAATTCAATGTGAAAACAATGTGAAATCAAGATGTTTAGTTGAGTCCGAAAGTGAGGAAACACAATTCAAACATAAACTGCAGTGTCGTTTCAGAATAACAAACTGACAGTATGTTTGCGTGGGTGACGATTCACACAAACATATATGTGAGTTTAACGTTATGAAATGATGACTGGAAAGTAGAAAGCAAAAGTCGGAAAGCAAAACCATCGTCGTGTTCGTTCGAATGACGATTCGAACGAATACGCGCGATGGTGACGCGATTCGACGAAACGAAAACGAAATACGACGCGAAACGAATTTAAATTTAACTAAATAAAATATTTAACATTTTTACAATTTTGAAACTCATCAAATTAATTAAAATAACCTTTTTATTTATTTATTTTAAATTATGCGTAAAAATCCGGATACGCGACGAAAACGCGAACCGAGCAACCGAAACGAACCCGAACACCACTTAGGGTATAAAAACCCTAAATGAAGAGTTTCTTTCATTTTACATCCAAAATTCCTCTCTTTCTCTCTTAAAATTCCAGCCACCATTATTCCACCACCACAAACCACCTTCAATCGATCATAACTCCTTCATTTCTTAACGAAAATCGGTGATTCTTGCGCCCACGTGTAGCTCTTGAAGCCCTCTACACGAAAGTACAACGGATCTAAGCCAAGCACTACTGAAACTCAGGGTATTACGCGTGCAAGATCTGTAAAAATAGGGTTTTTGTTGATGTTGTTCGACCACCCATCATTAACCGGCTTGTGTTCACTTTTCACGATCTCTATACCCTCGAGAACATCTCACATCTAAGGATAATCAGCGAAGGATTGATCCTACAACCCTAAAACCGACGAGGATGATGATGGTTGCTTACAAGTTCGCGGTTGTGAGGGGTAACAAGGAGGAGCCGAACCCTTATCATCGGCAGCCGAACTCTCATGGCTCACGAACTCAACTCCGGCGAACCCCATGCCGAACCAGTTCCTGCTCACGAACCCTAGCATGAGCCACGAACCGGTCATTGAGCACCGAACCTTGAAGACCGAGCGAACCCTCATTCTGGAATCTGAAAGCTACGAACCCTACTGGGACACCCGGACCTTGTCTCATGCTGAACGAACCATGCCCTGATAGCCATGGCCGAACCCTTAACCGAACCCTTGCTATCCTAACTTTGCCAGACGAACCTAGATCTAATGAACCAAAGGGTTCGCTGCTATGATGGTCGACCAGTTGAGTCTTAGCAGCCTACACCCTTGTGACCCAACGATATCCAACTTGACCCAACTGTATTCGTTTCAGGCCCATTAGCAGTTAATCAGCCCTATAAGCTGACAAAACCCATGTGGTTAAAATCCATGGATTGGACCAAGTCTAGGCCCATCAATTTATTTAATTCGACCACATGAAGCCCAACATGTGTGGCAGCTCATCTAGACTACTTGGCCCAGTAGTCATACATATGGCCCATGTGAATAATCTGGTTCACACGCAAACAGGCCCAACAACTCTTTTATTTTCGGCCCAATGCATATGTTCGAACCCAACAGCCCATTTCCTTCGGCCCAATTGCTAGTATTCAGCCCATACGCGAAACTACCGGCCCATGTGTTTAACTTAGGCCCACGCGAATTACGGACCACACGACTCACATTCGGCCCAATGAGTTTCAAGATAATCTAAATTCAAGAATCAAATAATTATAGGTGACATTTAAAATAAATGGGAGTTGTAATCTAGTTTTCTTTCAAAAGAGAATGGTAATAAATTGTGTTGAAACAAATAAGGGTAGTAAGTTATTGAACTCTCACAAAAGGATTGAATTAGGGACAAAGTGAAAGTATGTAAATCAAACCCTTGGGCATTCATTACAAGTATACACTAATTGTAAACTAACTAACTAAGTGTCCACAATGTACATTTAAATGAATTGGGTCGAATTAGGGTCGAGACCAAGTGGTGACAACAAAGTTAGAAACAACACATATACGCGCACAAATCTATATAATCTATGCTTATAAGTTGCAACAACGTGAAATTAATACAGGATCGTGAAAGCAAATTCAAGTACAACAAAGAGCGCGTATCTTCATTTCTTTTAAGCTAAGTCAATCCTACTACTACAAGGTGAGTTCATATGCCCCTTTTTCTTTAATCTTTAATGATTTTAAACTCTCGGGGCTGAGAAACATGCTTTACTTTTATTTATTTAAAAGTTTTGCCTACATATTGTTAATACTTTGATTAAATGATATTAAATTGCTTATTTTCATGTATCATTGTATGCTTGCTTGTATGATTACACGATGACAGGGAAAATAAGATGATGATGATATTATAATATCATAACTCATCAATACAATAGAATAACATAGTTGTATGATTATCTCTTACAACACTTAGTTATTCTTACAAGAAATAACACAGAAACAATTACAAGGAACATAATGTCATGATTACAAGAACACACATAAGAATGATATGAAGATAACACATCTTCATTACATCATTCGATACAAGAATTAAATAAGTGTAATAAGACTAGTTCTTATAACACTTAGATTTTCAATTCAATAAATATTACAAGAGAACAAGGAACAAAGAATGATAATCATGCTAATGTAACTTCATGATAACAACATCATTCACTCAAACGATTAACATAATGTAATAAGACAAGTTCTTATTTAACTTTGTTAATATCAAGGAGAACATATGACAATGAGTACAAGAATACAAGTGAATACAATTACAATTAGTTACTATTGACCAGTTGCATTATATCACTTCAATCATGTGCCAAATTGTACAAGTAGATCATGTAAGCCCCTTTAATTCGCTGACCAGTTAGTTTGACGTGACTAAACCGACGATAGCATAGTGGTACCATAGGTTTGACAAACCTTTAGCTTGTAGGGCTAGTATGTTGATCGTATTGATTCATTTGGCCGGTAACGTATGACCGGTGACAGGGCGACTTCAAGTCAGGTTCTGGTAAGTGACACATGGTGATATTAATCTGCAGTGATAAGTAATTAATCCAACGGGATCCTATTAATTTGTAGGTTGAGGAATTGATCTTACTTCATGTTTCACTACTAGTAATAGTTTTCGTTGAGGACAATAGACATACAAGGTGGTAGAGGTAAATCGGATGCATTGGAATCTGATTACGTGAGGATTCCAATGGATTCCTTTTATGCTCTATGCACTATGGTTCAAGAACAAATTACAAGAGGTTAACTAACACTCTTAAATACTTAAAAGTGTAATAATAGTTAACGCCACAAATATAGAATAATAAAAGGAACAGATTTGATAAATCTAACATCCTTAACATATAATAGTTATCTAAACTTCGGTTCGATAACTGTAATTACTTCATTATATTATTCTATACAAGTTATTACAGGTGATTCAAGAATAACATGCACAAGTGGATTGGGAATGGAAATCAATAGTTGTGTTGCAAGTTGTGTGGAGTTCTAGTAGTGGTGTGGTGGGATATTGGCTAGGGCTTCGTTCCCTTACATATGCCCTATATATAAGCATCACTATTAGGATGAAATATTACTTGTAAATATAACTATTGAGAATCCATTGGGTGAACAAGTGAACAAATGGCATACAAGTAACAAAATACATATTGTGATTGTGCATGTGACTGAATCAATGTTTTCAATTAACTTAATTATGAACTCACCAACCTAGTGTTGACTTTGTTTAAATGCATGTTTTCTCAGGTGACGGACAGGTGTAGATACTTATATGCAAATACTAAGCTCGTGGACTTTTAGAAGACCTAGCTTACTTTTGATTGCATACTTTTGGATGACAATACAGTGAATCACTTTTGTATATCTTGTACAGATACAAGATATAAACTCATTGACTCTTTTGATTAGATTTACTTAGTTAAATTATGATGTACAGTGTAATTTAACTTTGTAATTCTATTTCATGTCATGTTAGCATTTCTCATTATATCTCATGTGCTATGTAAACAATCTGATCATTTGATTATCACTCAAAGATATCGCGCCCCGGGAACCTTCCGCCTGACGGGAAAACACGATCCGTTCCCGCCGGCCTGGGGTGTGACAAATAACATGAACTATCAAAAGAAATCATTATCAAGGTCATATCAAGAGAATCAAAGAGATCAAGAACCAAAGGATATCCTTAAGGTCCCCGCATGTACAGAAGACCATTGGGTCAAGCTGTAAGGGCAAAACATTAAAATCCCGGTCAGTTCAGGTGTACTCCTTGTGAGTTATGCCTGGCATGCGTCACGTGTGAGAGGTTACAACTTGGAAAACCACCAACAACTAAGTCTAATTGATTGAGTCAAATAAGGCCCAATCATCATGTCTTAGTTGTATTTGAATGTTTTATTTATTTATTTAATTAAATATTAACATTTTATTTCTATCACTGACCTTCGGGAAATCATGTAACTATGATGAACTCAAGAGGGGCAGAGGTAAATCAAATTGTAGAAGTCAGAATCTAAATCAGAGGTGAATGGAGTGAAACGTTTAATTATCATTAATAACAATATGTTAAGCAGTCCGGTATGTGGTGGGACGGTGGCTGGGGCTTGTCCCCTACAAATGCCGTATATATAAGCATACTTGATTGGATAGCATAGGTGGTTGTTGATGAGGTTAAGGTTGCCACTTCGGGGGGGGGGGGGTCAAGGTAAACATTTTCAGAGTAATCAAATGCTATAAATCATAGGTCATGGGATCAAAGTAGTGAAATGAAATGCTTAATTATCACCAGGAATAATATATCATGTGGTTTGGTATGTGGTGGGATGGTGGCTGGGTGGGCGGTAAGTTCGACCCTACATTGCCCTATATATAAGCATACTAAGCTGGTTGGTATAGGTGGTTAATGGTGAGGTTAAGGTATTCATCAAGGTTACTCTAATTCATTTTATAAAACTTAATGAACTCACCAACCATGTGTTGACTTTATTTTTGCATGACTCCTCAGGTGACGAACAGGTCAACTGAAGAGTTGTTTCTTTTGGACTAGGTTACAGATAGAGGACCTAGCTTTTGGACCTGCATACTTTTGGACATCATACACAGTTATTTTGTATATCTTGTGCAGATACAAGATTGAATATTTATGATGTTATAGTAGATTTACATTGTTAAATTATAAACTTAACTGATGTAATTTAACTTTGTAATTCTATTTTATTCTAGTAAGTTTCTCATTTATATATCATGTGCAATGTAAACAATCTGATCATTTCGATTATCACTCACGATATCGCGCCCCGGGAACTTTCCGCCCGTCGGGGAAACCCGATCCTACCCCGCCGGCTCGGGGTGTGACAATGGAGTCGACTACGGTCCTCCGTGATGATTCCTCATACTGTTGATTGAGTTGACGACGGTCCTCCGAAGTACTATAAGTTAAACTCATTATGGTTAAACTCTTATTGTGATTATTGGTTATTGAATAAGTTATTTGGATGATTGATTTAACTTACTTGGAATATTTAATTGATAGGCTTGTAAGTGAATGTACATGATATGATCATCTTTACACGTTCACATGTGTACATCTAAACTCTTATAATTATTTTTGTGTGTGTGTTAAACTTATTATTACTCACCAACTACTTTTGTAGTTGACACTTGTTTTCTTACATGTTTCAGGGAATGAGGAGAAGTAGATAGAGAGGGATAGCTCTACATCTTTTGGATATCATCACATAGGTTCTTGGAGTTAGCTAAATTAACTGAATCACTGAAGACTAGGATTTAGTTAACTTAGCTACATCTTTTGTGTAATTTGTTGTAATAGTTTCATGATAGACATTATTTTTGTGTAAATCCTTTAAATGATTACATGAAATGTGTTGATGTATTTTTGTTGCCCACGAGCTTATGAACAATTTGCACATTCCTCATGGCATCTCGACATTTCTGCCGTCGGTCGGGGTGCTTTAGATTGGTATCAGAGCCTAAGTTACAGGGAATTAGGTTACTAGAAATGGATGACGTAGTCTATAACCATAGGATACCCTAGTATGAATTATTTCATACACTAGTTATTATATTCGAGATTTTGTATTTATATATTTATTACATGTTAACTGCAATCCTGCTATATATGATCTATGTTCATGATCTATTATGTGTGCTACATGATAAATATTATATTATAGGTGTTACATGCTACTTGTTAATTGTCATCTTATGTGTTTGATTGAGCCATGACTACTCAAGAAGGACATACTCGTGTTGTATTGTAAAGGTAAGGGCTGGCGGCTGAAGCAGTTGCGACTGACTTCTACGTATGCCCTATACATATACCATTTACAGTACATCGAGTGGAATGTCAGTGTTGAGGAATAAGGGAAATATTTATATAGGAATGATTGATCTTTAATCACTGGACAAGGACACACCCGTAGTGTACTATAAAGGTGGTGGGCTGGCGGCTGGATAGGTTGCGATTGATTCTGGAGAGCCCAACTAAAGATGAAGACTAACAAAGTCAACCAGAGAAGAGTCGAAGACCAGATTTTGTTTATTTTCGTGTACTTAGTATTTCGTGTACAATAGTATTTCGTGTAGTTGACAATTTTCGTGTATAGAGGTTCGAGTACACCTAGAAGTAGTATAAATACACGTATTTTGTACTATTCTAGGGTTGGATTTCCGAGGCGTGCTCTCTATACATATTGAGGCACTGTTTCGTCTACTTCACTGAATATATCAAAGTTTTGATCTTTCTTTTTATTCTTATGATTTTATTCCGGATTCCGCACGTTGTAGAGTCATTTGATGCAGATTAGAGGCTTGAAGCTTGGTTCTTGATCAGTTTAGGGACCTACAAGTGGTATCCGACCCTTAGTGCTGTTTTCTACATCAAGGTACAAGCTTTTCAGTGCAGGTTCATTGCTTTCTTGTTCTACTCTATTCCTTCTAGCTGCTATTAAAATTTGGTATTCTGAATCTTGAGAAACAATTCTCCGGAAATTTTTCAAGTATTTTCGAGTTAAAATTTCGAAAACAGCTTTTTTGGAGTATAGTAGAGTTCGGGTAAAATGGGAGTTTGACTACAGATTGGTGATTTCAATTAAATAGGGATTTCTATTACTCATTGAGTTCGAGTACAAGGTCAATTTCGGATAGAGGTTTGAGTTCGGATACATTGAAAGCTTCGAGTACATTAGGGTTCGGATACATTGCTGATTTCGAGTATATCTGAGGTTGGATTACCCTTGGAATTCGAACACTTTGGATTTCAAATATCCATTGGACTTTGGGTAGTTATGTTGTTTTGTGTATTGAATGGACTTCGTACACTGTTTGGTACTTAGCACTGTTGGGGAGTTCGAGAACTACACTTAGAAAATTTTCTGATTAATCATGCCATCAAAGAACCTTACCATCCTGTCTAACCTGCTCAACTTGGATAACGAAATCGGCACCGGAACAAAGCCACCTAGGCTTGTGTCAGACGATAACTTTGATTATTGGAAATTTAGGTTCCAATCATTCATTAAGTACACTGACCCAAAGCTGTGGAGGTCAATTGAGGAAGGGCCTTACGTGCCCATGTACCAGAGTGAGTTCAATGGATTAATTCCCAAAGACCCTGAATTGTATACGGAAAACGACATTCTTTTGAAAGAGAAAGATGATAAGGCATGCGCTTCAATCACCATGGCGTTGTCAACCGACGTTGCTCACGGGTTCAAGGAACATCAAACAGCCAAACAACTATGGGATGCTTTGGTAGAAATATTTGAGGGTAATGAGGACATGAGAGAGAGCCGCAAGGATATGTTAAGGCAAAGGTTTAACATGTTCAACCACATCAAGGGAGAATCATTGAAAGCTTTATTGAACTGATTCAATCATCTAATGACTGAGATGACTAGTGTAGGGATTGAGATGTCCAAAGGAGATGTCCACAAAAAACTCTTGAACTCATTACCGTATAACTGGAATTCCAATTGCTCCGCCATCAAAAGAACCAAAGACATCTACAAGACCTCTTGGAGCGAGTTGATCTCCATTATCAACTCCTATGAAATGGATGACAAGCAAATAGCCCTCAATCATGCCAGTTCTATGGGCATTGCACCTGCATCAGAGAATGCTACTGTTTTGTCAGCCATCAATTTTCAAGCATCTGGGTCTCAACTTTATCAAGCTCCTTCATCACAGTCTGTTCCATTTGAGACTGTATTTCTTTCATCAGGGCAAGTTAGTTCAATGCCCAAGGTTAGCCCGGAGAGTGAAGAGGATCTGCTGCTGTCCAAGGGGTTCATGAACAGTTACAACGCCTTTATTGCTGGAGAATTGGCACCGGCCAACATCACTCAAGATAACTAGAAGCATATTAACCCCGCAGATGTGGAAGAAATTGATATTTCTTGGCAGATGGCAATGGCAGTCTTCCATGTGAAGAAGTTCATCAAGAAATATGGAAGGAACAGTTTCGGCAATAACCTAGGGAAGAAGCTGGGATTTGATAAATCGCTGCGATTCTACAATTGTGACCAGCCATGTCACTTTGCAAGATAGTGCAAACAGCCAAAGGTGGCGAAGGAGGGTGAGAAGAAGCTGGATGAGAAGGCTGCTGCTGGGGGAGGTCCTAGCACGTCTAAAGCCTTGGTGACTCAGGTACATGAACTGGAATTGACCCAGAGTCTTGCATTTATGGCAGAGGTGGATGAGAAGCAAAATGAGGTAACCCAAAATCTTTGCTCAACTTCTTGCATTGATAAAGTTTTTAAATATCATTATCACAATGAGGACTTAATCAAGGAGGTCACCAAACTTAAGTATTAACTCTGAATTTCTAAAAAAATGAAACATTTTCCGAAAAGAAACTTGACGCTGAAAGACGCGACATTTCACATTTAAAAGAATTATTAAGTGATAAAGATTCCAACTATCGAGACGCAAGGCGTCGGATAGATGAACTCATTTCAGAGTTGGAGCATCTTAAGACTCAATTGTCCAAAACTAAAATTCAAGCTGACAAATATGAGTATGCTAGTACTGGGGTGGCTAATATGATTGATGTCCAGTGTAGGATAAAGGAGAAAATTGGGCTTGGTTATACTGAGGTGAAACCTCCGTTTAACCACAAGTACTCCATCATGCCATCATCAACACATCTGATGATTCTGAGGTGTGTGCAGATAGTTTAAATGATACAGGTCTGAGGGGGAAGAATGAAGAAAGAAGTGCTGGGAGGAGCACCGAGTGTTCAACATCATTTAGAACATCAACTTTTATTCCAAAAACTGATTTTGTTGGAAGATTTGATGAAATTAAAATCAAACCTAATGAGATGTTTAAGAACTTTAATTCTACTTTTTTTAAGAATGATGTTGTTTAAGAATCAATTTCTTCTTCTTTGCATCAGGTGAACAGGGCTCATTCCACAATCACCAAAGAGGCAGGTTCAAAGTTGAACCCTAACTATGAACCTTTTGTTCCAACCGGGTCATTGGAACAAGCCTCTACGAGTACTTCCTCCCGTCATGGTGATTTTGATGTAAAGCCATTTGACCATAAAGAATTTCATGAAAAGGTATGTTGCTTTGCGTGTGGTAGACCAGGCCACATTGCCAGATAATTGTCTGCACCGACCTACTGAATTCTTCTATGGGAAGAATCAGAAGGTCACACCCAAGGTCAAACCTATCATCAGATCAATGAGGACTGACCAATCCCCAAAGCCTAGGGTGACACATCAGAAGGTACCCAAGAATCCTTCCACTGCCAAGAAGGCCAAAACTAGTTAAACAAAATCAATCTGCTTTTCGGAAACAAAAATCAAAGGCTTTTAAAACTAAAAGCAAGTCACATTGGAAGAACAAACTACCAATGAAACCACCTTCGGATCTCTTTGGACTAGTCAACGTTATGCACATCGGGAAGAAGTCATATTGTCTAATTGTGACAGATGATTATTCTAGATTTACTTGGGTGTTCTTTCTGGCCAAGAAAGATGAAACACCGGAGATTCTGAAGAAGTTTATCACCCTGATCGAAAATCAGAAAAATCTGAAGGTTAAGGTGATTAGAACTGATAATGGCACTGAGTTTAGAAATCAGACACTCTTTGATTTCTGCGATGAGAAGAGGATTGCTTGGCAGTACAGTGCAGCTTGTACACCTCAGCAAAATGGAGTTGCTGAAAGGAGGAACATAACTCTTATTGAAGCTGCACGGACCATGCTGTCAAAGTCTATACTGGCAATATTCTTCTGGGCTGAAGCTGTTAACACAACTTGTTATGTTCAAAATCACGCACTGTTGAAGAAACGCCATTAGAAGACCCCTTATGATATTTTCTTCAAAGAGAAGCCTAAAGTTGGTCATTTCAAGTCGTTTGAGTGTTTGTGCACTCTCCTCCATACTGAGCCGAATCAAAAGTTTGATGACCAAGCTGATGAGTGTTACTTTGTGGGCTATTCATCTGGAAAAAGCTGCCTACCGGGTATATAACAAGAAGACTCGGATGATTGTGGAGTCATACTATATCGATTGGCAAGATAACACCGATGTCGGTTCTGGTCCAAACTTTTTATTTCTCTATGATTCTACTTTTGAGCCCTTCAAAACTACATCAGAGAGTGCAGGATCGTCTGAGCCAACTGACAACTTCTACAAGGGATATGACATAGACTATTGGGTTAACTACGTTCCATGTGATCCCAAGCTTCTGACGGTTGACCCACCAGGCATATATGATTGGGCTCTTCCAGTTAAGCCAACCCCGATCTATGAAGTCATCCCATCATATTCCGGATACTTTTTAGTCTGTTCAGCCAATTCCAGACACAACTCAAGCTTCCTCTTCTTCCCACCAACTTTTGATAATCCACTATTTTCAGACCACATCCCTGAGGAACATTGTCTGGATCATGGAGCCGAAGCTAGTGAAACAGCTCCAGTTGACAACCTTTCTTCCTCCAGTGAAGACCAGATGAACTACATCAGCAATTTGCTCGGTAATCTGGCTGTGGAGAAAGTACAAACCCTAAGCATCAACAAGAATAATCATGTGGAATATATTATTGGACCTCTTTCGAAAGGAGTTTTCACACGAAGCCGGTCCATTCCAGCTCAGAAGACCGCACCTGAAAGCAGTATCTGACGAAGTCAATCAGGTCCGATTAATTCTTATTTGTATTCATGGTTTATTTCACAGGTCGAGCCTAAGAATGTCAAGATGGCTCTTAAGGAGTCAAGTTGGGTCGAGGCGATGCAGGAAGAGCTGATGCAGTTTCAGAAGCTGAAGGTGTGGAATCCGGTTCCCTTGCGCAAAGGGAATCTGCCAATTGGAACTAGATGGGTCTTCAGAAACAAAATGGATGATTTGGGGGTAATAATCAGGAATAAGGCACGATTGGTAGATTAGGGCTTCAACCAACAAAAGGGGATCGACTATGAAGAAGTCTTTGCACCAAGCGCAAGACTTGAGGTTATACGGATCTTCTTGGCCTATGCTTCCTACATGAACTTCACAGTGTATCAAATGGATGTGAAGACTACCTTCTTGTATGGAAAGGTCAAAAAAGAGATTTATGTGTGCCAGCCCCCAGGGTTCAAGCATTCGCAGCATCCCGACCACGTCTACAAGTTAGACAAAGCCCTCTATGATCTTCATCAAGCATCTCGAGCATGGTATGCTACTCTTACAGATCATCTGCTAGCTCATGCATATACCCGTGGAGCCATTGACCAGACACTGTTCGTTCGCAAGGATAAGGATGATCTGATTCTTGTCCAAATCTATGTGGACGATATTATTTTTGGTTCCACAAGCTCGGTTCTATACAATGAATTCGAAGCTGTGATGAAGAAAAAGTTTGAGATGAGTGCAATGGGAGAGATGACCTTCTTCTTGTGTCTTCAGGTAAAGCAAGATCTGAAGGGCGTGCTGATTCATCAAGAAAAATATGTTACTGATATTCTGACAAAGTTCAAGATGTTGGAATTCAAGCCTGCATCCACTCCTATGGCTGCTCGTCCGGTCTTAACTATGGATTTTTAGGGTGAAGATGTTGATCAACACCTCTACCGCTTGATGATTGGCTCATTGATGTACCTAACCGCTAGCTGACAAGACATCATGATCTCCATATGTCAGTGTGCCAGATATCAAGCAAATCCAAAGGCTTCTCACCTGATCGCTGTCAAGAGGATCTTTCGTTACCTTGTCGGGAAACCTCATCTTGGTTTGTGGTACCTAAAAACTCTAGGTTTCGTTTACATGCTTACTCTGGCAGTTATTTTGGTTGTTGTAATTTAGACAGGAAATCAACCACGGCAGGATTCCAATACTTAGGAGATAGCCTTGTCTCTTGGCAACGCAAGAAACAGACAACCGTGTCTACATCCATAGCGGAAGCGGAATATGTTGCTACTTCTAGTTGTTGTTCTCAGGTTACATGGATGCAACAACATCTCCTCGATTACGGTTTGAATTTCCTTAACTCTCTTATTTTTTGTGACAATGAAGCTGCCCTTCAGATCGTCAAGAATCTGGTACAACACTAAAAAACTAAACACATTGACATCCGGATTCACTTTATCCGCGACTGTTTCGAACGGAAACTGATTCATCTTGAAATGGTCCACACAGATGATAATCTGACGGATCTTTTCACAAAACCGTTCGACACAGCTCGATTTCACCATCTCCTTGCATTTTTGTAAATACTGTAAAGTTTGTGTTTTGTTTTACTTTAATTTCTGTATCACAAATTTAGAGGGAGAAAATTTATAAAAACAACAAAAAGATATTTAGTCTTTCAGTCAAAATCTACAAAAACAACAAAAAGATTTCCGATCTTTAAGTCAAAATTTACAAAAACAACAAAAAGATTTTAGGTCTTTGAGTCAAAATTTACAAAAGCAACAAAAATATTTTTCGTTTTTGAGTCAGTCTAACTTGATATACAAGTTTAGGGGGAGTGAATTTTTAGAAAACAACAAAAATATTTTGCATTTTCAAAATTAGTTTAAGAAAAATACAAAAAGATTTTGATTTGGATGGTTATGTAAAGTGGTTCAATTTGGGTAGTGAAATGATTTCTGACACTCATAAATTCACTACCTAAAAGTAATTTCTGAAGAATAACAACTTTGGATAACTATAATTCACTAAGAAGTTAAAACAAGTTTTTCCAGGATGAATGAAATGGACATGATCATTTAAAAATATTAATATATAAATAAATAAGTTAAAAGTAAGGAAAATCAGATAACCGGACAGATGCTACAACTATTTGACTTTTTGCTTAAATCTTTAAGTAAAAACGAGACTGTGTTTCGTTAAAGTTGAAACTGTTTTGAAAAACTCGGGTATTTTTCATGTTTTGTGCAAACAAAGAGCAGGAAATACTTACTGAAGCATCCTCTGTTTTGCGTAAGCAAAGACCTGGATGTGTGACCTTAAGGCCAATGTGCCTGCAGATTAGTAAAGCAAAATATGCCAATGAGCACAAAGATGATAGAACCCTTCTTGTTCTTGATTCTAATCTAATCGATATGTTCTTTTCTTTTCTCATCTTAAACTCTGTTAAAACTTTTATGTTCGTTGAAACACAATCAAAGTTTGAAACAAAAGATTTCACAAAATTGATAGGTTTCATGTTGATTTGGTTCTACAGTCTTACTATTCATAAACTTCCCAAAAGTTGTTTCAGAAAAACTGTTAGACAAACTTTTGATCATAAGTCATATTTTTTTAATTACAGATTAGCGAGTGGAAATTATTGGTGGGATATAATTATTTTAAGTTTGGGTTTCATAAGAAATTATTTTAAGGTGGTCAAATTTTTGATACAGATTTGATCCCACGAAATTGACCCGACTCAACTTTGAACTTGTCCAAAGTTTATGAGTTTATTTTATTTTACTTTACTTTATTCATAAAAAGTTTGTAGAGCCCACTACACGATGAAGACTAACAAAGTCAAACAATAGAAGAGTTGAAGTCCAGATTTTTGTTGATTTCGTGTACAGTACCTTCGAATACTCATAGTGTACGAGTACTTGAAGTTAAGTTGTATAGAACTTCGAGTATGCCTAGACTTAGTACAAATAAACGTATTTTGTACAAGTTTAGGGTTGGATTCCCGAGGTGTGCTATCTAGACGTATTGAGGCACATTTTCGAATACACTTTTGAATACAATCAAAGTTTTGATCTTTCTTGTTGTTCTTGCTATTTTTTTAACTCTATTATGGATTCCGCACACTATAGAGTTACTTGATTCTGATTGGAGACATAAAGCTCGGATCTTGATCTAGTTAGGGACCTACATGTGGTATCAGAGCTGGAGTGCTCTTTTCATCACCAAGGTAACAACTGTTTTAAGCAAGCTCAGTAATTTATCATTCTACTCTACTCCATCTAGCTACTGTGTAAATTTGGGACTCCAGATCTTAAGAAATATTTTTTATAAAGTTTTCTTAAGTATTTTCGAGTTCAAAATTTTCGAGTTCAGCTATTTCGAGTACAGATAGAGTGTTCGAAGGTTTGCAACAGTTGGACTACAAGAGATTTTCAAAGTACAAGTTTGATTTCGAGTACAAGGGATTTTCGATTACAAAGGATTTTCGAGTACAAGATCAAATTCGATTACCAGAACTTTTTGAATACAGATTCTTTTTCGAATACAGATTATTTTCGAACACAAGGGGATTTCGAATACAAGGGGATTTCAAATACAAGGGACTTCGACTACATTGAGAATTTCGAGTATAGAGTAATCTGTTTTACTTCGGGTAGTGTTTGGTGATCTGCTCTACAGGGACTCCGTGAACTACACTTAGAAATTTTTCAGTCATGGCATCTAAGAATCTGACCAACCTGTCCAATCTACTCAATCTGGACAATGAGATCGGCACCGGAACAAAGCAACCTAGGCTCGTGTCGGGAGATAACTTCCAAGATTAGAATTCAGATTCCAATCTTTATCAAAGACACTAATCCAAAGCTTTGAAGATCCATTGAAGAGGGTCCCTTTGTGCCCTCATACCAGAGTGAAATCAATGGTCCTCTTGTTCCCAAGGATCCAGAATTGTACACTGACAATGATATCTTAATGATGGAAAAGGATGAAAAGGCGTATGCATCACTCACAATGGCTCTTTCGACTGATGTAGCTCATGGCTTTAAAGAACACAAGACAGCAAAGGAACTATGGAATGCATTGGTTGAACGATTTGAGGGAAATGAAGACATGCGAGAAAGTCGCAAGGATATGCTGAGACAGAGGTTTAACATGTTCAATCATATCAAAGGAGAGTCCCTTAAAGCACAACTTAATAGATTCACCCATCCTATGACCGAGATGACAAGTTCTGGAATTGAGATGACCAAAGGAGAAGTGAACAAGAAGCTTCTGAACTCATTGCCTTACACCTGGAACTCAAATTGTACAAAAATTAAAAGAACAAAGGATATGTACAAGACCTCTCTGAGTGAGCTGATTTCGATCATCAATTCCTATGATATGGATGATAAACAGAGAGCACTGAACCATGCCAGTTCAATGGGTATTGCACCCGTGTCTGAAAACTCTGCTCTGCTGTCAGCAATCAATCTTCAAGCCTTAGGGATGCAACACTATCAATCTCCTTCGTCGTAGTCAATCCCTTTTGAGACTCCATTCTTATCATCTAGATAAGCTGGATCAGTGTCCAAGATCAATCCAGAGAGTGAAGAAAATATGCTGCTGTTAAAGGGTTTTATGAACAGCTACAATGCTTTCATAGCTGGAGAGTTAGCACCTGCCTAGGTTACTCAGGATATTCTAGAGCAGATAAATCCAGCAGATGTTGAGTAGATGGATATCTCATGGCAGATTGCTATGGCTATGTTTCGTGCAAAGAAGTTCATCAAACGGTGTATGGAAGGAACAACTTTGGAAATAACCCGGGAAAGAATCTTGGATTTGATAAGTCAAAGCTGCGATGTTACAACTGTGATCAACCGGGTCACTTTGCCAGAGAATGCAAGCAGCCTAAAGTGACTAAGGAAGGAGAGAAGAAGCCTGAAGAGAAGACTGTGACTGCTGTTGCTGGAGGAAGTGCCAGCTCATCTAAAGCTCTGGTGACACAAGATACTAACTCATATGATTGGAGTGATCAGGTGCAGGAATTGGAACTAACTCTGAGTCACGCCTTCATGGCCGAGGTGGTTGACAAGCAAAAGGAGGTAACTGAAAATCTTTGCTCTACCTCTTGCATAGATAAAGTGTTTAAGTATAGGTCACATAATGAATCACTAATCAAATAAGTAACAAAACATAAGTACTTTAACTCAGAATTTCTTAAAAATGAAGGAATTTTCAAAAGAAAAATTGAGGCCAAGGGTCGGGATGTGGCAAGGCTAAAGGAACTTTCAAATGATAAAGAGTCCAACTATCGTGATGCTAGACGCAAAATCGATGAACTCACCTTAGAGTTGGACCAAGTTAAAACTCAACTTTCTAAAACTTCAGTAAAATGTGAAAATTTTGATTATTCAAGCAAAGTTTTGGAAGACATGGTGAGCATACGATACACGGAAAAGAGGGGTAAGGGTCTCGGTTATAAGGAGTGTGAGCCACCTTTTAACCATAATTACACAATCATGCCTAATATCAACACATCTGTTGATGATTTGTTGTTGAAATCTGACCGAAGGTGTGATTTCAACACTGTTTCTGACAAACCAGTTCCATTGACCGCAGATCCCATTGAGACCAATCCCAATATTTCTGATGATTCTAAGATGTGTGTAGATAGTTTAAACAAAGCAGGTGTGAGTGGGACGACTGAAGAAAGAACTGCTGAGAAGAGCACAGATTGTTCAACATCTTTTGGAACATCATCTCTTATTTTAAACATCGATTTTGTCGGAAAAGTTGATGAATTTAAAATTAAAACAAATAAGATGTCCAAAAACTTTAAATCAACTTTTGTTACGAAGAATGTTATTTTGGAAACAATATCTTCGCGTTTACATCATGAGTTCAAGGGTCATTCCACAGTCACCAAAGAGGCGGGTTCAAAGTTAAACCTTAAATGTGAACCTTTTGTTCCAACAAGGTCATTGGAACAAGCCTCTGCAAGCTCCTCTTCTAGTCACTGTGACTGTAATGTAAAACCCTTTGACCCTAAGGAATTTCATGAGAAGGTATGTTGTTCTGTTTGTGGTAGACCAGGCCACATTGCCAGAAATTGTCTACACAGACCTACTAAATTCTTTTATGGAAAGAATCAAAAGGTCACACCCAAGGCAAAACCCTATATCAAATCAACGAGGACTGACTAATCCTCTAAGCCTAGGGTGAATCCTCAGAAAGAGTCTCCAAATCAATCCACTGCCAAAAAGAAAAAGTCGTCCAAACATCATCAATATGGTTTTCTTAAACAAAATTCAAACTTTTCAAAAGTTATAAACAAGTCATATTGGAGACGTGATCCTACTTTAAGTACCCCATTAAAACCAGTCAGACATGGCAGTGGTGCAAGATCAAAGATTGATAAGGGCAAAACAGTTAAATCAAAGGGGGTTCACAAGAAAGAACCCATTGTTTCTCCAGTGCCTAAACCTGTTATGATTTGGGTACCTATCTCTCATTGATTGTGTGTAAAATGCAGGGATGGCCAAATAAGCTCAAACATGTTGGGTATGTAGACAGTGGCTGCTCCCGGCATATGACTTTGGATTTCTCTCAGTTACATGAAGTTACACCATTCAACGGAGGATATGTATCATTTGCGGGAGGCAAGGGAGGAAGGATAAGCATGAAAGGCATGGTCACTAATGGAACTCTTAGTTATGAAGATGTCTACTATGTTGAAGAGCTCAATCACAGCCTATTGAGTGTTTCTCATATTTGTGACAAGAGCTTTTCCACACATTTCACAAACAAGGAGTGTCTTATTCTGAAGTCTGGCTTTGTAGTGCCTGAGAAGTGGATTCTGATGAGAACTCCAAGGATAAACAATGCCTACATTATCAACATGAACTGAGATTCATTCACAGAGAACATTTGTTTGTTCTCAAAGGCATCAGAGAATGATTGTCTGTTATGGCATCGTCGACTGGGTCATGTAAATCTGAAGAATCTAAACAGACTCGCCAAGGGAGATCATGTTATCGGCTTGCCTTCTAAAGACTTCTCCAATATTGAGAAGTGCATCGCATGTGCCAAGGGGAAGAAAAACAAGAGACCCCACAAGCCTAAATTGTTCAATTCTATCTCGTCAGTTCTTCAGCTTCTTGATATGGATCTCTTCGGACCAGTCAACGTAATGAGTATTGGGAAGAAGTCATATTGTCTTGTTGTGATGGATGATTATTCCAGATTCACTTGGGTGTTCTTTCTGGCCAAGAAGTATGAAACACCAGAGATTCTGAAAAAGTTCATTACCATGATCGAAAATCAGAAGAATATAAAGGTTAAGGTGATTACAACTGATAATGGCACCGAATTTAGAAATCTGACTCTTATATATTTCTACAATAAGAAAGGGATTGCTAGGCAGTACAGTGCAGCCAGAACACCTCAGCAAAATGGAGTTGCTGAAAGGAGGAACAGAACGCTTATAGAGGCTGCACGAACCATGCTATCAGAATCAAAGCTGCCAATCTTCTTCTGGGCCGAAGCTGTTAATACAGCTTGATATGTTCAAAATCGAGCACTCCTGAACAAGCGCCATCAGAAGACTCCCTATGAAATTATTTTCAATCAAAAGCCTAAAGTTGGTCACTTCAAGTCTTTTGGATGTCCTTGCACTCTTCTTCACATAGAGCCAAACCACAAGTTTGATGATAAGGCAGATGAGTGTTACTTTGTGGGTTATTCATCTGAGAAGGCAGCCCACAGAGTTTACAACAAGAAGACTCGGATGATCGTGGAATCATATTATATTGATTGGAAATAAATGAACTCTACTGATGTCGGTTCTGGTCCAAACTGGTTATTTGAGTATGATTCTACTTTTAGGCCCTTCAACACTGCATCCGAGATAGAAGGATCAGCTGAGCAAACTGATGATTTATACAAGGGTGATGATGTCGACTATAGAGTTGACTATGTTCCCTGTGACCCAAAGCTTCTGTCAGTTGACCCTCCAGGCATGTACACTCAAGCTCCTCCAGATCAGCCAACTTCGATACATGAAGTTCTACCCTCAGATCCAGACACTTCTCAGTCTGTTCAGCCACTTCCAGAAACAGATCAAGTTTCATCTTCTTCCCACCACACCTTTGATAATCCACTATTCTCAGATAACATCTCTGAGGAACATTGCGTGGATCATGCAAATGAAGTAAGTGAAATTGTTCCTATCGACAACATTTCTTCCTCCAATGAAGATTAAGTGAACAACATCAGCAATTTGCTAGATAATCTAGCAATGGGGGAAGTGCCGACAATCAGGATAAACAAGAATCATCCAGTTGAAAATATTATTGGACCTCTCTCGAAAGGCATTCTCACTCGGAGCCGATCCATTACAGCTCATAACCTCTTGCCTGAAGAGACAACTACCAGAGGTCACTTAGGTCCGATTAATTCTTGTTTATATTCCTGTTTTATTTCGCAGGTCGAGCCCAAGAATGTCAAAAATGGCTCTCAAAGAGTCCAGCTGGGTCTAGGCAATGCAGGAAGAGCTGATGCAATTTCAGAAACTCAAGGTGTGGAATCTGGTTCCCCAGATTCCCCTACCCAAAGGAAAGCTGCCTATAGGAACCAGATGGGTTTGCAGGAACAAAAGAGATGACTCAGGAGTCATTATCAGGAACAAGGCACGGTTGGTAGTTCAGAGCTTCTACCAACAGGAGGGGATAGATTATAAGGAAGTCTTTGCACCAGTCGCAAGACTTGAAGCCATACGGACTTTCTTGGCCTATGCCTCCTACATGAACTTCACGGTGTATCAGATGGATGTGAAGACAGCTTTCTTGTATGGAAAGGTAAAGGAAGAAATCTATGTGTACCAGCCCCCAGGTTTTGAAGATTCTAAGTATCCAGACCATGTCTGCAAGTTAGACAAAGCTCTTTATGGTCTTCATCAAGCACCGTGAGCGTGGTATGCTACGCTTACTGATCACTTGCTTGCAAATGGATTCACCCGTGGAGCCATCGATCAGACTTTGTTTGTTTGCAAGGATAAGGATGATTTGATTCTTGTCCAAATCTACGTGGATGACATTATTTTTGGCTCCACAAGCTCGGCATTGGGCAAGGAATTTGAAGGGGTAATGACGAAGAAATTTAAGATGAGTGCAATGGGAGAAATGACCTTCTTTCTAGGTCTTCAGGTGAAGCAAGATCCAAAAGGCGTGCTGAATCATCAAGGAAAGTATGTCACTGACATTCTGACAAAATTCAAGATGTTGGAATCAAAGCCTGCATCTACCCCCATGGCTGCACGTCCAGTTTTAACTTCAGATTCTGATGGTGAAGATGTTGATCAACACCTGTATCGCTCGATGATTGGCTCTCTGATGTACTTGACCGCTAGCAGACCAGACATCATGTTCTCTATATGTCAATGCGCCAGATATCAAGCAAATCCGAAGGCTTCTCACCTGATTGATGTCAAGAGAATCTTTCGGTACCTTGTTGGGAAACCTCGTCTCGGTTTATGGTATCCTAAGAACTCTGAATTTCGTTTGCATGCTTATTCTGACAGTGATTTTGGTGGTCGTAACTTAGACAGGAACTCCACCATAGGAGGATGCAAGTACTTAGGAGATCGCCTTGTCTCATGGCAGTGCAAGAAACAAACAACCGTATCCACATCTACTGCGGAAGCTGAATATGTTGTTGCTTCCAGTTGCTGCTCTCAGGTTATATGGATGCAACAACAGCTCCTTGATTACGGTTTGAACTTTCTTGAATCTCCTATTTATTGTGACAATGAAGCCGCCTTACAGATCGTCAAGAATCTGGTACAACACTCCAAAACTAAACATATTGACATCCGGATTCACTTCATCCGTGACTGTATCGAACGGAAACTAATTCATCTTGAAAAGGTCCATGCAGATGACAATCTAGCGGATCTTTTCACAAAATCGTTCAATACAGCACACTTTCATCACTTACTTGCCTCTCTCTAACTAATAAGCTTTGAATAAAAGCAATTTTTTTGTAAATACGTTAAAATTTGTGTTTTGTTTATTTTTCTTTTAGATCAAAAATTTGGGGGGAGAAAATTTACAAAAACAACAAAAAGATTTTCGGTTTTCGAGTCAATATGCATATCAAAACAACAAAAAGATTTTGGTTTTTGAGTCAGTCTAAGATGATCTACAAGTTTAGGGGGAGTTGAGTTTTTGAAAAACTAAGAGAAGGAGATCCTGCCTACTATTATTCAAGAAAATTTCAAAAAGATTTTATCTTTTAAAAACTTAAGAAAATACAAAAACTGTTTATTTGGACAAGCAAAGTAAATCGGTCAAATTGGGAAGGGAAATAATTTCTGAGGATCAAAATTTCACTATCTTAATAAAATTTCTAAAAGAATAACAACTTTGAATATCTATTATGCACTAAGAAGTTAAAACAAGTTTTCCAAATGAAAGAATCAGACTTGATCAATTAAAATATATAAATATAAATTAGTAAGTGCGAAGTTGTGATCATTAGATAACTAGAAATGTGTGACAACTATTTGACTTTTTGTTTAAGTCCTTGAGTCAAAATAATATTGTGTTCTAATAAACTTGAAATCGTTTTGAAAAACTCGGGTATTTCCTATGTTTTGTGTAAACAAAGAGCAGGAAATATCTACTGAAGCATCCTTTATTTTGCGTAAGAAAAGAACTGGATGTGTGACGTTAAGGCCATTGTGTCTGTAGATCAGTAAATAAAAGATGCCAATGAGCACAAGATGATAGACCTCCTCCTTGTTCTTGATTCTAATCTAATAGGTCTGTTCTTTTCTTTTTCTCACCTTAAAATCTGTCAAAACATTTTAAGTTCGTTGAAACGCAATCAAAGTTTGATACAAAATATTTCACGAAATTGATAGGTTGCATGTTAATCTAGTTTTACAGTCTGATTGCTCACTAACTTCAAAAAAGATATTTTCAGAAAAACCTTGATCATATGTCTTACGTCTAAGTTATGGATTAACAAGTGGAAATCATTGGTGGGGAATAGTTGTTTAAAATTTGCTCTTCGTTACAGAGTTTACTTAAGTCAGTGAAATTCTGACGACAGATTTGATCCCACGAAATTGACCCGACTAAACTTTAAACTTGTCCAAAACTTCCAAGATAATTTTAATTTTATTTTATTTTATTTTATTTTCTTTTATTTTCTTTTATTCTATTTTTACTTTTAAAGTTAGAAAATTTTCTGAAATAAATGTACTCGAAATCGAGTACACGAAGGATGTGTACTCGAAATCCGTCTATAAATACGAAGGTCAACTTCAAACTTCGAGTACCAATCTTCATAGATCATTTCGAGTACAGACTTTTCTCCCTAAGGCGATCTCACTTTCTAGACCCATTTTCAAAATTCTAATCCGGCTATCTTTTATATCATCAATAGGCGACCTTAGGTATACAATTTTATAAATTTTTGACTGTAAATTCGAAAGTGTCACACCCCCTGTGCCGCATGCGGAATCCACGACGCGGTGTCGATCGATGGTTGAATCATGCACAAGTATTGAATAAGAACAACCACAATGCATTACTAAATTTCATAGAGATTAGACCATTGTTTAGTTACAGACAATCTATCTATCTTCCCAAAAGAATGACAACTACAGACCCAAAAATATTGTTTACAAAATAAGACTCAAACAAGACAATTAAACAATCAGGATTAAGTGTGTTCCTAAATCCATCCTAGCTTGTTTCTTCATCTTGTTCTATCTTAAGCGGTCTCCTTAGTTGTCTTTTAGAAGGGCTTAAACCTGATTACCTGAAACACGTGAAAAGTAACTGTCAACTACAAAAGTAGTTGGTGAGAACAATAGGTTTAACATTTGTAAATATGAATCTGCATTGTAAGGCATGTGTATAAAGCAATGAATGAAAATACATGGATGGTTGCAACCTAAACTAACATCAATTAAGAATAACGTGTGCAAACAATCAAAAGACTGTTTACTAGAGAAGCCAACAAACAATCAAGTCCCAAACTACGTTTGGAGTCTGAAACATAATAGTCAGCAACTACATTCAACACGAGCAGTACAAACGAGCTTACTCAGAAGACAACTCCGTGTTGAGTGACCCGGTCAATATGACTTATGTTGGTAAACTTAATTAGCAGCAATTTCATATTTACCGTACTGCAACCAATTCTGCAGTTAGCTTTTAAAACAAATTTAAAAGCTAACTCCAGCTTTGGCGTAACCAAATGTGTCCCGCTTTCCCTTGTTTTGATTACCCAGTACTAACGCTATAAGAATAAGAATATGTGTCTTGATGTGTGCATAAGTTTGTTCACTACGATGAACACCATGCTTTTGAATACTTGATTTGAAACCTTTGGTTGAATGCCTTATTTGATTACCATGATTTGAACACCTTGCTTGAATACCATGAATTGAAATCCTTTGATTGAATACCATTATGAAAACTATTGATTTAAAACCTTGTGTTGAAACCCTTGATTTAATATTTAGAATAGTGTCCTTGTATAATAGCAAGGTTTTTGAAATATTAATTATCAAACACACAATTTATAGTAAAAGAGTTTATAAAACTTATTCTTCAAAAGAGTTTACATTTATAAAACCAATTGTGTGAAACAGATGCAAAACAATTTAGAGAACCTTTTTTATAAAACCTTTTTGTAGAAAATGTTCAACAGTTAATAAAACCCTTAAAAAGATTGATAACCCTTTGTAACATAGTTGATACGTCCTTAATGTTGTAAATAAGTCCTGTAATAGTTGAAAAACAGTGTGTATCCTGTTTATGAATTTAGATTACACAAAGAATGTTGGTCATGTGTTCCACCCCAAAATAGTTGTAATATAGTAAAAAAAAGGGCTAAAGTTCTCACCTGACAGCAGTAGACTCTGAACCAGAACAAGTAGCAAGTAGCAAAACAACAAGACTTCCAACTGGTTCCTATATCATTGTAATCATACATAGAATATAAGATTCATGATGTTGTATTACTTGCTTAAGTGTTTGAATTTGGTTAGTTTGATTCAGTATATCATTGATTGTCACTTGATTTATGAAATGTGTGTGTAGGTGTTAACCCTAGTTTAGTCATCACCTCGTGGTCTCGATCATCATTCGGCCCAATTCAATTGAAGTGAGATTTATTACCCTTAATCACCTTAGTTGTCATTATTTGTTTTAACTTTCCGAAATTAGTTACACTCAAACTTGCCATCTTTATAGTAGAGGTTAAGAATTTACATACACTTGCTTGCATGTTATTACTTGATTTGATTTCATATGTTAGTTTGCACATCAAATCAATTGGGCCGAACATTCAACGGACCAGATTTTTTTTACTTCGGCCGAATGGAATACTTGGGCCATTAGTGTGTCCGGGCCAAATAGATACTATTGGGTCAAACATATGTATTTGGTCCAATTGGTTTGTATAGTTAACTATTGTGCCAACTCCAAATCCTTGGGCCAAATTACGCTCATTGGAACAAAAGTTTAATTGATATGGTGTCACACCCCGAGCCGGCGCGGTTGGATCGAAGTCCCCGCCGGGCGGAAGGTTCTCGGAGCGCGATATCGTGAATGATAATCGTGATGATCAGATTATTTACATAGCATCAATGATAAGAATAATTAAGCACAATACTATATTTACTAGGATTACAAAGTTAAATCACAAATGTAAATGTTTAGTAATTTAACTAAGTAAACCTAACCAAAAGAATCAGTATATCTTTCTTGTATCTATACAAGATATCAAAAGAGATTCGTATTGATCTCAAAAGTTGTGCTTCTTCAAAAGTCAACTAGGATCTATGTCTGGGCGTCCTAGTATGCAATCCTGAATCTTAGCTTAATCTGTACGTCACCTGAGAAAGCATGTAAGAAAACAAAGTCAACACAATGGTTGGTGAGTTCATGTAGTTTATGTAAAAATAGTTTGAAAAATCCTTTGAATGACAACCTTAACTTCACCAGTACCACCTATACCATCTACTTCAGTATGCTTATATACATAGCATATGTAGGGGACAAGCCCCAGCCACCGTCCCACCACATACCAAACCACATGTTACATTGTTACTGATGATAATTAAGCTTTTCATCCTACCTCATCGATTCCATAACCTTTGATTCATTGAATTTGTTTACCCTGTAATTGTTTACCATGAATCCCTGAATGACAACCTTAACTTCATTAACAACCAACTATGTTAACCAACCAAGTATGGTTATATATAGGGCATATGTAGGGGACAAGCCCCAGCCACCGTCCCACCACATACCGGGCTGCTTAACATCTTGTTTGTTAAAGATAATTAAGCATTTCATTCCACTCTATTGATTCCATGATCTATGATTCTTAGCATTTGATCACTCTGAAAATGTTTACTTTGATTTCCCCGAATGACAACCTTAACTTCATTAACAACCAACTATGTTAACCAACCAAGTATGCTTATATATAGGGCATATGTAGGGGACAAGGCCCAGCCACCGTCCCACCACATACCGGGCTGCTTAACATCTTGTTTGTTAATGATAATTAAGCGTTTCACTCCACACTATTGATTCTCCAGCGTATAAGTATTAAGTTTAAGAGGCACCATTATGGACAGCTAAACACCCTAAGGAATTCAGCATCCATCCATAATGGTGCTAAATATGACTCGTGACATGTTATGATAGAGGAACCTTCAAGTTAACACAAAGTCAACTAGAAGAACCCAATCATTCTAGTCACTTGTCATAACCATGGATGAATCAAGAAGAAAACTGAATGACTAGTAGGGGTTGACACACAGGTTAACACGCGGCGGCCAATCAGTCTGTCTTACATGAATCTGACAAAGAAGGACACTGATGACTAGTAGGGGCTGACACACAGGTCAACACACGGCGGCCAACAGTCTGTCATACAATGTCCTATAACTGAAGCATTCAAGTTTAACGCATTCACAATAGTTTCACTGATGACTAGTAGGGGTTGACACATAGGTCAACACACGGAAGTCAATCAGTCTTTTGTTTAAGCATCCAAGTGTATCAAGCATTCCAAGTGTTCATGTATCCCAAGTATATCACGCATTCATGTATTCAAGTATCCCAAGTTTATCAAGCATTCACATGTTTCAAGTATTCTAAGTATAGCAAGTATCCACGTGTTTCAAGTGTTCCAAGTATATCAAGCCTTCATGTATTTTCAAGTATCTCATGTATACAAGTATTTCTAAACATATAAGTTTTCAAGTTAAGTTTAAGCAAATAGTTGTAAGTGTAAAGCAATTTAACACTTTACTAAGAGTGTAGAACATTAACTTTCTGAAATAATTATATAGAGTAATAGTGTTTAGTATAAGTATTTTCAAAGCCTTAACATTGAATATGTAGTTTAAACAAAGAGTTTATAATTCACACATCAAATGTATAGTTTAAGCACATAGCATAAAGCATAAGTATTTAGCTGAAAGTTTAAGTATTAAGTTTATATCATAAGTGTCTAGCCTAACATTTAGACTTCAAGTCTATCGTGTAAGCCTCAAGTATATAGTTTAAGCTTCTAGTTTATAGAATGAACATCAAGTTTATAGCTTCTTAAAGTACACTAGTTTCCAAGCATAAGCCTTATTGTAAGTATCATGTATAAGTTTAAAAGCATTAAATAACATTTCAATAGTTTAATAAAATGTTTAACATGCTTCTCAGTCCCGAGTTAAAACAAAAGGTTTGATAGGGATAAATGAACTCACCTAGTGTTTGAAGTGGTTGACTAAGTTTAAACAAGAATACGCGCGCTCTTTGTAGCATTTGTAGTAGTATTCACAATCCTGTATTGTTTTCATGTTGTTGTATATCATAAGTATATGTCGTAGTAATTGGTGTGCATGTCGGTGTTAGTGTTAGCCTTATGTTGGCTAACACTCGTGATTCTCGATCTTTATTCGGCTCAAATTCGTGTGCAAAAGATATTATTATTATTTATTCAATTAGACCGAGATAATATCCTTTATTCTCTATCCCTTGTTGCCTTTTATGTGAACCTTAACATAATGTGTAATCTTGAACACCCTTTTAAATTAACAAGCATTCATTTGAGTCTTAAAGTTAGTAAAACTTTATGATTTAGTTCCATTACTCATCCTTGTAGTAAAATAGTGATCTTCCCATGCATGTTAGTCTCTGGTTTACAGTTTTAGCATATTCTGAGATCCGTTACTCATATGGGCCGAATAAGTTATACGAGCTTATAAAATTAAAGTGTTGGGCCGTGTATTGGTGTGGGCCGGGTAATAGGTCGGGCCCAACGAATTAAATGAGCCACATGACATAGTCTAAATGTTTTCCATTGGGCAGAATAACATGTTGGGCCTCTTGAGTCGTGTGGGCCAAACGAGGTGATGTGAACCACTATTGGGCCCATGGTGTAACGATTGGGCTGAACAAAAGAGACTTGGGCCGGTTAGGGTAAGTGTTGGGCTGAAGGTACCAGGACTGGGCCAGCTGTTTGGTTTGATCGGATAATCGAAGAGAACGAATCCCATGGCAGCGAACCTATGAGCCCAAGGTTCGGCTTTGGTGGTTTTGTCAAGAGGTCCGGCAAGGGTTCGGCTACCTCATTGGGTTCGTGGGACACCAAGGGTTCGGCCGAGATCACTAGGTTCGCCGAGATAGGTTCGTAGGGTTTGGGCTTCAGCCAAGGTAAAGGGTTCACCATGCACGTAAAGGTTCGGCCAACAAGTGACAATTAGGCTCACCTCGTGCAATAAGGGTTCGGTGATGGCATCAAAAAGGTTCGGTCGTTCCAGAGGTGTGGTGACCAAGGAAGGTTCGTTCCTGTACAGCTTCGTGCCTGGGAGATGGTTCGGCCGAGTAACATGAAGGTTCGTGGTCATGAAGGCTTCGGCCCCATGCAGAGGGTTCGGCCGATGTACATCCCCACGAACCTGAACGGTGTCGTCTTCTTAATGCAGCTTCAATCTTTGATCCAACCCCTGCCATCTGGTTGCTACATGTATACAAGTTCTCGGAATAATGGGAGTTCGAGTCTAGAGCTCAATAACCGGCTGTGTGTGGGTGTGTATCACAGAAACAAGAAAACCCTATTTTCACAAACATTTAAGCTTCCATACCTCAAAATCGGCTGGGTTAAACCCCAGATCAGTTGTACTTCCGTGTAGAGGGAGTCGAGAGCTTCGTGTGGACACCAAGAACACGTGATTCCGCCAAGAAACGAGTGAGTTATGATCGTTTGAAGATCGGTTACTAAACCCTAGAGAGAGAGAACCGTTTGAGAGAGTTTAGAGAGAGAGAGGTGTGTGAAAAATGAAGGTGAAAGCCTCATTTGAGGTTTATATACCCCGAGGGTGTTCGGGTTCGTTTCGGTTACTCGGTTTTCGTCTCCATTGCGTTTCCGGATCGTAACGCGCGTGTTTTATAAATTAAATAAAAAGGATTTTATTTTAAATATTTGGAGGGTGATTATTTATAGAAATATTTTAAATATTACAATTGTTGAATTATCTGTCGTAATTTTATTATTTTTACGCTTTTCGTTAAGTCTTTTCGCGTTTTAATTAAAATAGTTTCGTTTTAATTTATTTCTGATGAGTTTCAAAATTGTAAAAACAGGAAATATTATATTTCCTTAATTTATTATCGTTCGAAACGTCTTCGTTTTCGTTTCGTCAGAAAACGTCACTTACGCGCGTTTTCGAACAGAACGCTAACTGTACGAACACGATCGTACGTTTCACTTTCTGATTTTTTTTCTACTTTTCAGCCATCGTTTCAGAACTTTAAACTTTCAGATCTAGTCGTACAGATCGTCACCTATGCGAACAGTTCGTCGGTTTAGCATTCTGTAACAACGACTGTTATGGTTTTATTCTGTTTATCCTCACATACGTTTAAACCTAATAATACAAAATCAAGCATGTATGCATCTGTTCATGATTGTCTGATGTGTTTCTGACTGTTTAAACCATGAGATTTAAATCAGAATTTCAGAAACATCGTGTAATAGTTTATGTTTAGCATCGAATGTTATTAGCCTCTAAGTATTTCCCCTAGTTTGTACCTGAGTTACTGTACAAATTATTGTACATATTACTGTTCCTGTAACGCTTCCGGCACAGATGTTATAGTCTCCCCTTGTTAAAGAAATTTCGTCCCGAAATTTAAAAGTTATTATCGGTACGACTTTCTTTGTAAACAAGCGAGAAGACTTTTGTATGATGTAAGGCTCTTGCGCTCCCAAATTAAATTATGGTTCGCGTCCGAGATTCTTATGTATCGCCCCAGAGTTTTGATAGTCTTATTGTTCTTAGTTATCTTACTGCTACTGTTTGCTACTTATCCGCATAATGTTAACACCTTGTTGTTCGAAACAAACTGATGCTATGAGCATCAATTGTTGCACAACCTTAGTGTTATTGATGGTTTCCTGTGTAAGCTCTATGCATTAACTAAGAATCCTTTCATTGTTTCTTTTAAAATAAAAGAATTCCTAAATTCCATGTAATACTTATGTGATTGTACTAATAGGAATAAGTTAAATTTCTTATTCATACTAATACCAAAATAAAATAAAGTCTTATGACTAAGGAGATACTACATACCTGTACCCGTCTTCGGGTCTTGGCGTGCAGTAGGAGCTCCTATCATGAAAGCTCTTCCCCTTGGTACTTGATCTCCCGGTTGTGCCCTCCTCGGGCAGTTCCTGGAGAAATGACCTAGTTCTCTACAGTTATAGCATCCCCTATTGTTGTTGTTGTAGTTGCCAGGGTTTTGCGGTGGTGGTTTTGCAATAGTCGCATTTTTCACAGCCGGTGCAGGTGAAGTTCGACAGTGTTGAGCCAGATGGCCTTTTCGGCCACAATTGGTACATTGCTTACACGGCATTGTGGTAGCATGATGAAACTGACATTGTGCACATTGAGGATGTACACCAGTGTAAGGTTTGCGTGCAGATTCAGCAGGTACTGCAGCAACTTGATTAAGTGGTGTGGGCATCGCGTATTGTTGAATGCCTTTTTGCTTCTTCTTCGGTTTTTCCTCTTTAGTCTTGCCCGAGTCATCTTTCAACTCTCCTGACTTCACCATCACGTCAGTGAGTTTGGCGGATAGAGAAATGGCAGAATCTAAAGTTGTAGGGTTTGCAGCAAGTACAATGCTCTGAATGCAGGATGGCAATCCTCCTGCATATCTGTCAATCCGCTTTTCTAGTGTTGGCACCATCTCAGGCACCAATGCTATCAATTCGTGATAGCGAATACTGAAGGCCATGTGATCCACTCCTTTCATCACATGATTTGACAGTTCCACTCCTAGTTTCTGAAGTTCGTGCTTGGGACAGAATTCATTCCTCAACAGAGTTTTGAAATCTTCCATGACATCGCTAGTGCTTCTTCTCTGCCTCAAGCTTTTATCTGAGAGTTCCACCAGGTTAGGGCACATTTGCTAAAAGATCCAGCAACATAACGAATCTTATGATGTTCTGGACAACCGCTGATGTCCAGTGTATTCTCCATCTTTTCTAGCCATTGGATCAGTCCAATGGCTACTTCAACACCGCTAAAGCTTGGCGGTTTCATCCTACGAATGATTTCTACGAACAGTCTGATTTAGCGCCGATGTTTCCACTAGTTTCTCCCGCAGTATGCCCGGAGTTGTTACCGTAGCCTTGAATCCTGTTGATCATCTCCGAGATGATATCCTTCATCTGGTTAGTCAGTTGGTTGCTCAGTAATGTTGCCAAGGCAACAGTAGCAGGATCCAAAACTAGAGTTGTAGTCGGATTCGGAGGAGGATCCAGTGGAGGAGGAGGCGGCGGTGGTGAATCTGGCGGTGATGGTGTTGAAGAGTGAGGTGCAGAAGTCTGTGGTGTAGGTACCGGGGTCGGTTGTTTTCTGGGCGGCATTCTGATCATAACCAAAAGATATTGGTTAGTGCAGTGATCGAATGCAGAAAACACAATGCAACTTAGATCCTATATTCTCTACATGAAGGTCCCTAAGTTATAGTCTAGGCAAAACCGTTTAAGTAAATGACCTATTATTCTCTATAACCTTGAGCACTGATACCAATCTGTCACACCCCGAGCCGGCGGGGTTGGATCGAAGTCCCCGTCGGGCGGAAGGTTCTCGGAGCGCGATATTGTGAATGATAATCGTGATGATCAGATTGTTTACATAGCATCAATGTTAAGAATAATTAAGCACAATACTATATTTACTAGATTACAAAGTTAAATCACAAATGTTAATGTTTAGTAATTTAACTAAGTAAACCTAACCCAAAGAATCAATATATCTATCTTGTATCTATACAAGATTTCAAAAGAGATTCATATTGATCTCAAAAGTTATGCTTCTTCAAAATTCAACTAGGATATATGTCTGGGCGTCCTAGTATGCAATCCTGAATCTTAGCTTAATCCTGTACGTCACCTGAGAAAGCATGTAAGAAAACAAAGTCAATACAATGGTTGGTGAGTTCATGTAGTTTATGTAAAAATAGTTTGAAAAATCCTTTGAATGACAACCTTAACTTCACCAGTACCACCTATACCATCTGCTTCAGTATGCTTATATATAGGGCATATGTAGGGGACAAGCCCCAGCCACCGTCCCACCACATACAAAACCACATGGTACATTGTTACTGATGATAATTAAGCTTTTCATCCTACCTCATCGATTCCATAACCTTTGATTCATTGAATTTGTTTACCCTATAATTGTTTACCATGAATCCCTGAACAACAACCTTAACTTCATTAACAACCAACTATGTTAACCAACCAAGTATGCTTATATATAGGGCATATTTAGGGGACAAGCCCCAGCCACCATCCCACCACATACCCGGCTGCTTAACATCTTGTTTGTTAATGATAATTAAGCATTTCATTCGACTTCCTTAATCCCATGACATATGTTTCTTAGTATTTGTTTATCCTAAGAATGTTTGCTTTGATTACCCCGAATGACAACCTTAACTTCATTAACAACCAACTATGTTAACCAACCAAGTATGCTTATATATAGGGCATATGTAGGGGACAAGGCCCAGCCACCGTCCCAACACATACCGGCCTGCTTAACATCTTGTTTGTTAATGATAATTAAGCGTTTCACTCCACACTACTGATTCCCCAACGTATAAGTATTAAGTTTAAGAGGCACCATTATGGACAACTAAACACCCTAAGGAATTCAGCATCCATCCATAATGGTCCTAAATATGACTCGTGACATGTTATGATAGAGGAACCTTCAAGTTAAAACAAAGTCAACTAGAAGAACCCAATCATTCTAGTCACTTGTCATAACCATGGATGAATCAAGAAGAACACTGAATGACTAGTAGGGGTTGACACACAGGTCAACATGCGGCGGCGAATCAGTCTGTTTTACATGACTCTGACAAAGAAGGACACAGATGACTAGTAGGGGTTGACACACAGGTCAACACGCGGCGGCCAACAGTCTGTCTTACAATTTCCTATAACTTAAGCATTCAAGTTTAACGCATTCACAATAGTTTCACTGATGACTAGTAGGGGTTGACACACAGGTCAACACGCGGTGGTCAATCAGTCTTTTGTTTAAGTATCCAAGTGTATCAAGCATTCCAAGTGTTCATGTATCCCAAGTATATCACGCATTCATGTATTCAAGTATCCCAAGTTTATCAAGCATTCACGTGTTTCAAGTATTCTAAGTATAGCAAGTATCCACGTGTTTCAAGTGTTCCAAGTATATCAAGCCTTCACGTATTTTCAAGTATCTCATGTATACAAGTATTTCTAAACATATAAGTTTTGAAGTTAAATTTAAGCAAATAGTTGTAACTGTAAAGAAATTTAACACTTTAATAAGAGTGTAGAACATTAACTTTCTGAAATAATTATATAGAGTATTAGTGTTTAGTATAAGTATTTTCAAAGCCTTAACATTGAATATGTAGTTTAAACAAAGAGTTTATAATTCAAACTTTACATGTATAGTTTAAGCACATAGCATAAAGCATAAGTATTTAGCTCAAAGTTTAAGTATTAAGTTTATATCATAAGTGTCTAGCCTAACGTTCAGACTTCAAGTCTATCGTGCCTCAAGTATATAGTTTAAGCTTCTACTTTATAGAATGAACATCAAGTTTATAGCTTCTTAAAGTATACTAGTTTCCAAGCATAAGCCTTATTGTAAGCATCATGTATAAGTTTAAAAGCATTAAATAACATTTCAATAGTTTAATAAAATGTTTAACATGCTTCTCAGTCCCGAGTTAAAACAAAAGGTTTGAAAAGGGACAAATGAACTCACCTGGTGTTTGAAGTGGTTGACTAAGTTTAAACAAGAATACACGCGCTCTTTGTAGTATTTGTAGCAGTATTCACAATCCTGTATCGATTTCACGTTGTTGTATCTCATAAGTATATGTCGTAGTAATTGGTGTGCGTGTCGGTGTTAGTGTTAGCCTTAAGTTGGCTAACACTCATGATTCTCGATCTATATTCGGCCCAAATTCGTGTGCAAAAGATATTAATATTATTCATTCAATTAGACCTAGATAATATCCTTTATTCTCTATCCCATGTTGCCTTTTATGTGAACCTTAACATAATATGTAATCTTGAACACCCTTTTAAATTAACAAGCATTCATTTGAGTCTTAAAGTTAGTAAAACTTTATGATTTAGTTCCATTACTCATCCTTGTAGTAAAATCATGCATGTTAGTCCCTGGTTTATAGTTTTAGCATATTCTGAGATCCGTTACTCATATGGGCCGAATAAGTTATACGAGCTTATAAAATTAAAGTGTGGGGCCGTGTATTGGTGTGGGCCGGGTAATAGGTCGGGCCCAGCGAATTAAATTAGCCACATGACATAGTCTAAATGTTTTCCATTGGGCCGAATAACATGTTGGGCCACTTGAGTCATGTGGGCCAAACGAGGTGATGGAACCACTATTGGGCCCATGGTGTAACGATTGGGCTGAACAAAAGAGACTTGGGCCGGTTAGGGTAAGTGTTGGGCCGAAGGTACCAGGACTGGGCCAGCTGTTTGGTTTGATCGGATAATCGAAGAGAACAAATCCGATGGCAGCGAACCTATGAGCCCAAGGTTCGGCTTTGGTGGTTTTGTCAAGAGGTCCGGTTAGGGTTCGGCTACCCCATTTGGGTTCGTGGGACAACAAGGGTTCGGCCGAGATCACTAGGTTCGCCGAGATAGGTTCGTAGGGTTTGGGCTACAGCCTAGGTAGAGGGTTCGCCATGCACGTAAAGGTTCGGCCAACAAGTGACAATTAGGCTCGCCTCGTGCATTAAGGGTTCGGTGATGGCATCAAAAAGGTTCGGTCGTTCCAGAGGTGTGGTGACCAAGGAAGGTTCGTTCCTATACAGGGTTGTCGCACCCCGAGAAATCCCGTCCCTTCCGGGGCGCGAGCGGCGGCAGATTGTCAGGATCGCAGTCTCCGGTCACACAACATGCGAGACCTATATGTCTGATTTCTTACGTACATCCAATAATTTGAATAAAACAGTTTAGTAATATCAGAGTTGCGGAAGTGAAGTATAAATTAACAAAGCAGTTTAATCATTCATAGTTGCGGAAGCGATTTAAGCTGATTAACATTACATAACAACCAAATGGTAATAAATGTTTGATAAACTAAGACACTTAAATAGATGCATGCGACTCCGGCCTAGCATCCTATTCCTGGTGCGCGTGCCTTAGTTACCTGAGAAAACATGCGAGTAAAAGGTCAACACAATGGTTGGTGAGAGCACAGGTTTGTAATCAGCAGTAAACATCAAAATGTTTAAAGTAAAGTGTGCAGGTCTATTTTTCAATACAATGCAATATCAATTGATAGCTAGTCAATATGTGTTATATCATATGCGGGTTCGCAACCGAAGCTAACATGCTGCCTCCCGCCCTATCCATCCAAGATATGGCAAATGTTGTTTGGTCAATTATGCACTGTTCCGACCTCCAGTCGGGGTGGCCATACGGCTCGCAACAGTGGGGCTTGTCAGGCCCAAATAGTACTATTCAGAATTACCACGCTGAGCGCAACGCGCTATTAACGGTTCGAGGTGTGTTTAATGAGGACTTATCAGTTTGTGGATGAATGCCACACATATGTATATACGATATTAGCATGTATAAAAATAACCAAAAGTGTGTAAGTTGTTCAAAAACAGTTGTATGCAATGTTTTCTCCCCCAAAGGTAGAAAATGTAAAAAGGGGCCGTGAACTCACCTTAGCGAGGTGAACAAATGTAAGCGTAAGCTCCTGTGTCGTCGGGTGGTCAGTCACCGGCTACCTATATCGTATATTACACGTGAGTTCGTGTAAGTGATTGTGTTACGTGATCAATAACTCTCGGTTGATCATGTCTGTCTGTGTTGGTCTACATTGACCGTGTTTGACCGTGTGTGTCAACGACCCGTTGGTGAACCATATGTTGGTTGTGTATTGTGAAACATTCGTGTTAGTGCTTGTTGTGTGCAAACGCGCAAGTCTCGTCTATGGACAACTTACCATTTATAGCAAGTTCACAAGCATATTGATTTTAGAGTTCTGGCATGCTCATTAGTCCTACGTGATCTTGTTAACACATAGCACATCATCATACAAGGTCACATAATTCGTTTACAACATGTTTGCACATAAAAGTTTCCTGAAATGGAAAGTTTCCATTTGTAGCATTCGTGACATCAGAAACCATCTAACTTAGTATCTAATCATCATACTACAACATAATAAGTCATCTAGCATGCTCGAATCACACATCAAGTTTACAAATCAGTTTTTGTAAAAATAAAGTTACTAAAAATAGTAACTTTGTGGTTTTTGCATAAAATGACTATCTAAACATTTCTAAACCATTCTTTTGCCACAAATCATCATAATAACCAATCTAACATCCTTTAAACATGTCCACATAACCAAATTCATCATCTATCAATATTTCATCAATAAAAGTTACTAAATATAGTAACTATGTCAAAATGACCATAAACATTATCAAAATCACATTCTAAGTGTTCAAATCATCATCTTAACATCCTAATAGCAATTCCACATACATGCATGTTCACCACTTTCACTAAATCATCATCTTGTAACTCAAAAGTTACTAAAAATAGAAATAATCATAAATAAACCATTTTAACATCATCTATTCATGAAATCGTCATCCAATATCATCAAGAAACATATCTATATACTCAAAATCATTCTAACCATCATGGATCATACATGCATGGCATTATAATGTCATAAATCATTATTTCAAGCATATAGGTTCATACTCATCACTTTAGATCATCATAAAACTCAATCTAAACATCATAGATTATCAAGAAACACATTTATATCATCAAACCCAGATTCAAACCACAAGAAATTCGTGCATGTGATGGGTGGGTGCTTGCATGTGTGATCTAACACTTGCATGTGTGTGTAGTGATGTGTCAATGAGTGTTTTAGCCACAAGAACTACCTCAAAGGCTCAAGAACTGAGAAATGTTGATGTTAGCAGCTTCTATAGGCTCCTGGAACACTGATTCGAGCAGAGGTGAAGTGATGGTGGTGGTGTCAAGCTCCAAGTATGGCCTCCAAGCTTCAAGCCTCTTCAACTTTGAGCTTCAAGGACCTTCAATGGCCTCCCAAGCTTCAAAGCTTCAACAATGGAGGTTTTGCTGGTGAAATGATGAAGGAACAGAGGTAGGAACTCGAGATAGAGGTGTTATGGCCGAGAGAATAGGATTAGAATGATTAAAGTGAGATAGGTTGAGTGTAAATCTAATTTTGCGATCTGTGCATGTCAGGCGTAACGCCTGACGTGGGCTAAAGATCTTAGGCGTTACGCGCGGATGGAATTTGTGTCCGGCTTATTTCTTTGTTCCGTGCGCATCGCCCAGTACCAGGGCTCCGGGTCAGGCGTAGCGCCTGGCCCATATGTTAGGCCCACTAAGCCTGTTTTGTTGTTCTAGGCCCGTTCTTGCCCGTTTCTCGACTGTAGAACATCGTTCGAGCGTCGTTTGGACTCTAATAGTCAATTACTAGCCATAATTGACTTGTGAAGTGTTTCGGTGTTTAAGTGTTGTGACGTTCACCAACGTTCGTGAGACTCGTGTGTGTTTCGGTAATTCCTCGAATTATCGATGATTGTTTGTGTTCGTGTCTAACGAAGTGTTTGCACGCTTGATTAATCCTAATCAACGTGTGATGCACAATTCAATAATTCCCCGAACTATTGTTTTGCGTAAGTGTTGTGTTTGCCACACTTGGTTTCCAAAACCAATGTGCAATGTATGATTCGATAGCTCCACGAACTATCGTTTCGCAGTAGTTTGTGTTCAACTCATCTAATCAATCATAATTAAATGAAATGCAACAAGTATGAATGTGAAATGTAAAGAATGTAAGAATCGCAATTCACCTGAAATTGCCGGGTGTCACATCATCCCCTTGTTGAAAGAAATTTCGTCCCGAAATTTGGTTGTTGTTGGTAGTGTTCGACGTTGTCTGTTTGAAGAGATGGGGATATTTGCGCATCATCTGATCTTCACGTTCCCACGTGAATTCAGCTCCGCGTTTCGAGTTTCATCGAACTTTGACAATATGGATCTTACTTTGCTTGAGCTGTTTGACCTCACGGTCCATGATTTCTACCGGCTCTTCCACGAACCGTAGTTGTTCATCCACCTGGATCTCATCCAGTGGAACAATAAGTGTTTCATCCGATAAACACTTCTTTAGGTTTGAGACATGAAATACGTTGTGAACTCCATCGAGTTCGGCTGGTAAGTTGAGTTGGTATGCCACTGGACCAATCCTTTTTAGGATCTCGAAAGGTCCAATGTACCGTGGGTTCAGTTTTCCTCGTTTACCAAAACGAATGACGCCTTTCCATGGCGAAACTTTCAGAAGAACTTTATCTCCTACCTGAAATTCCAGAGGTTTTCGGCGTTTGTCGGCATAGCTCTTTTGACGATCACGAGCTGCTGCCATGCGGTTTCTGATTTGCACAATTTTCTCCGTCGTTTCGTGTACAAGTTCAGGGCCAGTGAGCTGACTGTCGCCCACTTCCGCCCAACAGATAGGTGATCGGCATTTCCTGCCATAGAGTGCCTCAAAAGGCGCTGCTTTGATGCTTGTGTGGTAGCTGTTGTTGTAGGAAAACTCCACCAATGGTAGGTGAGTTTCCCAGCTGCTACCAAAGTCTACTACGCATGCTCGTAACATGTCCTCGAGGGTTTGTATTGTGCGTTCGCTCTGGCCATCAGTTTGTGGGTGGTATGCTGTACTCATATCCAACCGTGTGCCGAGCGACTTTTGCAATGATTTCCAGAAGTTAGAAGTGAATCTGGCGTCTCGATCTGAAATAATGGAGATTGGCACTCCATGTCGCGAGACTACTTCTTTGACATAGATTCTGGCTAGCTTTTCCACTTTGTCATTTTTCTTGATCGCAAGGAAATGTGCTGACTTAGTCAGTCGGTCTACAATTACCCAGATAGTGTCACATCCACTAGGAGTACGGGGTAATTTGGTGAGAAAATCCATGGATATTTGTTCCCATTTCCACATGGGGATCTCAGGTTGTGTGAGTAATCCAGATGGTTTCTGGTACTCGATCTTGACTTTCGCACACGTCAAGCATTTGCCCACGTAGGTGGCAATGTCAGCTTTCATATGTGGCCACCAGTAAAGTATCTTCAGATCACGATACATTTTATCAGATCCAGGGTGAATGGAATATCGGGATTTGTGAGCCTCGTCCATCACAAGGTCTCGTAGGTTCCCATGATGCGGAACCCAGATGCGTTCCATGAAATACTGTAATCCATCGGCTTTTTCTTTAAGGTGTTGCTCCATTCCCCTTAGTGATTCTGCCGCTAGGTTTTCAGGTTTAAGTGCCTCCACCTGGGCCTTACGTATTTCCTCAGGGAGGTTGGGAAGAATGGTGAGTTGTAAAGCTTTTACCCTCTTGGGTTTCGGTGTACTCTTCCGACTTAGGGCATCGGCCACTACATTGGCCTTCCCCGGGTGATACTTGATGGCACACTCATAGTCGTTTAGGAGTTCGAGCCAGCGACGTTGTCGCATGTTCAGTTCCTTCTGCTCGAATATGTGTTGGAGACTCTTGTGATCGGTGTATATCGTACACTTTGTGCCGTACATGTAGTGTCTCCAGATCTTGAGTGCAAATACCACGGCTCCAAGTTCCAAGTCGTGGGTGGTGTAATTCTTCTCGTGGACTTTCAGTTGTCTAGAAGCATATGCGATTACCTTGTCACGCTGCATCAGCATGCAGCCGAGTCCTTGTATCGAGGCATCGCAATATACTACGAAATCATCTGTTCCCTCAGGAAGCGATAAAATAGGTGCACTACAAAGCTTCTGCTTGAGAAGCTGGAATGCAGCTTCTTGCTTTTCAGTCCAGAGATATTTCTTGTCCTTGTGGGTGAGAGCTGTAAGGGGTTGGGCTATCTTTGAAAATCCTTCAATAAATCGCCGATAATAGCCTGCCATGCCTAGGAATTGTCGCACCTCAGTTGGGGTCTTTGGTGCTTCCCAGTTCTTGATTGCCTCTATCTTAGACTTATCCACATAAATCCCTTGTTCATTAACAACATGTCCCAAGAATTGGACTTCTCGGATCCAAAAGTCGCATTTTGAGAGTTTAGCGTACAGCTTCTCTTTTCGTAGCAGTTCAAGAGTCAATTGAAGATGCTCTTTGTGTTCCTCCTGGGTTTTTGGAATAAATAAGTATATCATCAATGAAAACAATGATAAACTTGTCAAGGTATGGTTTGCACACTCTATTCATGAGGTCCATGAATACTGCAGGTGCATTGGTTAGCCCAAACGGCATGACCAAAAACTCGTAATGGCCATAGCGAGTGCGAAATGCTGTTTTGGGAATATCCTCCTCTTGTATCCTCAGTTGATGGTACCCAGATCGCAGATCGATCTTGGAGTAGTAACTCGATCCTTGCAGTTGATCGAATAGATCGTCGATACGAGGTAAGGGATAACGGTTCTTGATTGTCACTTTGTTTAACTCCCGGTAGTCGATGCACATACGAAACGTGCCATCCTTCTTCTTTACGAATAAGACCGGAGCTCCCCAAGGTGAGAAGCTTGGTCTAATGAAACCCTTGTCCAACAGCTCTTGCAGTTGATTGGACAGTTCCTGCATTTCCGAAGGTGCAAGTCGATATGGTGCTCGTGCGATAGGTGCTGCTCCCGGCACAAGGTCTATGCGGAACTCCACTTGTCGAGGTGGTGGAAGTCCTGGTAGATCCTCCGGGAAAACGTCGGGATATTCGCATACGACTGGGATGTCTTCTATCCTTTTCTCCTCTTCAGTCTTGTCGGTGATAAGCGCCAATATGGCAGTGTATCCCTTTCGTAAGCATTTGTGAGCTTTCATGCACGAGATGATGTTCAGAGGAGTGTCACTCCTTTCGCCCTTGATGTCTAGAGTTTCTCCGCTAGGGAGAGGTATGCGCACAACCTTGTCGTGGCAAATGATTTCAGCCTGGTTTTTAGACAACCAATCCATGCCCACTACGACATCAAAACTGCCTAGTGTAACCGGCATGAGGTCAATCTTAAATTTATGGCCTGCTAGCTCTAAAGTGCATTCTCTCAGAATGTGCTTAGTTACAATCAATTTACCATCAGCTAGCTCTACTGTATATTCAACTTCTAAGGGTGTTGGGGTTATGGCAAGTATCTCACTAAAGTCCTTAGATATAAAGCTTTTCTCAGCTACAGTATCAAACAATACAGTAGCATAATTATCGTTTAAGAGATACGTACCGGTTGCAAGGTTGGGATCCCTCCTGGCCTCCTTGGCCCCAATCACGAAGGCTCGTCCCCTCGCTCCATTGTTCCCGTTGTTGTTCGGTTGGTTGTTGTTCTTCTTCAGGTGCGGGCAATCCTTCTTGAAGTGCCCTGGTTTCCCACATTCGAAGCAACCCTTCGGTGCTTCAAGTTGTTGCTGTTGTTGTGGCTGTTGCGGGGTTTTTGTCATTAGTTCACCCCTGCAGTCTTTGGCTGCATGTCCCCCTTTTCCGCAGCGCTGACATTGGAAGCGGCCACATTGACCCGGTGCATGATGGAAGTTGCACTTGTGGCATTTGGGGTGTTTTCCAGCATAACCTCCTTGGTTCTGGGTGGTTGGAATGGGTGGGGCATAAGCTTGGGTTGATCCAAACTTACGTTGCTGTGGTGGTGGTTGGAGAGTGGTTGGTTTGTTCTGGGTGTCATCCCATTTCCGTTTGCCCTTGTCGTTGGTTGTGGTCACAGCACCACGGGGTGGCAAGAGTCCTTGTGCAACTGCCGAATCAGTGAGCTTGTGAGTCAGTCGCACAGCTTGTTGCATGGTGATGGGGTCAGCAGAGAGCACCATGCCTTGAATTTGAGGTGGCAGTCCATCGATGTACTTCTCTATGTGCTTGAATGGTGGGTTTGCCATTTCTGGGCACAGGTTGGCCAATTCATAAGATCGAGCTGTGTAAGCCTCGACCTCGGAACCAATCATCTTATGGTTCTAGAATTCTGTTTCCAGTTTCTGCACTTTACCGCGAGGACAGTACTCACGGTTCAATATTTGTTTAAAGTTATCCCAAGGCGGAGCGTTGGCTGCATCAAGCCCTAGGTTTTGGACGTTGGCATTCCACCAAGTGAGGGCAGCTCCCTCGAACGTCCCTGCAGCGAACTTGACCCTGTCCTCGTTCCTGCAGTTGCTCATGGCGAAGGCTGATTCCGCCTTCTCAATCCAGCGTAACAGCCCAACGGCACCCTCAGTGCCGCTGAATGAATGGGGTTTGCAATCTAGGAACATCTTGAACGTGCAGAGAGGTGGGTTAGGGTTTGCTCCTGAGATACACAAGGAACAAGGTTGAGTTAGGTATAGAATAAACGTGTTGAATTGGAAACAAGTGTTTGTAGTGCAAGGTGAATATGAACAGGTTCATCACCTTGGTTCAGTAGATCGTGGTTACGGGCAGCTTCCCGTGCAGCAAGTACCTCCTCAACTCGTTCGTTGATGAGGGCGTTCAACTCAGCTTGAGTCAGGTTGATGTTCCCACGTCCGCCTGCATTCCTGCGTCCTCCACGTCTTCCAGCCATGATCTTCATAGCGAGAATAAGTGTTAGTGTTTGTCTAATGACTAATGTAGTGTGTGCAGTAGGTACTGTAAAGTACATGTAGAGCTATCGGCTCTCCCCATCACGGGTAGTCACGTGCTGTGATGAACGTAATGCATAAAAGATGTGGCATGTGTGCAAGCATCATAATACTAAGCACTAAGTGTTGTGTGGAGACTAGTGGTTATAGACTAAGTTCACTAAATGCAAACCTAATTCGCAATAACCGGAGGCTCTGATACCAATCTGTCGCACCCCGAGAAATCATGTCCCTTCCGGGGCGCGAGCGGCGGCAAATTGTCAGGATCGCAGTCTCCGGTCACACAACATGCGAGACCTATATGTCTGAGTTCTTACGTACATCCAATAATTTGAATAAAACAGTTTAGTAATATCAGAGTTGCGGAAGTGAAGTATAAATTAACAAAGCAGTTTAATCATTCATAGTTGCGGAAGCGATTTAAGCTGATTAACATTACATAACAACCAAATGGTAATAAATGTTTGATAAACTAAGACACTTAAATAGATGCATGCGACTCCGGCCTAGCATCCTATTCCTGGTGCGCGTGCCTTAGTTACCTGAGAAAATATGCGAGTAAAAGGTCAACACAATGGTTGGTGAGAGCACAGGTTTGTAATCAGCAGTAAACATCAAAATGTTTAAAGTAAAGTGTGCAGGTCTATTTTTCAATACAATGCAATATCAATTGATAGCTAGTCAATATGTGTTATATCATATGCGGGTTCGCAACCGAAGCTAACATGCTGCCTCCCGCCCTATCCATCCAAGATATGGCAAATGTTGTTTGGTCAATTATGCACTGTTCCGACCTCCAGTCGGGGTGGCCATACGGCTCGCAACAGTGGGGCTTGTCAGGCCCAAATAGTACTATTCAGAATTACCACGCTGAGCGCAACGCGCTATTAACGGTTCGAGGTGTGTTTAATGAGGACTTATCAGTTTGTGGATGAATGCCACACATATGTATATACGATATTAGCATGTACAAAAATAACCAAAAGTGTGTAAGTTGTTCAAAAACAGTTGTATGCAATGTTTTCTCCCCCAAAGGTAGAAAATGTAAAAAGGGGCCGTGAACTCACCTTAGCGAGGTGAACAAATGTAAGCGTAAGCTCCTGTGTCGTCGGGTGGTCAGTCACCGGCTACCTATATCGTATATTACACGTGAGTTCGTGTAAGTGATTGTGTTACGTGATCAATAACTCTCGGTTGATCATGTCTGTCTGTGTTGGTCTACATTGACCGTGTTTGACCGTGTGTGTCAACGACCCGTTGGTGAACCATATGTTGGTTGTGTATTGTGAAACATTCGTGTTAGTGCTTGTTGTGTGCAAACGCGCAAGTCTCGTCTATGGACAACTTACCATTTATAGCAAGTTCACAAGCATATTGATTTTAGAGTTCTGGCATGCTCATTAGTCCTACGTGATCTTGTTAACACATAGCACATCATCATACAAGGTCACATAATTCGTTTACAACATGTTTGCACATAAAAGTTTCCTGAAATGGAAAGTTTCCATTTGTAGCATTCGTGACATCAGAAACCATCTAACTTAGTATCTAATCATCATACTACAACATAATAAGTCATCTAGCATGCTCGAATCACACATCAAGTTTACAAATCAGTTTTTGTAAAAATAAAGTTACTAAAAATAGTAACTTTGTGGTTTTTGCATAAAATGACTATCTAAACATTTATAAACCATTCTTTTGCCACAAATCATCATAATAACCAATCTAACATCCTTTAAACATGTCCACATAACCAAATTCATCATCTATCAATATTTCATCAATAAAAGTTACTAAATATAGTAACTATGTCAAAATGACCATAAACATTATCAAAATCACATTCTAAGTGTTCAAATCATCATCTAAACATCCTAATAGCAATTCCACATACATGCATGTTCACCACTTTCACTAAATCATCATCTTGTAACTCAAAAGTTACTAAAAATAGAAATAATCATAAATAAACCATTTTAACATCATCTATTCATGAAATCGTCATCCAATATCATCAAGAAACATATCTATATACTCAAAATCATTCTAACCATCATGGATCATACATGCATGGCATTATAATGTCATAAATCATTATTTCAAGCATATAGGTTCATACTCATCACTTTAGATCATCATAAAACTCAATCTAAACATCATAGATCATCAAGAAACACATTTATATCATCAAACCCAGATTCAAACCACAAGAAATTCGTGCATGTGATGGGTGGGTGCTTGCATGTGTGATCTAACACTTGCATGTGTGTGTAGTGATGTGTCAATGAGTGTTTTAGCCACAAGAACTACCTCAAAGGCTCAAGAACTGAGAAATGTTGATGTTAACAGCTTCTATAGGCTCCTGGAACACTGATTCGAGCAGAGGTGAAGTGATGGTGGTGGTGTCAAGCTCCAAGTATGGCCTCCAAGCTTCAAGCCTCTTCAACTTTGAGCTTCAAGGACCTTCAATGGCCTCCCAAGCTTCAAAGCTTCAACAATGAAGGTTTTGCTGGTGAAATGCTGAAGGAACAGAGGTAGGAACTCGAGATAGAGGTGTTATGGCCGAGAGAATAGGATTAGAATGATTAAAGTTAGATAGGTTGAGTGTAAATCTAATTTTGCGATCTGTGCATGTCAGGCGTAACGCCTGACGTGGGCTAAAGATCTTAGGCGTTACGCGCGGATGGAATTTGTGTCTGGCTTATTTCTTTGTTCCGCGCGCATCGCCCAGTACCAGGGCTCCGGGTCAGGCGTAGCGCCTGGCCCATATGTTAGGCCCACTAAGCCTGTTTTGTTGTTCTAGGCCCGTTCTTGCCCGTTTCTCGACTGTAGAACATCGTTCGAGCGTCGTTTGGACTCTAATAGTCAATTACTAGCCATAATTGACTTGTGAAGTGTTTCGGTGTTTAAGTGTTGTGACGTTCACCAACGTTCGTGAGACTCGTGTGTGTTTCGGTAATTCCTCGAATTATCGATGATTGTTTGTGTTCGTGTCTAACGAAGTGTTTGCACGCTTGATTAATCCTAATCAACGTGTGATGCACAATTCAATAATTCCCCGAACTATTGTTTTGCGTAAGTGTTGTGTTTGCCACACTTGGTTTCCAAAACCAATGTGCAATGTACGATTCGATAGCTCCACGAACTATCGTTTCGCAGTAGTTTGTGTTCAACTCATCTAATCAATCATAATTAAATGAAATGCAACAAGTATGAATGTGAAATGTAAAGAATGTAAGAATCGCAATTCACCTGAAATTGCCGGGTGTCACAAGGGTCGTGCCTGGGAGATGGTTCGGCCGAGTAATATGAAGGTTCGTGGTCATGAAGGGTTCGGCCCCATGCAGAGGGTTCGGCCGATGTTCATCCCCACGAACCTGAACGGGGTCGTCTTCTTCATGCAGCTTCAATCTTCAATCCAACCCCTGCCATCTGGTTGCTACATGTATACAAGTTCTCGGAATAATGGGAATTCGAGTCTAGAGCTCAATAACCGGCTGTGTGTGGGTGTGTATCACAAAAACTAGAAAACCCTATTTTCACAAACATTTAAGCTTCCATACCTCAAAATCGGCTGGGTTAAACCCCAGATCAGTTATACTTTCGTGTAGAGGGAGTCGAGAGCTTTACGTGGACACCAAGAAAACGTGATTTCGCCAAGAAACGAGTGAGTTATGATCGTTTGAAGATCGGTTACTAAACCCTAGAGAGAGAGAACCATTTGAGAGAGTTTAGAGAGAGATAGGTGTGTGAAAAATGAGGGAGAAAGCCACATTTGAGGCTTATATACCCCGAGGGTGTTCAGGTTCGTTTCGGTTACTCGGTTACTCGGTAACGCGCGCGTTTTATAAATTAGAATTTCAGAGATTTAAATCATGAGATTTAAATCAGAATTTCAGAAACATCTTGTAATAGTTTATGTTTAGCATCGAATGTTATTAGCCTCTAAGTATTTCCCCTAGTTTGTACCTGAGTTACTCTACGAATAATTGTACATATTACTGTTCCGGTAACGCTTCCGGCACAGATGTTACAGTCTCCCCTTGTTAAAGAAATTTCATCCCGAAATTTAAAAGTTATTATCGGTACGACTTTCTTTGTAAACAAGCGAGAAGACTTTTGCATGATGTGAGGCTCTTGCGCTCCAAAATTAAATTATGGTTCGCGTCCGAGATTCTTATGTATCGCCCCAGAGTTTTGATAGTCTTATTGTTCTTAGTTATATTACTGCTACTGTTTGCTACTTATCTGCATAATGTTAACACCTTGTTGTTCGAAACAAACTTATGCTATGAGCATCAATTGTTGCACAACCTTAGTGTTATTGATGGTTTCCTGTGTAAGCTCTATGCATTAACTAAGAATCCTTTCATTCTTTCTTTCCAAATAAAAGAATTCCTAAATTCCATGTAATACTTATGTGATTGTACTAATAGGAATAAGTTAAATTTCTTATTCATACTAATAGCAAAATAAAATAAAGTCTTATGAGTAAGGAGATACTACATACATGTACCCGTCTCCGGGTCTTGGCGTGCAGCAGGAGCTCCTATCATGAAAGCTCTTCCCTTTGGTACTTGATCTCCCGTTTGTGCCCTCTTCGGGCAGTTCCTGGAGAAATGACCTAGTTCTCCACAGTTATATCATCCCCTATTGTTGTTGTTGTAGTTGCCAGGGTTTTGCGGTGGTGGTTTTGCAATAGTCGCATTTTTCACAGCCGGTGCCGGTGAAGTTCGACAGTGTTGAGCCAGATGGCCTTTTTGGCCACAATTGGTACACTGCTTACACGACATTGTGTGTAACATCACTGTACTTTAGGTTGTCCGTACATCCATACGATTGTACTGTTACGACCTGAGATTTTGTAATTATTAATATTGACACATTATTTGATGATTATCACTATTACTGGTATGCATGATTATGACATATTATACGCGTGTACCTTGGGAAGTTTAGTTGTAACTCAACTAAACAGACCCATAGAGTTTATCGCAGTGCTATTATTGATAATTATGGATTATTGGTTTAAGAATGGAATTGGGTTGAATTGGGATGGAACTGGGAGTTTGTTATGGTCTGATTACTAAACGTAGTCAAGGACACATGGTCATGGTTTATCGAAATAGCGGTGGGACGGTGTAGGAGAGGTTGCGATCTACCTCTGCATATGCCCTACACATATGCATATTTCGGTCTATCATGGATGTGTCAGTGACTAGGGTTTAGCGGGGGTTGGTTTGGGAATGATAATATTAAAGTTAATAAATAATGGGAATTAATTACGCGAAGTGAGGTTACGAATATTACTTAAACGCGAATGTTGATTCAGAAATATTAACTTAATAATGTATTCGCGTGGGTGACGATTCACACGAATATAATTATTAAGAACAATATTCTGAAACGATATTCCATAAATAATAAATCAAATCGAAATACGATACGAGCGTTGGATTCGAAAAGGTGACGATCTTTACGAATACGTACGCGAATAACGTGTTTCGACGAGATAAATTAAATACTATCAAACGATATTAATTTAATAAATGAAAACTTGAAATATTTATTAGGAATCACAATCTTAAACAAAAAACGAATGAATTAAATTATTTAACTTATTAATATGAAAATTAAACGGATATACTTCATTTGAACGATTTTATTTAAAATTCATTTTTATTATAACAAAACATGACTATTTAAATACTTAATTATTTTAAATGTAATTACGATAAAAACCGACCTTAACCGATCATTTACTTATTTTATCGCGATAAAAACGAGACCGGACACGGGGTAATAATACGCTTTATAAGGAAGAAGATCACCATCTTCTTCCTCATTTCTACAACATCCATTCTCTCTCTAAAAACACACACCACAACTCTCTATACCTTCTCTCTAGCTTCTTGAGCTCGTTACGAGATCTCGGCGCCTACACGACCACGTGATCGAGAGGAACAAGTAGATGTGAAGAAACCGGGTTGTTGCTCACGATTTGAAGGTAAGAGATTCACTTTATTTTCGGTTTTGGGTGAAAACCCTATTTCGTTTAAGGATACCCACTTAAACCGGGATCTAGAGTTTTGTATTGTGTAAATCGAGTTGTTGAAACATCGGAAACCATAGATGACCTTAGGAACTGAAAAGCTTGAGGGTGAGGATGATAGGCTGACTGGTTCGCGACACACACAGGCAGCCGAATGCTGCAACCTTATGGCCGAACCTGTATGGGCGGGAAAAGGGCAGGTGGCCGAACCCTCATACAGCCGAACCTTCATCATACCAACCAAACCTTATGAAGCTACGAACCCTATACCTTGGTTGGCGAACCTTTCAAGAGCCACGAACCATATTGTAACGAACCTTCTGTTCATTACAGCCGAACCTTCAAGCCACATCGAACCTCTTACATGTACACGAACCTTGGTGATAGCGAACCTACATGCAGGTGACTCACGAACCTTCCAGGGCCGAACCAATTAGGGTGCTGACCAGCGAACCTTGTTGGCTAAATCAGTCACTTCCCGGCCGAACCTTGGCATGAGTTGGGCCGAACCTATTCCTTTGGGCTAGAGGTTCGCTGCCCTCATGGGTAGCCGAACTAAATTCCATTAATCGAATAGGTTAAGGGTAATAAGGGAACGTGAAAATACATACACACACATATATATGAATACTCATGCATGCATGCTAGAAATTTCTAGTTGCCACCTTTATTTCAATAAACATGAATTGTAAACTGAGGAATTCCATTACATTGAATATGATAGATGAAGAAGTTAAATTGATTTCTTAAACCTAAATTATATATAGATAAGTTAGATGTCATGGTGGTTAGTTGTTATCTAAAGCATGCATGCGGGTATATATATACACGTACATACCTACATATATGTGTGTGTGTGTGAAATATAAGGGTTATCACCTTAGAATGCATATACCGTTGGGAACGTATATAAGATGACACAACTAGTTATCTTTATTAAAAAAGGTTTAAACTTACAAGTTAAACTACATGTTCATAATGATCTTTCATAAAATCTTTAGCGTTCTATTTTAACTTAGATAAATGAACTAAGTTAATGAAAGACTTATAAGTTTAAAGTAAACATTCATGGGCACTAAATCAAGACGGAACGCATATACTTATAAATATGAAATACACGATAATTACAGATCCTTGAGTTGCTTTGAGTCTACATACGCTAGCACGCATAATACGAGAACCCGGATTCTAAGGACTTCATGTGAGTTCTCATAACCTCCCTTTCTTTAAACTGTTTCGTTTTAAAACTCGGAGGTGAAGCATGTATACCAAATTAAATATTACTTTGATAACACAAGGTTAATACCTGTTTATCAATATGATATTCACATTTGAAATTATCATTATTATTGGATTATCTCTTATTATCTTATATCCATGTAAACATTGTTATTGACCTCGGTCAATAACAAAGATTACAAGTATTGTCACAGATTCCGAGAATCATCGCTCTTAACTTCGGTTAATTGCTTTGACATCGTGTATTGTCACGTGGATTATTTCCACTCTGTGAAGCATTGACTTTGACTTCGGTTAATTGCTTTGACTTCATGTATTGTCACGTGGTTAGCAACCACTTCATTGATCATGTTTTTAACATATGTTAATTACATAATGATCATGTATAGTCACGGACATTATTTGAGAATATTGGTATTGAGATTGATTGATTAGTTATGTGGATTGATTATCTATTATTGACTATGAATATTTATGTTTGGTTATGACTGATTGGTTATGTGATTATGTGTTTGTGTATGTGCTTGGTTGTTAAGTTTGGGGATTGGTTGGATTATCTCATACAGTTATTATTGTGGATTTTCTCAGGAAATCATAAGCATTTATACTCATTTTATCTAAACCTTTTATAAAACCATTTTTAAACTTAAACTCTTGAATCCACTTTATAAAACCTTTTAAGTATAACAACTTATGATTACTCACCAACTACTTTGTAGTTGACACTTGATTTCTTACATGTTTCAGGTGATGGAGACAAGTAGGATGAAGAGGGTGATCTCTTCTATTTTGGACATCATCATATAGGGTTTTGGACTTAGCTAAATAACTAAATATCTGGCGACTAGAATTTAGTTAGATAGCTAAATCTCTTTTGTAATAGTTGTAACTATTTCATGATGAACATGATTTTTGTGTAATTATTTTGGTTGATTGATTGATATATGATGATTGAATTTAGATGCCCACGAGCTTTTGAACAATCTACACATCCCTCGTGGCATCCCGACGTTACCGCCATCGGTCGGGGTGTTACAGATTGGTATCAGAGCCTGGGTTATAGGGAATTAGGTTACTAGAAATGGTTGACCTAGTCTATAACTGTAGGATACCCTAGTATGAAGTAATTTCATACATTAGTTAGTATATTCAGGATTTCATGCTTATGTGTTTATTACATGTTAACTGAACTCCTGTTATACATCTGATTTATATATGCTACTTACTAATTACTTGCTTACTCATGCCCTAATGACTCGGTAAGGATATACTCGTGGTGTATTATAAAGGTGGTGGGACGGTGGTTCGGGCGGTTGCGACCTACCCTTATCATATGCCCTGTACATATACCATTTACAGTACATCGGGTGGATGTCAGTATCGAGGGATAAGGGAACTACCCGTTTGGGACACTTATCTGTTTAAGAACTTAACTGCTTAGGAAATTATCTGCTTTAGAAATTATCTGCTAGATCTATTGATCTCCAGACAAGGACACACTCGTGGTATACTACAAAGGTGGTGGGACGGTGTAAGGGAGGTTGCGATCTACCCTTGCATATGCCCTATACATATACCATTTGTGGTGTATCGGGGGTCTGTCAGTGTCAGGAACATAGGATATTATTAGGAAATTACTAGGAATTGTTGTGAAGCCATGGTTGTTGATGGTATGATTGTTGGAATGGTTTGGATTGACTATTGGATGATCACATTTGATGGACACATATAAACACATTTATAAACACACTTAATGGACACGCAGGGTGCATAGGATCAATGAACGACGCGAACACTTAGTGATTGATTTGAGACTTGGATGATGATATAGACACTTGATGATTATATTAACGCATAGTGATGATACTAACACTTAGTGATGGTATGAACACTTGATGAGAATATATTATAGGGAGGATATGAACACTTAGTGACAATAAGAGCACTCAGTGATGAGATGAACCCTTAGTTATGATTATGGACATTGAGATTTGGTATGGAATTTAGTGAACTTAGACATTCGGGGAAACTTTAATGTCAGGTGAACTTAGACGTTAGGTGAACTTAGAAATAGGCAAACCTACATGTCAGGTGAACTTAGACATTAGGCGAACCTAATTGTCCAAGTGAACTAGAGATCACTTCACTCAAAATTATCCTACTTAGGATAAGGTTTGTGAAGTGAGATGATGATAAGATACATGATACACCCTAAATGCTAGCAAGGGCATAATCGTGGTGCAATGGAACGGTGGTGGGACGGTGTAGGGGAGATTGCGATCTACCTCTGCATATGCCCTATATATAAGCTTGTTGCATTGCATCGGGAGGTTGTCAGTGTTGGTATAGGGTGGGGAATGTATGGAACTTAGGAATAGTTAGCTAATGTTAGTTATGACCAACTAGGACACTTAGTATAAAATTAGGAAATTTATAGATGTTATGAGTTTAATGACAGATAGGAGAGAAATATAGTTCCTATATGTAATCCTAACTGTTTGAATGAACTCATTTGACCATTGTTTGTATGATTTACGTTGTAAGCGGTAGTAACATGTTTCTAATTTCTCAGAAACATGCCGCCGCGCCGTCACAACGAAGATGACTCAAACAGTGGGGATGCTAACAACGGTAATGCCAACTCCGGCATATAAGACTTAGCAACACTCATCTCTGGATTGGTGAATCAACTAACACAAGCCAATCAATCTCTCACTCAGAACAGAGGTGGTGCAAACCCACCAACTTGCACATTCAAACACTTCAACTCCTGTAATCCACTGAAGTTTACGGGGTCTGAGACTGCCACTGGGCTACTACAGTGGTTTGAGAGCATGGAGAATACCTTCATCAACAGCGACTGCCCCGATAACCTGAAAGTTCGCTATGCCACCAGTGTTTTCCAAAAGAGGGCACTGACATGGTGGAATGGGTAGAAACGAACTAGGGGAGTTGATGCTTCCCTTGCACTGACATGGACAGAGGTCAAAAATCTGATGACCACTGAATTCTGTCCGCGTAGCGAAATGAGGAAGCTTGAGACCGATTTTTGGGAACTCAAGCAAGACAGCGGAGAGAATGTCATCTACAATACTCGTTTTCACGAGTATAGTCTGCTGGTGCCTCATGTGGTGACACCACTCGAAAGAGCTATTGAGAAGTATATAGGCGGGTTGCCTATGCAGATTCAAGACACTGTATACGGGAGCAACCCCAAAACACTTGAGGCTGCTATCCGTCTATCTGCAACCCTTACTGACAATCATGTGAAGAATGGAACACTTACACGGAAGGGAACCAAGAAGACGGAGGTGAAGACTACCACGAAAGAAACAAAGACTGAGGTCAAGACTGAAGCTGCCAGTTCATCCAAAAGTAGCAACAAAAAGAGGAAGACTAGAAACTTCATGGTCACTGCTCCTGCTGCTAAGTCTGTGCAGCAATCATCAAACAACTCCACTGCAAGGAACTACACTGGGAATACTCCCCAATGTAATACTTGTAGATATCATCATATGCCAAACTTGCCTTGTCGCGTCTGCAACAACTGTGGCAAGTACGGCCATTTTGCTAATGTCTGTCGGAGTGCACCGCAAGCACAAAGGATGCAACATGCACCGCTTGCACTGCCAGCTCCTCAAACACAACCTATTCCAGCTGTACCCGTTCTCCAGGTACCTCAAGCACAAGCAAGAGCCTGTTATGAGTGTGGTGAAGTGGGTCACTTCAGAAATCAATGCCCAAAGTTGACAGGAAATAATCAGAGGGTGGCAAGAGGCCGGGCGTTTCAACTGAATACCCTAGCTGCTCAAGCCAACCAAGACGTGGTCAACGGTACATTTCTGATCAACAACTCTTATGCATCTGTCTTATTTGATTCTGGTGCCGATAGGAGTTTCGTTTCATATGATTTTGAATGCTCTCTTGGTAGAACACGTACATATTTAGATAAACCGTTTAAAGTGGAAGTGGCTGACGGAAACACTATTGATATTAACACTGTTATTATCGGATGTACTGTGAACTTAAATGATCACACTTTCCCGATAGATCTTATACCTATGCATCTTGGTAGCTTTGATGTTATCATAGGCATGGATTGGTTAGCCACCCACAAAGCGGAGATAGTTTGCCATGAGAAATACATACGTATTCCATTACCTTCGGGTGAAACTTTAAGAGTCTTTGGAGAAACTTCTAGCAAATGTCTTAAGCTTATGTCATGCACTAAAGCACACAAGTACCTTAGGAAGAAATGTATTGCATTCTTAGCTCACATTGTGGAGAAGAAACAGAAAGGAAAGAAAATTGAAGATGTTCCAGTGATACGGGATTTTCCAGAAGTATTTCCAGATGATTTGCCGGGTCTTCCACCAGAACGTCAAATAGAGTTTCGAATAGACTTAGTACCTGGTACGAACCCTGTTGCTAAAGCTCCCTACAGACTTGCACCCTCGGAGTTGCAGGAATTGGCGAGCCAGCTGCAAGAGCTTACTGATAAAGGATTCATTCGCCCAAGCCATTCGCCATGGGGTGCACCAATTCTGTTTATCAAGAAGAAGGACGGGTCATTCCGAATGTGCATCGACTACCGCGAATTAAACAAGCTTACAATCAAGAATCGATATCCACTGCCGCGCATCGATGATCTCTTCGATCAGCTTCAGGGCTCGGCATGGTTTTCAAAGATCGATCTTAGGTCTGGGTATCATCAGCTTCGCGTACATAATGATGATATTCCCAAGACTACTTTCAGAACAAAATATGGCCATTACGAATTTCTGGTAATGCCCTTCGGCCTTACCAATGCACCTGCGGTTTTCATGGACCTCATGGACCGTGTTTGCAGGCCATACTTGGATAAATTTGTGATAGTATTCATTGATGATATTTTGATCTACTCAAAGACTAAGGAAGAACATGAGAAACACCTTAAGTTGGTTTTGGAGATCCTAAGAGAAGAGCGACTGTATGCCAAATTCTCTAAGTGTGAATTTTGGCTTAAGGAAGTTCAATTATTGGGACACATAGTCAATGAATATGGTGTTCACGTGGATCCTGCGAAGATTGATGCGGTGAAGAATTGGAGTACAACGAAGACACCGACGGAGATTCGATCATTTCTCGGACTTGCCGGTTACTATCGGCGGTTCATCTCGAATTTCTCCAGGATTGCTGTCCTGCTTACTTCTTTGACACAGAAGAATAAGCCATATGAGTGGGGACCAAAGCAGGAAGAGGCATTCCAGACTTTGAAGCAGAAACTTTGTGATGCTCCTGTCTTGACACTGCCTGATGGAAATGATGATTTTGTGTTTTATTGTGATGAATCCAACCTAGGTCTCGGTTGTGTTCTCATGCAACGGGGAAGGTTGTAGCCTATGCATCAAGACAACTGAAAATTCATGAGAAGAACTACACCACACACGACTTGGAACTTGGTGCAGTCGTGTTTGCCTTGAAGATATGGAGACATTATCTTTATGGCAGTAAGTGTGTAGTGTTCACTGATCATAAGAGCTTGCAACATATTCTTAATCAGAAAGAACTTAACATGAGGCAACGGAGATGGGTTGAACTGTTGAATGATTATGACTGTGAAATTCGCTACCATCCTGGTAAAGCGAATGTAGTAGAAGATGCGCTTAGTCGCAAGAGTCAAGTTCATATCCATAGTGTCCGAGTGTACTCTAGTCTCCGAAATGATGTTCTCACGGCCCAACAACAGTCATTAGCTCAAGATGACTTGAAAGATGAGATGTCTTGCGGGGCTGAAATCTTGTTGGAAACTAAAGATGATGGGATAATGTATTATTTGATTCGGTTGTGGATACCGAACAGGGGTGGTCTTAGGATGGTGATTATGGATGAAGCCCATAAGTCTCATTACTCAATCCATCCAGGTTCTAACAAGATGTACCAAGACCTTAGAGGCTTGTACTGGTGGCCTGGAATGAAGAAGGACATTGCTGAATATGTGTCTAAGTGCCATAACTGTGCTAAGGTCAAGGCAGAACACCAGCGACCTTCTGGATTGTTAATACAACCTGAAATACCGATGTGGAAGTGGGAGAATATCTCCATGGATTTCATTACTAAACTCCCACGAACCGCAAACGGAAAAGATAGCATTTGGGTGATAGTTGATCGATTGACCAAGTCGGCTCATTTCTTACCGATACCTGAAACTTACCCTGTGCGGAAGCTTGCTCGTATCTACATTGATGAGATAATTAGCCGGCATGGTATTCCCTTAAGCATAATATCGGACCGTGATGCTCGTTTCACGGCACGATTTTGGGAATCACTTCACGAAGCTTTTGGAACAAGACTGGATCTTAGCACCGCTAATCATCCCCAAACGGATGGTCAAACGGACCGAACGATTCAGACATTGGAGGACATGTTAAGAGCTTGTGTCATCGACTTTGGTGGCAATTGGGATAACCATTTACCATTGGTTGAGTTCTCGTATAACAATAGTTATCATGCGAGCATTGGTATGGCACCGTTTGAAGCTCTGTATGGCAGAAAATGTCGGTTACCTATCTGTTGGACCGAGGTCGGAGATTCGCAGATCACTGGTCCCGAGATTATTCAAGAAACGACTGACAAGATTCGCCAGATCCGCGACAATCTGTTAGCTGCTTGCAGTCGACAGAAGAGCTACGCAGAAAAAAGAAGAAAACCTTTGGAGTTTGAAGTAGGAGATATGGTATTGCTTAAAGTGTCTCCTTGGAAAGGCGTTGTGCGATTTGGGAAGAATGGAAAGCTTGCTCCACGTTATGTTGGCTCTTTTAAGATCCTTGAACGGATCGGGAAGGTTGCTTACAAATTAGAACTTCCTACTGAACTTAGTAACGTGCACCCGACGTTTCACGTGTCCAATCTAAGAAAGTGCTTAGCTGATCAGGATCTTCAGGTACCACTCGATGACATTCGCATCGATGATACCATGCATTTTGTTGAAAGACCGGTGGAGATAATGGATCGTGAGGTTAAAAAGCTCAAGCGCAGTAGAATTCCAATTGTCAAAGTACGTTGGGAATCGAAGCGGGGTCCAGAGTTCACCTGGGAGCGGGAAGATCAGATGAAGCTTAAGTACCCACATTTACTTACAACGGTCACTCAAAGTTGAATTTCGGGACGAAATTCCTTTAACTAGAGGAGACTGTAACATCACTGTACTTTAGGTTGTCCGTACATCCGTACATCCGTACGATTGTACTATTACGACCTGAGATTTTGTAATTATTAATATTGACACATTATTTGATGATTATCACTATTACTGGTATGCATGATTATGACATTTTATATGCTATAAGCATACTTGGTTGGTTAACATAGTTGGTTGTTAATGAAGTTAAGGTTGTCATTCGGGGTAATCAAAGCAAACATTCTCAGGATAAACAAGTACTAAGAAACATATGTCATGGGATTAAGGAAGTCGAATGAAATGCTTAATTATCATTAACAAACAAGATGTTAAGCAGCCCGGTATGTGGTGGGATGGTGGCTGGGGCTTGTCCCCTACATATGCCCTATATATAAGTATACTTGGTTGGTTAACATAGTTGGTTGTTAATGAAGTTAAGGTTGTCATTCAGGGATTCATGGTAAACAATTATAGGGTAAAGAAATTCAATGAATCAAAGGTTATGGAATCGATGAGGTAGGATGAAAAGCTTAATTATCATCAGTAACAATGTACCATATGGTTTTGTATGTGGTGGGACGGTGGCTGGGGCTTGTCCCCTACATATGCCCTATATATATAAGCATACTGAAGCAGATGGTATAGGTGGTACTGGTGAAGTTAAGGTAGTCATTCAAAGGATTTTTCAAACTATTTTTACATAAACTAAATGAAATCACCAACCATTGTATTGACTTTGTTTTCTTACATGCTTTCTTAGGTGACGTATAGGATTAAGCTAAGATTCAGGATTGCATACTAGGACGCCCAGACATATATCCTAGTTGACTTTTGAAGAAGCACAACTTTTGAGATCAATATGAATCTCTTTTGAAATCTTGTATAGATACAAGATAGATATACTGATTCTTTGGGTTAGGTTTACTTAGTTAAATTACTAAACATTTACATTTGTCATTTAACTTTGTAATCCTAGTAAATATAGTACTGTGATTAATTATTCTTAACATTGATGCTATGTAAAAAATCTGATCATCACAATTATCATTCACGATATCGCGTTCCAAGAACCTTCTGCCCGACGGGGACTTCGATCCAACCCCGCCGGCTCGGGGTGTGACAGATTGGTATCAGAGCTCAAGGTTATAGAGAATAATAGGTCATTTACTTAAACGGTTTGGCCTAGACTATAACTTAGGGACCTTCATGTAGAGAACATAGGATCTAAGTTGCATTGTGTTTTCTGCATTCGATCACTGCACTAACCAATGTCTTTTGGTTATGATCAGAATGCCGCCCAGAAAACAACCGACCCCGGTACCTACACCACAGACTTCTGCACCTCACTCTTCAACACCATCACCGCCAGATTCACCACCGCCGCCTCCTCCTCCACTGGATCCTCCTCCGAATCTGACTACAACTCTAGTTCTGGATCCTGCTACCCGTTGCCTTGGCAACATTACTGAGCAACCAACTGACTAACCAGATGAAGGATATCATCCCGGAGATGATCAACAGGATTCAAGGCTACGGCAACAACTCCGGGCATACTGCGGGAGAAACTAGTGGAAACATCGGCGCTAAATCAGACTGTTCGTACAAATCGTTCGTAGGATGAAACCGCCAAGCTTTAGCGGTGTTGAAGGAGCCGTTGGACTGATCCAATGGCTAGAAAAGATGGTGAATACACTGGACATCAGCGGTTGTCCAGAACATCATAAGATTCGTTATGTTGCTGGATCCTTTAGCAAATGTGCCCTAACCTGGTGGAACTCTCAGATAAAAGCTTGAGGCAGAGAAGAAGCACTAGCGATGTCATGGGAAGATTTCAAAACTCTGTTGAGGAATGAATTCTGTCCCAAGCACGAACTTCAGAAACTAGAAGTGGAACTGTCAAATCATATGAGGAAAGGAGTGGATCACATGGCCTTCAGTATTCGCTATCACGAATTGATGGCATTGGTGCCTGAGATGGTGCCAACACTAGAAAAGCGGATTGACAGATATGCAGGAGGATTGCCATCCTGCATTCAGAGCATTGTACTTGCTGCAAACCCTACAACTTTAGATTCTGCCATTTCTCTATCCGCCAAACTCACTGACGTGATGGTGAAGTCAGGAGAGTTGAAAGATGACTCGGGCAAGACTAAAGAGGAACAACCGAAGAAGAAGCAAAAAGGCATTCAACAATACGCGATGCCCACACCACTTAATCAAGTTGCTGCATTACCTGCTAAATCTGCACGCAAACCTTACACTGGTGTACATCCTCAATGTGCACAATGTCAGTTTCATCATGCTGCCACAATGTAACAGCCGACCGTATTGGATATTGTCCACTCTGCCCCACCGGGCACACGGATTTGCTTTTGGTTACCCGGGTGAAAACTTCCCAGGGAGGTCACCCATCCCTGGATTCCTGCAACCTGAGCACGCTTAACTGTGGAGTTTTCATGTGCTCCACAGCCAACTAAGCCCAAAACGCGTCCAATAGAGAAGGTCTCCACTCCTTCTTATAAGGAAGTTTCGTTCCTCTTACTCAACCCATGTGGGATTAGCCAGCCGCGCTGGAGTGGAATTCCTCCCCCACTGGGGAATCAGCGTCCCCGCTGATCACATGGATTCGGCCCCTGTCTCTGATACCATCTGTAACAGCCGGCCGTATTGGATATTGTCCGCTCTGCCCCACCGGGCTCACGGATTTGCTTTTGGTTACCTGGGTGAAAACTTCCCAGGGAGGTCACCCATCCCTGGATTGCTGCCACCTGAGCACGCTTAACTGTGGAGCTTTCATGTGCTCCACAGCCAACTAAGCCCAAAACGCGTCCAATAGAGAAGGTCTCCACTCCCTCTTATAAGAAAGTTTCGTTCCTCTTACTCAACCCATGTGGGATTAGCCAGCCGCGCTGGAGTGGAATTCATTTGTAACACCCCGACCGATGGCGGAAACGTCGGGATGCCACGAGGGATGTGTAGATTGTTCAAAAGCTCGTGGGCATCTAAATTCAATCATCGTATATCAATCAATCAACCAAAATAATTACACAAAAATCATGTTCATCATGAAATAGTTACAACTATTACAAAAGAGATTTAGCTATCTAACTAAATTCTAGTCGCCAGATATTTAGTTATTTAGCTATGTCTAAGACCCTATATGATGATGTCCAAAATAGAAGAGATCACCCTCTTCATCCTACTTGTCTCAATCACCTGAAACATGTAAGAAATCAAGTGTCAACTACAAAGTAGTTGGTGAGTAATCATAAGTTGTTATACTTAAAAGGTTTTATAAAATGGATTCAAGAGTTTAAGTTTAAAAATGGTTTTATAAAAGGTTTAGATAAAATGAGTATAAATGCTTATGATTTCCTGAGAAAATCCACAATAATACCTGTATGAGATAATCCAACCAATCCCCAAACTTAACAACCAAGCACATACACAAACACATAATCACATAACCAATCAGTCATAACCAATCATAAATATTCATAGTCAATAATAGATAATCAATCCACATAACTAATCAATCAATCTCAATACCAATATTCTCAAATAATGTCCGTGACTATACATGATCATTATGTAATTAACATAAGTTAAAAACATGATCAATGGAGTGGTTGCTAACCACGTGACAATACATGAAGTCAAGGCAATTAACCGAAGTCAAAGTCAATGCTTCACAAAGTGGAAATAATCCACGTGACAATACACGATGTCAAAGCAATTAACCGAAGTTAAGAGCGATGATTCTCGGAATCTGTGACAATACTTGTAATCTTTGTTATTGACCGAGGTCAATAACAATGTTTACATGGATATAAGATAATAAGAGATAATCCAATAATAATGATAATTTCAAATGTGAGTATCATATTGATAAACAGGTATTAACCTTGTGTTATCAAAATAATATTTAATTTGGTATACATGCTTCACCTCCGAGTTTTAAAACGAAACAGTTTAAAGAAAGGGAGGTTATGAGAACTCACATGAAGTCCTTAGAATCCGGGTTCTCGTATTATGCGCGCTCGCGTATGTAGACTCAAAGCAACTCAAGGATCTGTAATTATCGTGTATTTCACATTTATAAGTATATGCGTTCCGTCTTGATTTAGTGCCCATGAATGTTTACTTTAAACTTATAAGTCTTTCATTAACTTAGTTCATTTATCTAAGTTAAAATAGAACGCTAAAGATTTTATGAAAGATCATTATGAACATGTAGTTTAACTTGTTAGTTTAAACCTTTTTAATAAAGATAACTAGTTGTGTCATCTTATATACGTTCCCAACGGTATATGCATTCTAAGGTGATAACCCTTATATTTCCCACACACACACACACACACATATATGTAGGTATGTACGTATATATATATACCTGCATGCATGCTTTAGATAACAACTAACCACCATGACATCTAACTTATCAATATATAATTTAGGTTTAAGAAATCAATTTAACTTGTTCATCTATCATATTCAATGTAATGGAATTCCTCAATTTACAATTCATGTTTATTGAAATAAAGATGGCAACTAGAAATTTCTTGCATGCATGCATGAGTATTCATATATATGTGTGTATATGTATTTTCACGTTCCCTTATTACCATTAACCTATTAGATTAATGGAATTTAGTTCGGCTACCCATGAGGGCAGCGAACCTCTAGCCCAAAGGAATAGCTTTGGCTCAACTCATGCCAAGGTTCGGCCGGGAAGTGACTGATTTACCCAACAAGGTTCGCTGGTCAGCACCCTAATTGGTTCGGCCCTGGAAGGTTCGTGAGTCACCTGCATGTAGGTTCGCTATCACCAAAGTTAGTGTACATGTAAGAGGTTCGATGTGGCTTGAAGGTTCGGCTGTAATGAACAGAAGGTTCGTTACACTATGGTTCGTGGCTCTTGAAAGGTTCGCAAACAAAGGTATAGGGTTCGTAGCTTCATAAGGTTCGGTTGGTATGATGAAGGTTCGGCTGTATTGAGGGTTCGCCCCTGCTACGAAGGGTTCGGCCACCTGCCCTTTTCCCGCCCATACAGGTTCGGCCATAAGGGTTGCAGGGTTCGGCTGCCTGTGTGTGTCGCGAACCAGTCAGCCTATCATCCTCACCCTCAAGCTTTTCAGTTCCTAAGGTCATCTATGGTTTCCCATGTTTCAACAACAACTCGATTTACACAATACAAAACTCTAGATCCCGGTTTAAGTGGGTATCCTTAAACGAAATAGGGTTTTCACCCAAAACCGAAAATAAAGTGAATCTCTTACCTTCAAATCGTGAGCAACAACCGGGTTTCTTCACATCTACTTGTTCCTCTCGATCACGTGGTCGTGTAGGAGCCGAGATCTTGTAAATCCGTCGAGTAACGAGCTCAAGAAGCTAGAGAGAAGGTACAGAGAGTTGTGGTGTGTGTTTTTAGAGAGAGAATGGATGTTGTAGAAATGAGGAAGAAGATGGTGATCTTCTTCCTTATAAAGCGTATTATTACCCCGTGTCCGGTCTCGTTTTTATCGCGATAAAATAAGTAAATGATCGGTTAAGGTCGGTTTTTATCGTAATTACATTTAAAATAATTAAGTATTTAAATAGTCATGTTTTGTTATAATAAAAATGAATTTTAAATAAAATCGTTCAAATGAAGTATATCCGTTTAATTTTCATATTAATTAGTTAAATAATTTAATTCATTCGTTTTTTGTTTAAGATTGTGATTCCTAATAAATATTTCAAGTTTTCATTTATTAAATTAATATCGTTTGATAGTATTTAATTTATCTCGTCGAAACACGTTATTCGCGTACGTATTCGTAAAGATCGTCACCTTTTCGAATCCAACGCTCGTATTGTATTTCGATTTGATTTATTATTTATGGAATATCGTTTCAGAATATTGTTCTTAATAATTATATTCGTGTGAATCGTCACCCACGCGAATACATTATTAAGTTAATATTTCTGAATCAACATTCGTGTTTTAGTAATATTCGTAACCTCACTTCGCGTAATTAATTCCCATTATTTATTAAGTTTAATATTATCATTCCCAAACCAACCCCCGCTAAACCCTAGTCACTGACACATCCATGATAGACCGAAATATGCATATGTATAGGGCATTTGCAGAGGTAGATCGTAACCTCCCCTACACCGTCCCACCGCTATTTCGATAAACCATGACCATGTGTCCTTGACTATGTTTAGTAATCAGACCATAACAAACTCCCAGTTCCATCCCAATTCAACCCAATTCCATTCTTAAACCAATAATCCATAATTATTTATAATAGCACTGTGATAAACTCTATGGGTCTGTTTAGTTGAGTTACAACTAAACTTCCCAAGGTTAACGGGCATATGTAGGGGACAAGCCCCAGCCACCGTCCCAACACATACCGGGCTGCTTAACATCTTGTTTGTTAATGATAACTAAGCATTTCATTCAACTCTATTGATTCCATGATCTATGATTCTTAGCATTTGATCGCTCTGAAAATGTTTACTTTGATTTCCCCAAATGACAACCTTAACTTCATTAACAACCAACTATGTTAACCAACCAAGTATGCTTATATATAGGGCATATGTAGGGGACAAGCCCCAGCCACCGTCCCACCACATACCGGGCTGTTTAACATCTTGTTTGTTAATGATAATTAAGCGTTTCACTCCACACTATTGAATCCCCAACGTATAAGTATTAAGTTTAAGAGGAACCATTATGGACAGCTAAACACCCTAAGGAATTCAGCATCCATCCATAATGGTCCTAAATATGACTCGTGACATGTTATGATAGAGGAACCTTCAAGTTAAAACAAAGTCAACTAGAAGAACCCAATCATTCTAGTCACTTGTCATAACCATGGATGAATCAAGAAGAACACTGAATGACTAGTAGGGGTTGACACACAGGTCAACATGCGGCGGCGAATCAGTCTGTCATACATGACTCTGACAAAGAAGGACACAGATGACTAGTAGGGGTTGACACACAGGTCAACATGCGGCGGCCAACAGTCTGTCTTACAATTTCCTATAACTTAAGCATTCAAGTTTAACGCATTCACAATAGTTTCACTGATGACTAGTAGGGGTTGACACACAGGTCAACACGCGGTGGTCAATCAGTCTTTTGTTTAAGCATCCAAGTGTATCAAGCATTCCAAGTGTTCATGTATCCCAAGTATATCACGCATTCATGTATTCAAGTATCCCAAGTTTATCAAGCATTCAAGTGTTTCAAATATTCTAAGTGTAGCAAGTATCCACGTGTTTCAAGTGTTCCAAGTATATCAAGCCTTCACGTATTTTCAAGTATCTCATGTATACAAGTATTTCTAAACATATAAGTTTTCAAGTTAAGTTTAAGCAAATAGTTGTAAGTGTAAAGAAATTTAACACTTTACTAAGAGCGTAGAACATTAACTTTCTGAAATAATTATATAGAGTATTAGTGTTTAGTATAAGTATTTTCAAAGCCTTAACATTGAATATGTAGTTTAAACAAAGAGTTTATAATTCAAACATTACATGTATAGTTTAAGCACATAGCATAAAGCATAAGTATTTAGCTCAAAGTTGAAGTATTAAGTTTATATCATAAGTGTCTAGCCTAACGTTCAGACTTCAAGTCTATCGTGTAAGCCTCAAGTATATAGTTTAAGCTTCTAGTTTATAGAATGAACATCAAGTTTATAGCTTCTCAAAGTATAATAGTTTCCAAGCATAAGCCTTATTGTAAGCATCATGTTTGAGTTTAAAAGCATTAAATAACATTTCAATAGTTTAATAAAATGTTTAACATGCTTCTCAGTCCCGAGTTAAAACAAAAGGTTTGAAAAGGGACAAATGAACTCACCTGGTGTTTGAAGTGGTTGACTAAGTTTAAACAAGAATACACGCACTCTTTGTAGTATTTGTAGCAGCATTCACAATCCTGTATTGATTTCACGTTGTTGTATCTCATAAGTATATGTCGTAGTAATTGGTGTGCGTGTCGGTGTTAGTGTTAGCCTTAAGTTGGCTAACACTCATGATTCTCGATCTATATTCGGCCCAAATTCGTGTGCAAAAGATATTATTATTATTCATTCAATTAGACCGAGATAATATCCTTTATTCTCTATCCCTTGTTGCCTTTTATGTGAACCTTAACATAATGTGTAATCTTGAACACCCTTTTAAATTAACAAGCATTCATTTGAGTCTTAAAGTTAGTAAAACTTTATGATTTAGTTCCATTACTCATCCTTGTAGTAAAATATTGATCTTCCCATGCATGTTAGTCCCTGGTTTATAGTTTTAGCATATTCTGAGATCCGTTACTTATATGGGCCGAATAAGTTATACGAGCTTATAATTAAAGTGTGGGCCGTGTATTGGTGTGGGCCGGGTAATAGGTCGGGCCCAGCGAATTAAATTAGCCACATGACATAGTGTAAATGTTTTCCATTGGGCCGAATAACATGTTGGGCCTCTTGAGTCATGTGGGCCAAATGAGGTGATGGAACCACTATTGGGCCCATGGTGTAACGATTGGGCTGAACAAAAGAGACTTGGGCCGGTTAGGGTAAGTGTTGGGCCGAAGGTACCAGGACTGGGCCAGCTGTTTGGTTTGATCGGATAATCGAAGAGAACAAATCCGACGGCAGCGAACCTATGTGTAACATCAAGTGCCAGATCGTCCGGCAAGTCCGTACGGTATGTGTACTTTCACTTTATACTATGTGTAAATACATGTACATGAATAGATATTGTATTATCAGAATTCAAAATACAATACACAGCTGTACGTATTTTTGTGTAAACTTAAATACAGTAAGTACAACATACATTTGAAACAATAATTGTGTGTATTTAAGTGAAAACTTAAGTACAGTTAACACAACGAATCACGGGAAACAACGGTTTACAAGTGAACAACGAAAACATATCGGTTGCGATCTGATGTCCACAGATGACAGGAATCAGATGGCCGACAAGTCAGTACAAGAACAATGTGAAAACAGGATGTTTAGTTGAGTCCGACAGTGAGGAAACACAATTCAAACACAATTGCAGTGTTATTTCAGAATAACGAACTGACAGTGTGTTTGCGTGGGTGACGATTCACACAAACATATCTGTGAGTTTAGAGTTCTGAAATAATGACTGAAAAGTAGAAAACAAAAGTCAGAAAGCAAAACCATGGTCGTGTTCGTTTGAGTGACGATTCGAACGAATACGCGCGAAGGCGACGCGATCTGACGAAACGAAAACGAAAACGGCACGAACGAAAATAATTTAGGAAAATAAAACATTTTAATGTTTTACAATTTTGAAACTCATCAAATAATTAGAATAATTTTCTTTTATTTATTTCATTTAAATTACGCGTAATTTTCCGGAAACGTAACGAAAACGCGAACCGAGCAACAAAAACGAACCCGAACTCACTCGGGGTATAAATACCCTTAATTGAGTCATCTTCTTCATTTTCTCTCTTCCCACTCTCTGTCAAAAAGCCATTTCCGGCTCCCTCTCTCACTAAAAACCCTAATCTTCTCTCTAACATATCTCTCTCAATACACGACCAAATCCTTCCATCTTTGAGCCTAAACGAAGATCTTGATATCCTCTATCTGAAAGTACAAAGGATCTGCTCAGAAATCCAACAGATCCGAGGTAAATCGAGCTTCAAAGTAGCGATGTTAGGGTTTTCACCCCTATGGTTTGACCTTAACCCTAGCCGGCTTAAATCTCTTTAACCGCCACATACTTCACACGAAAAACCCACTGGAATAGCTTAGGAACAAGTGCTACTTCATTTCTTGGTCATGGAACTCATCCTGAGGGGTTGTAGGTGGGCTGGGTCGTGATGGCCGAATGACACATCCAGCTGGTCGAATGACTCAATGCCGAAAGGCCCTCAGCCGAATGTCCTCATTCTTCAGCCACTCGCCGGCCAACCTCCCTACATTCGGCCACCTTCATACGCTGGTCACCCCCATTCGTGGATCACCATTCGACCACCACATTCGCCGAACCCCCAGGCACATTCGCCGGAGCCACCTCATTCGCCTGCACCACCTTAGTCGGTCAACTTCATTCGGCCATGTCTTCTATTCGGCCAACTGCAGCTTCATTCGGCCTAACATATAATTTGGCCCAGTATACATGTTGCATGGCCAACCAACTCTTAACCCAACAGCCTAGGCCCACCTCCCACTCGTCCAAAGGAGTTAGCCGGTTCGTTCGGCCCACTACTGGCCCAGAATAGTAACCCAATAGCACCAACTGGTGGCCCAGCGCACTGTTTTGGCCCATAGTTCCTCCATCCGGCCCAACAACATGTATTGATCCAGAAAACCTATTTGGGCCAAAACCTTGTTCTTGTCATTCAGTCCAGTGACTTAAAGCAGGCCCAACAGTGGCTCAGGCCCACTCCCGTGGCCCAATGACATGTAGTAGACTAATGGCTCATCATTTGACCTGAAGCCCAACTTATTCTAGCCTACTTAACATTCGGCCCATATGAATAGTGTAGTGAAGTAAAACTTGACACAAACCCAAATGGATCACATGCATGAAAAGTTAATGAGTATCATAAAGGTGGTAGCACCTTGCTAATTAATTAAGTAAATTCTTTTACAAGGATAGTTAAATGGCTAAATATGTATTGGGTAACAATTATTTCAAGGATAACAGGTATAAGATGCAAAGTTCTAAGTCATAAACCTAAACGGTATTTACAACTTGGGATAATGTAAAGGTATCTATCCCAACGCCTAAGTTGTTACTTAGGAGGTACACTAAGTTTCAAGATCTCATTACATAACATGGATTCATATCAAACTCGCACAAACCTTAACCATATAACAAGTTAAGTAATCAAGTTGTTCAAGTATTAGTGTAATCCTTGACGAGTGCACAAGGGCCGAATAACGACCGAGACATACGAGTGTTAGCCAAATTTCATGGCTAACACGTGTACACACAAGAATAACTACAACTCATACTTACCAATTTACAAACTACATGAAATCGATGTAGGATCGTGAAAACAACATCAAGTACAATCAAGAGCGCGGACAATTCTTGTTTAGACTTAGTCAACCCCAACAACAACAAGGTGAGTTCATATGCCCCTTTTCTTTAATCTTTACAGATTTTAAACTCTCAGGGCTGAGAAACATGCTTTACTTTTATTTATTTAAAAGTTTTGCCTACATATTGTTAATACTTTGATTGAATGATATTAAATTGCTTATTATCATGTATCATTGTATGCTTGCTTGTATGATTACACGATGACAGGGAAAATAAGATGATGATGATATTATAATATCATAACTCATCAATACAATAGAATAACATAGTTGTATGATTATCTCTTACAACACTTAGTTATTCTTACAAGAAATAACACAGAAACAATTACAAGGAACATGATGACATGATTACAAGAACACACATAAGAATGATATGAAGATAACACATCTTCATTACATCATTCGATACAAGAATTAAGTAAGTGTAGTAAGACTAGTTCTTGTCACACTTAGCTTTTCAATTCAACACATATTACAAGAGGACAAGGAACAAAGAATGATAATCATGATAATGTAACTTCATGATAACAACATCATTCACGCAAACGATTAACATAATGTAATAAGACAAGTTCTTATTTAACTTTGTTAATACCAAGGAGAACATATGACAACAAGTACAAGAATACAAGTGAATACAAATACAATTAGTTGCTATTGACCTGTTGCATTATATCACTTCAATCATGTGCCAAATTGTACAAATAGATCATGTAAGCCCCTATAATTCGCTGACCAGTTAGTTTGACGTGACTAAACCGACGATAGCAGAGTGGTACCATAGGTTTGACAAACCTCTAGCTTGTAGGGCTAGTATGTTGATCGTATTGATTCATGGGCCGGTAACGTATGACCGGTGACAGGGCTACCTCAAGTCAGGTTCTGGAAAGCGACACATGGTGATATTAATCTGCAGTGATAAGTAATTAATCCAACTGGATTCTATTGATTAGTAGGTTGAGGAATTGATCTTACCTCATGTTTCACTACTAGTAATAGCTCTCGTTGAGGACGCGGTACATACAAAGTGGTAGAGGTAAATCGGATTCATTGTACTCTGATTACGTGAGGATTACAATGGATTCCTTTTAGGCTCTATGCACTATGGTTCAAGAACAAATGACAATTGGTTAACTAACACTTTTATTATTTAAAAGTGAATAACAGTTAACCCCACAAGTAATAGAATAATTCAAGGATCATATTTAATTAATCTAAATTCCTTAATTAATCGAGGGTTTATTAATACTTCGGTTCGATAACTAAACCCCTCAAACCACATTATTCTATCATTGATACAACAGACGAATACATATCAGACACGTTGAATAAACGGGAAATGGATATCTTTAGTTGTATCGCAAGTGGTGTGGAACTTGACTGAGTATGTGGTGGGATAGCGTCTGGGCTTGACCCTTTCGTGATTCCCTATATATAAGCATACTTAATCAGGTGATACACTACTTGTACTTATAACTAAGGAGAGGCCATTGGGTGGAACAGATGAAACAAGTATTACAAGTAACAAGTATGACATTGTGGATGTGTGCATGATCAATTCAATGGTTTTCAATTTACTTACTTATGAACTCACCAACCTAGTGTTGACTTTGTTTAAATTGCATGTTTTCTCAGGTGACGAATAGGTGTAGATACATATGTGCAAGTGCTAAGCTAGTGGACTTTTAGAAGACCTAGCTTCCTTTTGATTGCATACTTTCGGAATGACAAAACAGTGAATCACTTTTGTATATCTTGTACAGTTCAAGATATAAACTCATTGATTCTTTTTGATTAGATTTACTTAGTTAAATTATGATGTACAATGTAATTTAACTTTGTAATTCTATATCATTGTCATGTTTACATTTCTCAATTATACATCATGTGCTATGCAAACAATCTGATCAATTCGATTATCACTCAAAGATATCGCGCCCCGGGAACTTTCCGCCCGACGGGAAAACCCGATCCGTTCCCGCCGGCCTGGGGTGTGACAGATTGGTATCAGAGCCATGGTTATAGAGAAATATAGGTCATATTAATTAAACGGTTTGGCCTAGACTATAACCTAGGGACCTCATGTAGAAATCATGTCACATAGGATTCTACTTGCATGTGTCTTCTACTTCTGATCACTGCACTAACCGATTTTCTTTCGGTTATGATCAGAATGCCGCCAAGAAGACAACCACCTCTATCACCGCTGACTCAAGGTTCAGCTCCGCACTCATCTACATCGACACCACCTGACTCTCCTCCACCTCCACCTCCACCTCCACCTCCACCTCCTCCTCCACCACCACCGGCTTATCAGCTGGATCCCGCTACTATTGCACTGGCCACTCTGTTGACCAGTCAGCTGAGGGAGGTAATCCCAAACATGATGAACCGAATCAACACCAATAACAGCAACAACATTGTCAACTCATCTGGAGAAGGAAGTGGCAACACCCGAAACCACCAAGACTATTCCTACAAAAACTTTGTAGGATGCAAGCCACCGAGTTTCAGTGGCAGTGAAGGAGCCGTCGGATTGATCCAATGGATCGAAAAGATGGAAACAACACTGGAGATCAGCAACTGCCCAGAACAGTATAGGGTAAAGTATGCTGCGGGGTCGTTTCACAAGCGGGCGTTAACTTGGTGGAACGCTCAGGTTACTACCAGAGGCAGGGATGAGGCCCTGTCAATGCCGTGGAATGATTTCAAGGCATTCCTGCGGGCAAAGTTTTGCCCAAGAAATGAAGTCAAAAAGGTTGAGACCGAATTACTCAACCTGGTTATGATTGGTGCTGGGCATCTGGCCTACACCACAAGATTTCATGAACTGGCAGCATTGTCACCGGATATAGTGACAACATTGGAAAAGAGGATAGAGCGGTACATTGGTGGATTACCACCCAGTATCCGAGGGCATGTGATTTCTGCTCACCCTACTACTATGGAGTTAGCTGTTACTCTGTCAGCATCTTTGACAGACATGATGGTTGCCTCTGGGGCATTCAAGAAAGAGGCTGACTCAACTAAAACTGGAACCTCAAGGAAGCCAGATAAAAGGCCGGCGAAGAAGCAAAAGGGGGCTAGAAACTTTGCTGCTACCACTCAAGCCCCAATGCTTAACCAACCATCGCCACTGCAAGTCAGAAAGCCCTACACTGGTACTACACCTTTGTGCAACACTTGCCAGTATCATCACGCGCCAAACACTCAGTGCATGCAGTGCACTAACTGTGGAAAGTTTGGCCATTCGGCAAATCGCTGCAGGAGCATGGGAGCTCCAAACAGAAACAACAATGCAGCCACTACTGCTGCTGCTACTGCTGCTGATCACAGGTCCTGCTACAACTGTGGCGAACCTGGACACTTTTCGCGGGATTGTCCTAAGAAGAATCAGCAAAGGGCTCAAACAACCAGAGGTAGAGCCTTTCAGATCAGAGCAGCTGCTGCTAGGCAAGACCCGAACGTGATCACGGGTACATTTCTCTTATCTGATTTCTATGCATCCATATTATTTGACACTGGTGCGGATCAGAGTTTTATCTCATCCGATTTTGCTAGCCATCTTAAACATGTTGAGGAAGCTTTAGACTCCCCTTATACTATTGAGATAGCTAACGACAAACATATTACAGTTGACACAGTACTTAGGAATTGTCCACTAACACTTGGTGATCATACATTTTCCATCGACTTGATACCGATGGAATTGGGCAGTTTTGACATCATCATCGGAATGGATTGGCTATCTCTTAACCGAGTTGAGTTCATTTGTTCCGAAAAGCTATTACGTATTCCAGTGAAGAATGATCAGATTTTGGAGATTCGTGGAAACCAAGCGAAACGCAGTGTCAAGATAATATCGTACATGAAGGCTCGCAAGTACCTTAGAAAACAATGTGTCGCATTCCTAGCTCATGTGGTCGAGAAGGACAAGAAAGCAATCAAGATTCAAGACGTACCAGTGGTGAAGGATTATGCGGACGTGTTTCCGGATGATTTAACGGGGCTGCCAACTGAGAGATCGGTGCAGTTCAGAATCGATTTGATTCCGGGAGCGACTCCTGTGGCTAAGTCTCCTTATAGACTTGCACCATATGAGATGCAGGAGTTGTCCAATCAATTACAAGAACTACTCGATAAAGGATTCATACGACCGAGCTTTTCCCCATGGGGAGCTCCAGTTCTGTTTGTTAAAAAGAAGGATGGAACTTTCAGGATGTGCATTGATTATAGAGAGCTCAACAAACTTACCATCAAGAATCGATACCCGTTACCAAGGATTGATGATTTGTTTGATCAGTTACAGGGAGCGCAGTACTTTTCAAAAATAGACCTGAGATCAGGCTATCATCAGCTCCGGATTCAAGAAGAGGACATACCAAAGACAGCCTTTCGTACCCGATATGGCCATTACGAATTCATGGTGATGCCATTCGGATTAACGAACGCACCGGCTGTGTTCATGGATTTGATGAACCGGTTGTGCAAGACGTATTTAGATCAGTTTGTTATCGTCTTCATTGATGATATACTGATTTATTCAAAGAACGAGAAGGAACATGAACAACACCTCAAGACAGTCTTGGAACTTCTGAAAGAAGAACGACTCTATGCCAAATTCTCCAAGTGTGAATTCTGGCTAAGGGAAGTTCAGTTTTTGGGTCACGTGATTAACATTGATGGTATTCATGTGGATCCTGCCAAGATAGAAGCAATCAAGAACTGGGATGTGCCTACAACACCAATCGAGATCAGATCATTCTTGGGATTGGCAGGTTATTATAGGAGATTCATTTCAAATTTCTCTAAGATAGCCTTGTCTCTCACCAAGCTCACACAGAAGTCTGAACATTTTGTGTGGACTCAGAAACAAGAAGAGGCATTCCAGACACTGAAACAAAGATTGTGCAATGCTCCAATCTTAACACTCCCAGAAGGCAATGATGACTTTGTAGTGTATTGTGATGCTTCCCATCAGGGACTCGGATGTGTTTTGATGCAACGAGGCAAAGTCATTGCTTATGCCTCACGACAGTTGAAGATACATGAGAAGAATTACACAACACACGATCTCGAACTGGGAGCTTTTGTATTTGCATTAAAGATTTGGAGACATTACCTTTATGGTACCAAATGCACTATCTTCACAGATCACAAGAGTTTACAGCACATATTTGATCAGAAGGAGCTTAACATGAGACAGAGACGTTGGGTTGAGCTCCTGAACGATTACGATTGTGTGATCAAATACCATCCGGGCAAGGCAAATGTTGTTGCAGATGCTTTGAGCCGGAAGGAAAGAGTCAAGCCCTTACGCGTTCGCGTGATGGGAATGACTGTGCAAACAAGTCTGAGAGATCGCATTCTACAAGCACAACAAGAAGCAGTGGCAAGAGACAATCTGAAACGCGAGCTCGATTGTGGAGCTGAGAAACATTTCAAGACAAAATAAGATAGAGTTATCTATTACCTGGATCGTGTTTGGATTCCAGCGGTAGATGAACTTCGAACACTCATACTTGACGAGGCACACAAGACACGTTATTCAGTTCATCCTGGTGCCGATAAGATGTACCAAGATCTTAGGTCATTTTATTGGTGGCCGGGTATGCAGAAAGACATTGCCACTTATGTTGGCAAATGTATCACATGTGCCAAGGTCAAAGCAGAACACCAGAAACCTTCGGGTTTGCTGGAACAACCGGAGATACCACAATGGAAGTGGGAACAAATAGCTATGGATTTCATTACCAAGCTACCCCACACCTCCAGTGGATATGATTCTATTTGGGTCATCATTGATAGATTGACCAAGTCCGCACACTTCTTGCCGATCAGAGAAACGTACAAGATGGATAAATTAGCGAGGCTATACATTGATGAAAATGTAGTGAGGCACGGAGTGCCATTGTCTATTATTTCAGACCGGGACAGTCGATTTACTTCGCGGTTCTGGCAATCATTGCAACAATCCTTAGGGACAAGTGTTAACTTGAGCACTGCTTATCATCCACAAACAGATGGACAAAGCGAGCGCACCATTCAAACCCTAGAGGATATGTTGAGAACATGCATCCTAGACTTCGGTGGAAGTTGGGATACACATCTACCACTCATTGAGTTCTCCTACAACAATAGCTACCACAGCAACATTGGATGTGCTCCTTTTGAAGCACTCTATGGTAGAAAATGTCGGTCTCCAATTTGTTGGACCGAAGTGGGAGATAACAGAATCACCGGGCCTGAACTTATTCAGGAAACTACTGATAAGATTGCCCAGATACAGCAACGATTACAAGCAACACGTAGCCGCCAAAAGAGCTACGCAGACAAACGGCGCAAGCCTTTGGAATTCGATGTGAGTGACCGAGTCATGTTGAAAGTGTCCCCATGGAAAGGCGTAGTTCGGTTTGGGGCTAAAGGCAAGCTAGCACCTCGGTATGTCGGACCGTTTGAGATTACTCAACGAATAGGTCCTGTGACATACAGACTTAGACTCCCTGACGAACTCAGCGGAGTACACGATGTGTTTCATGTATCAAAATACAATACACAGTTGTACGTATTTTTGTGTAAACTTAAATACAGTAAGTACAACATACATTTGAAACAATAGTTGTGTGTATTTAAGTGAAAACTTAAGTACAGTTAACACAACGAATCACGAGAAACAACAGTTTACAAGTGAACAACAAAAACATATCGGTTGCGATCTGATGTCCACATATGACAGGAATCAGATGGCCGACAAGTCAGTACAAGAACAATGTGAAAACAGGATGTTTAGTTGAGTTCGACAGCGAGAAAACACAATTCAAACACAATTGCAGTGTTATTTCAGAATAACGAACTAACAGTGTGTTTGCGTGGGTGACGATTCACACAAACATATCTGTGAGTTTAGAGTTCTGAAATAATGACTGAAAAGTAGAAAACAAAAGTCAGAAAGCAAAACCATCGTCGTGTTCGTTCGAGTGACGATTCGAACGAATACGCGCGAAGGCGACGCGATCTGACGAAACGAAAACGAAAACGGCACGAACGAAAATAATTTAGGAAAATAAAACATTTTAATGTTTTAAAATTTTGAAACTCATCAAATAATTAGAATAATTTTCTTTTATTTATTTCATTTAAATTACGCGTAATTTTCCGGAAACGTAACGAAAACGCGAACCGAGCAACAAAAACGAACCCGAACTCACTCGGGGTATAAATACCCTTAATTGAGTCATCTTCTTCATTTTCTCTCTTCCCACTCTCTGTCAAAAAGCCATTTCCGGCTCCCTCTCTCACTAAAAACCCTAATCTTCTCTCTAACATATCTCTCTCAATACACGACTAAATCCTTCCATCTTTGAGCCTAAACGAAGATCTTGATATCCTCTATCTGAAAGTACAAAGGATCTGCTCAGAAATCCAACAGATCCGAGGTAAATTGAGCTTCAAAGTAGCGATGTTAGGGTTTTCACCCCTATGGTTTGACCTTAACCCTAGCCGGCTTAAATCTTTTTAACCGCCACATACTTCACACGAAAAACCCACTGGAATAGCTTAGGAACAAGTGCTACTTCATTTCTTGGTCATGGAACTCATCCTGAGGGGTTGCAGGTGGGCTGGGTCGTGATGGCCGAATGACACATCCAGCTGGTCGAATGACACAATGCCGAAAGGCCCTCAGCCGAATGTCCTCATTCTTCAGCCACTCGCCGGCCAACCTCCCTACATTCGGCCACCTTCATACGCTGGTCACCCCCATTCGTGGATCACCATTCGACCACCACATTCGCCGAACCCCAAGGCACATTCGCCGGAGCCACCTCATTCGCCTGCACCACCTTAGTCGGTCAACTTCATTCGGCCATGTCTTCTATTCGGCCAACTGCAGCGTCATTCGGCCAAACATATAATTTGGCCCACTATACATGTTGCATGGCCAACCGACTCTTGACCCAACAGCCTAGGCCCACCTCCCACTCGTCCAAAGCAGTTAGCCGGTTCGTTCGGCCCACTACTGGCCCAGAACAGTAACCCAATAGCACCAACTGGTGGCCCAGCGCACTGTTTTGGCCCATAGTTCCTCCATCCGGCCCAACAACATGTATTGATCTAGAAAACCTATTTGGGCCAAAACCTTGTTCTTGTCATTCAGTCTAGTGACTTAAAGCATGCCCAACAGTGGCTCAGGCCCACTCCCGAGGCCCAATGACATGTAGTAGACTAATGGTTCATCATTTGACCTAAAGCCCAACTTATTCTAGCCTACTTAACATTCGGCCCATATGAATAATGTAGTGAAGTAAAACTTGACACAAACCCAAATGTATCACATGCATGAAAAGTTAATGAGTATCATAAAGGTGGTAGCACCTTGCTAATTAATTAACTAAATTCTTTTACAAGGATAGTTAAATGGCTAAATATGTATTGGGTAACAATTATTTCAAGGATAACAAGTATAAGATGCAAAGTTCTAAGTCATAAACCTAAACGGTATTTACAACTTGGGATAATGTAAAGGTATCTATCCCAACGCCTAAGTTGTTACTTAGGAGGTACACTAAGTTTCAAGATCTCATTACATAACATGGATTCATATCAAACTCGCACAAACCTTAACCATATAACAAGTTAAGTAATCAAGTTGTTCAAGTATTAGTGTAATCCTTGACGAGTGCACAAGGGCCGAATAACGACCGAGACATACGAGTGTTAGCCAAATTTCATGGCTAACACGTGTACACACAAGAATAACTACAACTCATACTTACCAATTTACAAACTACGTGAAATCGAAGTAGGATCGTGAAAACAACACCAAGTACAATCAAGAGCGCGGACAATTCTTGTTTAGACTTAGTCAACCCCAACAACAACAAGGTGAGTTCATATGCCCCTTTTCTTTAATCTTTACTGATTTTAAACTCTCGGGGCTGAGAAACATGATTTACTTTTATTTATTTAAAAGTTTTGCCTACATATTGTTAATACTTTGATAAATGATATTAAATTGCTTATTATCATGTATCATTGTATGCTTGCTTGTACGATTACACGATGACAGGGAAAATAAGATGATGATGATATTATAATATCATAACTCATCAATACAATAGAATAACATAGTTGTATGATTATCTCTTACAACACTTAGTTATTCTTACAAGAAATAACACAGAAACAATTACAAGGAACATGATGACATGATTACAAGAAGACACATAAGAATGATATGAAGATAACACATCTTCATTACATCATTTGATACAAGAATTAAGTAAGTGTAGTAAGACTAGTTCTTATAACACTTAGCTTTTCAATTCAACACATATTACAAGAGGACAAGGAACAAAGAATGATAATAATGATAATGTAACTTCATGATAACAACATCATTCACGCAAACGATTAACATAATGTAATAAGACAAGTTCTTATTTAACTTTGTTAATACCAAGGAGAACATATGACAACGAGTACAAGAATACAAGTGAATACAATTAGAATTAGTTACTATTGACCTGTTGCATTATATCACTTCAATCATGTGCCAAATTGTACAAGTAGATCATGTAAGCCCCTTTAATTCGCTGACCAGTTAGTTTGATGTGACTAAACCGACGATAGCATAGGGGTACCATAGGTTTGACAAACCTCTAGCTTGTAGGGCTAGTATGTTGATCGTATTGATTCATGGGCCGGTAACGAACGACCGGTGACAGAGCTACCTCAAGTCAGGTTCTGGAAAGCGACACATGGTGATATTAATCTGCAGTGATAAGTAATTAATCCAACTGGATTCTATTGATTAGTAGGTTGAGGAAATGATCTTACCTCATGTTTCACTACTAGTAATAGCTCTCGTTGAGGACGCGGTACATACAAAGTGGTAGAGGTAAATCGGATGCATTGTACTCTGATTACGTGAGGATTACAATGGATTCCTTTTAGGCTCTATGCACTATGGTTCAAGAACAAATGACAATTGGTTAACTAACACTTTTGTTATTTAAAAGTGAATAACAGTCAACCCCACAAGTAATAGAATAATTCAAGGATCAGATTTAATTAATCTAAATTCCTTAATTAATCGACGGTTTATTAATACTTCGGTTGGATAACTAAACCCCTCACACCACATTATTCTATCATTGATACAACAGACGAATACATATTAGACACGTTGAATAAACGGGAAATGGATATCTTTAGTTGTATCGCAAGTGGTGTGGAACTTGACTGAGTATGTGGTGGGATAGCGTCTGGGCTTGACCCTTTCGTGATTCCCTATATATAAGCATACTTAATCAGGTGATACACTACTTGTACTTATAACTAAGGAGAGGCCATTGGGTGGAACAGATGAAACAAGTATTACAAGTAAATAGTATGACATTGTGGATGTGTGCATGATCAATTCAATGGTTTTCAATTTACTTACTTATGAACTCACCAACCTAGTGTTGACTTTGTTTAAATTGCATGTTTTCTCAAGTGACGAACAGGTGTAAATACATATGTGCAAGTGCTAAGCTAGTGGACTTTTAGAAGACCTAGCTTACTTTTGATTGCATACTTTTGGAATGACAAAACAGTGAATCACTTTTGTATATCTTGTACAGTTCAAGATATAAACTCATTGATTCTTTTTGACTAGATTTACTTAGTTAAATTATGATGTACACTGTAATTTAACTTTGTAATTCTATATCATTGTCGTGTTTACATTTCTCAATTATACATCATGTGCTATGCAAACAATCTGATCAATTCGATTATCACTCAAAGATATCGCGCCCCGAGAACTTTCCGCCCGACGGGAAAACCCGATCCGTTCCCGCCGGCCTGGGGTGTGACACTAAGAGCCCAAGGTTCGGCTTTGGTGGTTTTGTCAAGAGGTCCGGCAAGGGTTCGGCTACCCTATTTGGGTTAGTGGGACACCAAGGGTTCGGCCGAGATCACTAGGTTCGCCGAGATAGATTCGTAGGGTTTGGGCTACAGCCAAGGTAGAGGGTTCGCCATGCACGTAAAGGTTCGGCCAACAAGTGACAATTAGGCTCGCCTCGTGCAATAAGGGTTCGGTGATGGCATCAAAAAGGTTCGGTCGTTCCAGAGGTGTGGTGACCAAGGAAGGTTCGTTCCTGTACAGGGTCGTGCCTGGGAGATGGTTCGGCCGAGTAACATGAAGGTTCGTGGTCATGAAGGGTTCGACCCCATGCAGAGGGTTCGGCCGATGTTCACCCCCACGAACCTGAACGGGGTCGTCTTCTTCATGCAGCTTCAATCTTCGATCCAACACCTGCCATCTGGTTGCTACATGTATACAAGTTCTCGGAATAACGGGAGTTCGAGTCTAGAGCTCAATAAACGGCTGTGTGTGGGTGTGCATCACAAAAACTAGAAAACCCTATTTTCACAAACATTTAAGCTTCCATACCTCAAAATCGGCTGGGTTAAACCCCAGATTAGTTATACTTTCGTGTAGCGGGAGTCGAGAGCTTCGCGTGGACACCAAGAACACGTGATTTTGCCAAGAAACGAGTGAGTTATGATCGTTTGAAGATCGGTTACTAAACCCTAGAGAAAGAGAGAACCAGTTGAGAGAGTTTAGAGAGAGAGAGGTGTGTGAAAAATGAGGGTGAAAGCCTCATTTGAGGCTTATATACCCCGAGGGTGTTCGGGTTCGTTTCGGTTACTCGGTTTTCGTCTCCGTTGCGTTTCCAGATCGTAACGCGCGCGTTTTATAAATTAAATAAAAAGGACTTTATTTTAAATATTTGGAGGGTGATTATTTATAGAAATATTTTAAATATTATAATTCTTGAATTATCTGTCGTAATTTTATTATTTTTACGCTTTTCGTTAATTCTTTCGTGTACTGTATGCTTTACGCGTTTTAATTAAAATAGTTTCGTTATAATTCATTTCTGATGAGTTTCAAAATTGTAAAAACTGGAAATATTATATTTCCTTAATTTATTATCGTTCGAAACGTCTTCGTTTTCGTTTCGTCAGAAAAGTCACTTACGCGCGTTTTCGTACAGAGCACTAACTATACGAACACGATCGTACGTTTCACTTTCTGATTTTGTTTTCTACTTTTCAGCCATCGTTTCAGAACTTTAAACTTTCAGATCTAGTCGTACAGATCGTCACCTATACGAACAGTTCGTCGGTTTAGCATTCTGTAACAACAACTATTATGGTTTTATTCTGTTTATCCTCACATACGTTTAAACCTAATAATACAAAATCAAGCATGTATGCATCTGTTCATGATTGTCTGATGTGTTTCTGACTGTGTAAACCATGAGATTTAAATCAGAATTTCAGAAACATCGTGTAATAGTTTATGTTTAGCTTCGAATGTTATTAGCCTCTATGTATTTCCCCTAGTTTGTACCTGAGTTACAGTACGAATTACTGTACATATTACTGTTCCGGTAACGCTTCCCGCACAGATGTTATATATGGATCGGCAATTGAACTAACTTGGGTATTGGGCCTGAATCATCCTTGTTGGCTCGAATGAGTGGGTGTGGTTGTGCATGTGGCCGTTTGGTTTAAACATGGGCCTATCCCATTGAGATGCCACCGAGATTCAAACCACGAACCTATAGGGAAGGTTCGTCAAACCTAGCTCCCCATCAAGGGTTCGCCTCCCAACAAGTTTCGGCCATGTTGAGCGTCATGGGGGGTTCGGAAAACCATGCAGGTTCGCCGCATGTAGGGTACAGTGGTCCTAGGTTCGTGGGTGATAGCTCAGACCATGGTTCGCCAGAAATTTTGAGCATAGGTTCGGCTCCTTCCCGTCCAACATAGGTTCGTGGCCTGAGGAGGTTCGTCTGAGCCCTCATGGGTTCGCTCGAAGCTAAAGATTCACCTGGAATGGTTCGCCAAGATGAGAAGGTTTGTTACATGAAGGTTCGGCCGACTAAATAGTTCGGCAAGGGTTCGTTGAAATAAGATAGGTTCGCGAGATCTGTAATAAGGTTCGGCAGTAGGTGGACGAACCCTAGGGTTCCGGTGGTTACAGGTTCGGCTCCCCCACGACCTGCACCTTCAATCATCATCATTTCCATCTTGCTTACCTGTTCTAAACCTGAGCATCATAACACAAGTGATTCCCGAAGAATAGAGATCGTGGTGATGGTCTAGAACCGGCTAAGACTTGGTTGAACAAACACACACAACAACCCTATTTTTCAGAATTTTCATGGCTTCGTACCTCGAATTCGGTTGGTGAAAACTTCAGATCCTTTGTACTTCCGTATAGAGGATGTCAAGAGCTTCACGTAGGTTCAAGAATCACACATTTTCGTGGAGATATGAAGGTTTTAGTGAAGTTTTTATAGTGAGAGAGAGTGGGAGAACGAAAATTCTAGAGAGAGAGGTATGAGGGCTGCATTAAATGAAGAAGATGAAGGAATTAAGGGCTTTTATGCCCCGGGTGGTTCCCCGCATGTTCGGTCTCGCTCGGTGTCGATTTCGCGTATTTTTACGTACGTGTCGTCACGATTACTTAAATTGAATATTTTAGATTGTAAAATAGATTTCTTGAATTATTTGTGATGAGTTTCAAAATTGTAAAACGAAAATAAAATATTTTCCTTATGTTTATTTGCTCGTTCGAAATCCAACCGTTAAACGACTACAATTACATGTATACCCATAATTGCGTACATTTTTCGATCGTATTATTTATTTATTGTCGTTTACTCGTAATTATAAGTTCAACATTCATATCTTTATCGATCATCACCCATAACTATACTCAGTCTCGCTTACGCATTACGATTTTTGTTTAATTAATTCTTTCGTCATCCTATTCGTCACAACACTACACACTAACACTATCCCATTATACCGAACGCAGTATATGTATAGGGCATACCCAGAGTCCAGCTAACTGCCTTATCTATGCCAGCCCACCACTGTTTCGATATAATACAATACTTTTCTTGTCTAGCGTAATCGACTGTAAATAAATAATACATACTTGTTCCTAATTGAATAAGATCCTGTAACACACAAACACAATCATGAACACATGAATCACATTGACTGATTGAATATAAGTACAAGTTGTTCTATCACTGCTTACGACTACCATGACTAAATGCACAGATGTTACAGTCTCCCCTAGTTAAGGGAATTTCGTCCCGAAATTAACTAGCCGAAGGTGCCGTAAAAAGATGAGGGTACTTAAGCTTCATCTGGTCTTCACGTTCCCAGGTGAACTCAGCACCACGTTTGCCCTCCCATCGTACCTTTACGATCGGAATACGGCTACGTTTGAGTTTCTTGACTCCATAATCCATGATTTCAACCGGACTTTCTATGAATTCCATGTTGTTTTGAATCTGAATGTCTTCAAGTGGAATTTGAACATCATGATCCACCAAGCATTTCTTAAGATTCGATACATGAAATGTATCGTGAACATTGCTTAGCTCCACCAGAAGTTTGAGTTTGTAGGCTACGGGACCAATCCTTTCCAGGATTTCAAAAGGTCCAACGTACCTTGGTGCAAGTTTCCTTTCTTCCCAAATCGGACAAAGCCTTTCCAGGGAGAAACCTTGAGTAAGACTCGGTCACCAACTTGAAACTCAAGCGTTTTCCGACGTCGATCAGCATAACTCTTTTGCCGATCCCTTGCGGCCTTAAGCCTTGATTGAATGATTGTGATCTTGTCTATTGTTTCTTGAATGAGTTCAGGTCCTACGACCTGTGAGTCACCGACCTCTGTCCAACAGACCGGTGATCGGCACTTCCTACCATATAAGGCTTCGAATGGCGCACATTGAATGCTTGTATGGTAGGTGTTGTTGTACGAAAACTCGATGAGTGGAAGATGAGTATCCCAACTCCCACCGAAGTCAATCACACAAGAACGAAGCATGTCCTCGAGTGTTTGGATAGTTCTTTCGCTTTGACCATCAGTTTGGGGATGATACGCCGTGCTAAGATTAACACGGGTTCCCAAAGCCCTTTGCAATGTTTGCCAAAAGCGAGAAGTGAAACGACTATCACGATCAGAAATGATTGATGTTTGAACCAGCGATGATTTCGTTGCTGTACAAGGTGGCTAACTTCTTCATTTTGTAATCCTCTCGGATTGGTAGAGAATGAGCAGATTTGGTGAGTCAGTCGACGATCAACCAAATTGAATCGTAACCCCGCGGAGTTCTCGGCAACTTAGTTATGAAATCCATGGAAATTTGCTCCCATTTCCATTGAGGAATTTCAGGTTACTGCAGAAGTCCCGAAGGTTTCTGATGTTCTGCCTTGACTTTGTACCACGTTAGACATTTCCCCACATACAATGCTATGTCTTTCTTCATTCCGGGCCACCAGTAAGATGTCCTCAAGTCTTGGTACATCTTATGAGCCTCATCACAGATTAGTGTGCGCAATTCTTCTGACTTTGGAATCCACATGCGACCGTTGAAGTATAAAACCCCATCAGCTCGAGGTTCTAGTTTACCCTCAACTCCGCAGTCTAATTCTGCCTTTTGTTGATTGTCGATCACTACTTGTTGTTGTGCAGTACGAATCAGATCTTTCAAGTTTGGTTGTGTGTTGATCTCCATGGCTCTTACACGAATTGGTTTGACTGGTTCCTTACAACTAAGAGCATCCGCCACCACATTGGCTTTACCCGGGTGGTAACGAATCTCACAGTCATAATCATTTAGAAGCTCAACCCAACGCCGTTGTCTCATGTTGAGTTGTTTCTGATTGAGAATGTGTTGCAGGCTCTTGTGGTCCGTATAGATGACACATTTAGTACCATAAAGGTAGTGCCTCCAAATCTTCAATGCAAAGACCACAGCCCCTAACTCCAGGTCATGAGTAATATAATTCTTCTCATGAACCTTAACTGTCTTGAAGCGTATGCAATCACCTTGTCCCGTTGCATAAGTACACAACCGAGTCCAAGGTTTGAAGCATCGCAGCAGACAATAAAATCATCACTGCCTTCTGGAAGACTAAGGATAGGGGAGTTGCATAACTTCTGTTTAAGATGTTGGAATCCATATTCTTGTTTCTGCCCCCATATGAAAGCTTGACTTTTCTGAGTCCGAGTGGAATAAATCAGTATATCATCAATGATGTTCTTGCTCAGTCTTGGAATAAATCAGTATATCATCAATGAAGACGATAACAAACTGATCTAAGTATGGCCTGCAGACTCGATTCATCAGGTCCATGAACACTGCCGGTGCATTAGTCAGTCCAAATGGCATAACCACGAACTCGTAGTGTTCATATCGAGTCCTAAAAGCATTCTTTGGTATATCCTCATCATTTACCCTGAGCTTATGAAACCCGGATCGTAGATCAAATTTAGAGAAGCATGTCGCTCCCTGTAATTGATCAAACAGATCATCGATCCTAGGTAGAGGATATTTGTTCTTGACTGTCAACTTGTTTAACTCACGACACATACAAAATGAACCATCTTTCTTCTTGACAAAGAGAACCGGAGCTCCCCAGGGAGAGAAACTCGGTCTAATTAAACCTTTGTCTAGAAGCTCTTGAAGTTGACTAGACAGTTCTTGCATCTCAGACAGTGCTAATCGATTCGGTGACTTCGCCACTGGGTTTGGTCCATGGACGAGATCGATTCTGAACTCCACATGCCTGATCGGTGGTAGTCCAGGCAAATCTTCTGGGAATACGACCGAATAATCTCTGATGACCGGAACGTCTCCAACTTTTTTCTTTTCAGGTTTCTTCTCCACCACGTGAGCTAGGAATGCATAGTATTTCTTCTTCAGGTACTTCCTAGCCTTGATGCACAACACAATCTTCAATCCGAGGCAGGGTTTCTTGCCGTAAACTTGCATCATTTCGCCGGACGATAAGGGAATTCGAATAAGTTTCTCCGAGCATACAATTTCGGCGTGGTTTTTGGATAACCAATCCATTCCTACTACGACTTCGAAGCTTCCGAGTGTCATAGGAATAAGGTCAATGAGGAAAAGATGATCGTTTAATCTTAATTCACAATCATGAAGTATTGAATTTACTAGTATGGTCTTACCATCCGCTACTTCAACGGTGTAAGGAGCAGTAAGTATACATGGTTGTATATTAAACAGGGAAGCAATATTAGTATAGACAAAACTTCTATCGGCGCCAGTGTCGAATATGAAAGAAACATAGTGATCATTAATGAGAAATGTACCAGTGACGACTGCCGGCTCCTCACGTGCTTCGGTAGCTCCGATAACAAAGGCACGAGCAGTAGCACTTGTAGCAGCATGGTTAATTTTCGGGCACTGGTTTTTGAAGTGTCCTTCTGCTCCACAGTTATAACAAGCCCTTCCACCTATAGTAGCAGGAATAGCAGTGGCAGTTGTAGCAGCAGCAAGATGAGCGGCTCGACACATTGCTGCCAAGTGTCCGAACCGTCCACACTTGAGACATTTTCTACATGGGGTAGTGGGTAGGTGATGGTATTGACATTTGGTGCAAAGTGGATACGGACCAGTATAAGGCTTTCTGGCCATAGCAGGTTGTGGAACAGCAGTAACGGGAGTGGCTTGAACAGGTGTAGCTGTAGTCAAGGCTGCATAGTTCTTGATCATTTTCTGTTTTTGCTTCTTTTTCTTGGGTTGATTTTGTTCAGGTTTCTTGCCTTCATCCGTTTGTGGCCGCTTGTATCCCTTTCGAGTTAGTACACCAGCCTTAACGTACTCTTCTGTAAGAGTAGCGCCAAGATGAATTGCCGCCTCCAGAGTAGTGGGATTACTTCCCATAACGGTTCCTCTGATAACTAGGGGTAAGCCTTGAATGTACTTCTCTATCCTGCGGGATAAAGGAGTAACTAGATATGGCACCAGTATGCACAACTCATGGAACCGAGTTGTATATTTCGCGCTCTCGCCACTATCTTGGACCAAATTCCACATTTCAACCTCAAGTTTCTTCAGTTCATGGCGTGGACAAAACTGTTCCACAAGTATCCTCTTGAAATCTTCCCACGGTAAGGCCAAAGCAACTTCCCGTCCTCGGGTGTTCTTCTCCGAATTCCACCAGGTGAGTGCGCCCTTGTGAAAAGCACTTGAAGCCATCTTGACCTTTAGGTTTTCTGGGCATCCAGTGAAGTCAAGGATGTCCTCAATGCTTTCCAGCCACTGCAGTAGACTGGTAGCTCCCTCAGTGCCAGCGTACTTAGGAGGCTTGGCATCATTGAACTACTTGAAGGTGAATGTAGCAGTTCCGACGTTGTGGGCATTTGAGTGGTTTGCTGAATCACTGGTACTTTCCCGAAGGTTCTGGGTGATATCAGTGACCATACCCGGAATAACATCCTTCATATGTATAGCGATGGCCCGGGCAATCTTGTTGATCTCATCATCTTTGCCACTTGTTGAACCCTCGCCGTTGGGATTACGTCGAGGAGGCATTCTACGAATAGAAAGCCACAAGTGAGTCCTTAATGAGAAAGGATACAATTGAGTTTACACGATAAAGTTAGTAATATGCTCATACTACTAATTTTATCATTCAATTGTAATTTGAGCAGCACACAAAGTCAGTTAACATAGGATCAATTAATCTCTTAGCATACTTCTCATATGATTGTGTACAATGTATCATAAGATTACTCATGATCTTTGATTACCTGAATTATGATTGAATCTATGGATAAATTATGGTTGAATTATGTGTGCACCTACTAACAATTGTTATCATGTAGAACTAAACCGTATGTGTGTCCTACATTTTTCTCGTTAACCTATGTTAGTAAGTACTAAGCATGTAATTCCTTAAGAATACGCATAATGATTGTTCACCTATTTGATTAACACACAATGGAGGACTCACATATGGTTGATTAACACAATGATTGTGTCACAAAATGATTCTATCGCGAATGGTTGGATTTCATATGTTTGACAAATGCTCAATGATTCCAGTTGCTCCCGGATTTTCACTTCAAATACGAACGTCGAATTCCCCCTGTCATACTAAAGTTAGTTTATATATAGGGCATACGTAGGGTCAAGCTAACTGCCTGCCCAGCATCCCACCACCACTTCAGTATGCCAGAGCTTGGCCGCCGTTTGTATTTGAAGCTAGGATCCCAACTCTTGATTGATTATGATTGATTCATGATTGCCTCTTGTACTATGAATATAATTATGATTGTGTAAATCTTGGTTCTTGATTTACTTGAAATCGAGACCTTAGGTTTTAGCATATGTGTCCTAGGTTAATTAACCTAGGTTCCCAATACTTACAGTATTGAGTATAATGATCTCCTTGTGTGAACTTCAACTAAAGAATACTTTTACACGGATTCTAAGTTATGAAGTCCTAGTGATGATGAATACATGATAAAGACAACACGATAATGATAACATGATGAGAATTTCAGGTCAAAGATACTAAGAATACAGATCTTTGCCTCTGAAATTCTTTGATGAATATGTGTTGAGAAATTTAGTTCGGTTTCTAATATTATAGAATTCCGTTCCAAATTCCTTGACTCGATATCAAATCTTAAAAAGTTTCCCTAAGATCTTCCAAGCTTAGTGTAGACTAAATACTCACTTAAGTTTACTTAGATCCTAAGTATCCTCAAGCCTATAGCACTTAATCCTATGGGGTACCTTAGGTTATAGTCTAGGTCATTAATTATTGGGTTTTTCCTAGTTCTCTAAAACATTGGCTCTGATACCAACGTGTCACACCCCCTGCGTCCCGTGCAGAATCCACGGCGCGGTGACGATCGGGGGTTGAATCATGCACAAGTATTGAATAAGAACAACCACAATGCATTACTAAATTTCATAGAGATTAGACCATTGTTTAGTTACAGACAATCTATCTATCTTCCCAAAAGAATGACAACTACATACACAAAAATATTGTTTACAAAATAAGAATCAAACAAGACAATTAAACAATCAGGATTAAGTGTGTTTCTAAATCCATCCTAGCTTGTTTCTTCATCTTGTTCTATCTTAAGCGGTCTCCTTAGTTGTCTTTTAGAAGGGCTTAAACCTGATTACCTGAAACACGGGAAAAGTAACTCTCAACTACAAAAGTAGTTGTTGAGAACAATAGGTTTAACATTTGTAAATATGAATCTGCATTGTAAGGCATGTGTATAAAGCGGTGAATGAAAATACGTGGATGGTTGCAACCCAAACTAAAATCAAGTAAGAATAACGTGTGCAAACAATCAAAAGACTGTTTACTAGAGAAGCCAACAAACAATCAAGTCCCAAACTACGTTTGGAGTCTGAAAAATAATAGTCAGCAACTACATTCAACACGAGCTGTACTAACGAGCTTACTCAGAAGACAACTCCGTGTTGAGTGACCCGGTCAATATGACTTATGCTGGTAAACTTAATAAGCAGCAATTTCATATTTACCGTACTGTAACCAATTCTGCAGTTAGCTTTTAAAACAAATTTAAAAGCTAACTCCAGCTTTGGTGTAACCAAATGTGTCCCGCTTTCCCTTGTTGTGATCACCCAGTACTAACGCTATAAGAATAAGAATATGTGTCTTGATGTGTGTATAAGTTTGTTCACTACGATGAACACCATGCTTTTGAATACTTGATTCGAAACCTTTGGTTGAATGCCTTATTTGATTACCATGATTTGAACACCTTGCTTGAATACCATGAATTGAAATCCTTTGATTGAATACCATTATGAAAACTATTGATTTAAAACCTTGTGTTGAAACCCTTGATTTAATATTTAGAATAGTGTCCTTGTAAAATAGCAAGGTTTTTGAAATATTAATTATCAAACACACAATTTATAGTAAAAGAGTTTATAAAACTTATTCTTCAAAAGAGTTTAACATTTATAAAACCAATTGTGTGAAACAGATGCAAACCAATTTAGAGAACCTTTTTATAAAACCTTTTTGTAGAAAATGTTCAACAGTTCATAAAACCCTTAAAACGATTGATAACCCTTTGTAACATAGTTGATACGTCCTTAATGTTGTAATTAAGTCCTGTAATAGTTGAAAAACAGTGTGTATCCTGTTTATGAATTTATATTACATAAAGAATGTTTGGTCATGTGTTCCACCCCAAAACAGTTGTAATACAGTAAAAAAAAGGACTAAAGTTCTCACCTGACAGCAGTAGACTCTGAACCAGAACAAGTAGCAAGTAGCAAAACAACAAGACTTCTAACTGGTTCCTATATCATTGTAATCATACATTGAATATAAGATTCATGATGTTGTATTACTTGCTTAAGTGTTTGAATTGGGTTAGTTTGATTCAGTATATCAGTGATTGTCACTTGATTTATGAAAAGTGTGTGTAGGTGTTAACCATAGTTTGGTCATCACCTCGTGGTCTCGATCATCATTCGGCCCAATTCAATTGAAGTGAGATTTATTACCCTTAATCACCTTAGTTGTCATTATTTGTTTTAACTTCCCAAAATTAGTTACACTCAAACCCGCCATCTTTGTAGTAGAGGTTAAGAATTTACATACACTTGCTTGCATGTTATTACTTTATTTGATTTCATATGTTAGTTTGCACATCAAATCAATTGGGCCGAACATTCAACGGGCTAGGTTTTTTTTACTTGGGACAAATGGAATACTTGGGCCATTAGTGTGTCCGGGCCAAATAGATACTATTGGGTCAAACATATGTATTTGGGCCAATTGGTTTGTATGCTTAACTATTGGGCCAACTCCAAATCCTTGGGCCAAATTAGGCTCATTGGGCCAAAAGTTTAATCGATATGGATCGGCAATTGAACTAACGTGGGTATTGGGCCTGAATCATCCTTGTTGGGCCGAATGAGTGGGTGTGGTTGTGCATGTGGCCGTTTGGTTTAAACATGGGCCTATCCCATTGAGATGTCGCCGAGATTCAAACCAGCGAACATATAGGGAAGGTTCGTCCAACCTAGCTCGCCTCTCCTCCCAACAAGGTTCGGCCATGTTGAGCGTCATGGGGGGTTCGGCAAGCCATGCAGGTTCACCGCATGTAGGGTATGGTGGTCCTAGGTTCGTGGGTGATCGCTCAGACCAAGGGTCGCCAGAAATGTTGAGCATAGGTTCGGCTCCTTCCCACCCAACATAGGTCGTGGCCTGAGGAGGTTCGTCTGAGCCATCATGGGTTCGCCCGAAGCTATAGGTTCACCTAGAATGGTTCGCCAAGTTGAGAAGGTTTGTTACACGCAAAGGTTCGGCCGACTAAATAGTTCGACAAGGGTTCGTTGACATAAGATAGGTTCGCAAGATCTGCAAGAAGGTTCGGCAGTAGGTGGATGAAACCTAAGGTTCCTGTGGTTACAGGTTCGGCTCCCCCACGACCTGCACCTTCAATCATCCTCATTTCCATCTTGCTTACCTGTTATAAACCTGAGCATCATAACACAAGTGATTCCCGAAGAATAGAGATCGTGGTGATGGTCTAAAACCGGCTAAGACTTGGTTGAACAAACACACACAACAACCCTATTTTTCAGAATTTTCATGGCTTCGTACCTCGAATTCGGTTGGTGAAAACTTCAGATCCTTTGTATTTCCGTATAGAGGATGTCAAGAGCTTCACGTAGGTTCAAGAATCACCCATTTCCGTGGAGAAACGAAGGAGATATGAAGGTTTTAGTGAAGTTTTTCTAGTGAGAGAGAGTGGGAGAACGAAAATTCTAGAGAGAGAGAGGTATGAGGGCTGCATTAAATGAAGAAGATGAAGGAGTTAAGGGCTTTTATGCCCCGGGTGGTTCCCCGCGTGTTCGGTCTCGCTCGGTGTCGGTTTCGCGTATTTTTACGTACGCGTCGTCACGATTACTTAAATTGAATATTTTAGATTGTAAAATAGATTTCTTGAATTATTTGTGATGAGTTTCAAAATTGTAAAACGAAAATAAAATATTTTCCTTATGTTTATTTGCTCGTTCGAAATCCAACCGTTAAACGACCACAATTACATGTATACCCATAATTGCGTACATTTTTCGATCGTATTATTTATTTATTGTCGTTTGCTCGTAATTATAAGTTCAACATTCATATCTTTATGGATCGTCACCCATAACTATACTCAGTCTCGCTTACGCATTACGATTTTTGTTTAATTAATTCTTTCGTCATACTATTCGTCACAACACTACACACTAACACTATCCCATTATACCGAACGCATTATATGTACAGGGCATACCCAGAGTCCAGCTAACTGCCTTATCTATGCCAGCCCACCACTGTTTCGATATAATACAATATTGTTCTTGTCTAGTGTAATCGACTGTAAATAAATAATACATACTTGTTCCTAATTGAATAAGATCCTATAACATACAAACACAATCATGATCACATGAATCACATTGACTGATTGAATATAAGTACATGTTGTTCTATCACTGTTTACGAATACCATGACTAAATGCACAGATGTTACAGAAAGTTATGGACAAAATAAATTTTCGAGTACGCAATGTTTGTATACAAAGGGTTTTTGTAAAACTTGACCTTGAGGTACTCAAAATTGTAAGGCAATCTCTTGATATGTTGGTCGCCTCTCAATTCCGAGAAATTTGAGCATGATTAGAAGTTCTAAGGAGAAAGCTTTATGAACTTGTGAAGGTTTCTTGTGTTCTAAATATCTGATATTTCGAATACAGGCAAATTTCGAATACCGCATATACTTTGTGTACAGCCTATACTTCGACTACAACTTGTAATTTGGAAACTTTCGTGTACACCTGATTTCGTGTACAGACTGAGTTTCGTGTACAGACTGAGTTTGGGTTAGACTGATTTCGTGTACAACTCAAGTTTCGAATACGCCTGTTACTTCGAATACGTCTGTTATTTCGAGAACACGCTAACTCCTTCGGACTTAAATTTTTTCCGCGTATAACTCGTGTTTCTCGATCTTGAACTAACTTAATCCGTTTTAATTTCAGATGGATGACCTACGCTTTGTACCGGACCATAACATGGAGCACCCCTCGATTGTAACCGATTTTATTAGAGGTTTCTGGAGCACAGTAGAAGAGCACACTGATTCACTTGGGATACTTAGCATTGTCGGAAAGGTTCAGGGTAAATCGATTGTCATCAGAGAGCAGATCATCCGAGAATGTCTGCAATTTGGAGATAAAGCTGATGATCCTGTGGAGTTGGATCAAGAGCTGGTAAACATGACCATGTATCAGATGGGACACGAGGGTGCCTATCCTCCTACCGACAAGAAACTACTACATCCCTACTGGAGATACATGGCACACGTGGTCACTCAGTGCCTCTTCGGAAGGATAGGAGGATATGACGTGCTCAACCAGACTCTCAAGTCTTGTCTGGTGGCCTTAGCACTTGGAGTTGACTTCAACTTCTTGAAGATGATCTCTATTGACATGCACGCGAACATCAAAGGACGAGAGAAGGAACGGTTTCTCGCTTTTCCTCGATTTCTGCAAATCATCATCAACAAAAGATACTCTTCTCTGACTCGCACACTTGGTACTTTGGAGATCAAGAGGATGAGAGATGACATCTTCAGATACATGAAGATGAACAAGCAAGGGAAAAGCAGTACACTAGGGAAAGACCCCTGATTATGTTTGGAAGCTTCTGGGTGAAGAGAATGTGGTTGAAGGTCAAGGCACTCCTGTTGCCTTTGTCGCAGAGGAACATGATATACCTATCGGCACACAGACTGGTACGAATGCCGAAGAACATTTTTCTGAGAAAGAGAGGAAGCTCAGGAAGTTGACTACGCTCCAACTCATGAGTCATCACCAAAGAGAAAGAGGCAGAAGACGATGTCCAAGCGAACTAGAGATCCCAGATTATAGAAGATGTTCTCTGATTTGTCCTTCTCATCAGCTGCATTGATCCTACCACCCACACAACCCAAGCCACCCACACAACCCAAGCCACCCACACAGCCCAAGCCACGCACACAACCCAAGCCACCCACACAGAACAAGCAACCCACACAGCCCAAGCAACCCACACAACCCAAGCCACCCACACAACCCAAGCCACCCACACAACCTAAACCACCTTCAAAACCAAAGCCACCTTTTCAACCAGCCAAACCTGACCTAGTCATCAAAATTCATGCTCGTTCCCCACTGTCGCCTTCTACCACTCACATTACTCACACCGAGACTCCACCATCTCCGCCTCGTTCACAGAGTGATAAGCGAAAATCTCTCTTGCACGCGGACTCGCCCGTATGAGCCGAAAGGGGTGCCTATAGACCTTGAGAGTTTACAAGACAGAGTCTTCTTACTTGAGGAGGAATCCGTAGAGAAGGATGAGACCATTCTGGTAATGCAAGAGGGAATGCTGAAGGTTTGTGAAAAGCTTGATAAGTTTCAAGGACAGATCAAGGCACACCGAAAGTTTATCAAATTTCTCTCCTTAGAGAATTATGATATGCGCAAGGAGATTAAGAGGCTAAAAGGAGAAGAAGTATCGGAGTCCGATGATGATGACAAAGAAGATGATGAAAGTGATGATAGTGATGATGAAGATGATGATGATATTGGAGATGAGAATGAAAAGGACTCCTCTGACAAAAATGATGATGAGCCTCAAGATGATGATGACAACAAGAAAGTAGAGGACTCAGAAAAGAAGGAAGGGCCTCCAGATGATAAAGATCAAGGAGGAGACACAAGAAATCCATTCTCATCAAGAAAGCCCACGAGTGATTATGATGATCTTTTTGGAGATATTCCTGATGATCAACTAACTGGTCAGCGAATTATAGGGCCTTACATGATCAACTCGTACAAATGGCACATGATTGAAGTGATATAATACAACAGATCAATAGTAACTAATTGTAGTTGTGTTCATCCGTGTTTTTGTTCTCAATGTCATATGTTTTCAGTGTTATTAACAAAATTAAATAAGAACTTGTCTTATTACATTATGTTAATTATTGGGTGAATGATGTTGTTATAATGAAGTTACAGTATCATGATTATCATTCTTTGTTCCATGTTCTCCTGTAATATGTGTAGAGTTATAAAGCTAGGTGTTAAAAGGACTTGTCCTATTACACTTACTTAACTCTTGTGTCGAATGTTATTACAAAGATATATAGTATCTTTATAACATTCATATGCTTTCCTGTGATTATTCCAATGTTTTGTTTATGTAAGAATAACTAAATGTTATAAGATAAAATCTTACAACTAGGTTATTATATTGTGTTGATGAACTATTAAGATATATTATCTTGTTCATCTGGTTACCCCTGTCATATCATGATCATACAAGCATGCATACAATGATAAACGATAATAAACAATTAAGTATTATCAAAATCAATGTAATAGCAATATGTTAAACAAAACTTTTAAGTAAATAAAAGTAAGCATGTTTCTCAGCCCCGAGAGTTTAAAATCAGTTAAAATTAAAGTAAAAGGGGCATATGAACTCACCTTGTTGTTGTAGGGTTGACTTAGCTTAAAAGAAGAAATGCACGCGCTCTTGAATGTTCTTGAGTTGTTTTCACAATCCTGTATTGATTTCACGTTGTATTTATCTTATAAATATTGAATGTCATTGATTTGTGTGCGTGTGTATGTGCTGACCTTAACTTAGGTATCACCCATGAGTTTCGGTCCTGCTTATTCGGCCCTGTTTACTCGTTGTTAGCTTCAGTAATATTTAACCCACTTAAATTAAGGTTTTAGCATTTTGTTATTGGTTTCCCTGTTAAACTTGTTTTGTACTTTGTTATATTGTGAAAAATTGAAAATTATATTTTTGTAAACTTAGTTTACTATCACTACCATCTTTGTAGTAGAATAGAATATGTATATACAATTTCATGCATGTTTCCCATGATTATCGATTTAGTGCAATAGATTATACTATTGATCCTATGGGTCAAATCAAATAAACTTGGGCCGAATAAGGTGATGCGGGCCACTATGGGCCAAGTATGTGCCGGTTGGCTTAAACCGAGAATGGCCGAATGCCCAAGGGTTTGGGCCACCGAGTTGGGTCAAAGCATGGTTTGGCTTTGGACTAATTGTTCTACATGAGTCAAAAGATTAGTCGTGGGCTTAGTGAGGTGTAGTTGAACCAAACTATTGGGTTCTAACGATTCCATGGACCACGTTTCATATGTTGGGCCATGATGTGGGCTGCGACAAACAAATGAACATGGGCTCCATGTTGGGCCGATGAATTCAAGTTCAATCCGATCAATGAAATTGTTGGCCTTCAGCCCAGCGAACCTATGGGGCTTAGCCAAGGTTCGTTCATTATGTTGTGTCCAAGGTTCGGGGTTCCAAAGAGGTTCGGCCACTGTTGTGATGACCACGGTTTCGTTCACCGCAAATAGGTTCGCCCTTAGGGTTCGGCTAGTGTGGTTGTGCCTCGTCAAGAATGAGTGTTCGGAGTTCATCTACTGCTGGAATCCAGACACGCTCCAGATAATAGATAACCCCATCTTGTTTTGTCTTGAAGTGTTTCTCGGCTCCACAATCGAGTTCGCATTTCAAATTGTCTCTTGCCACTGCCTCTTGTTGTGCTTGTAGAATTTGATCATTTAGACTTGTTTGCACAGTCATTCCCATTGCTTGGACGCGCAAGGGTTTGACTCTTTCCTTCCGACTCAAAGCATCTGCAAAAACATTTGCTTTGCCCGGATGGTAGTTGATCACACAATCGTAATCATTCAGGAGCTCAACCCATCGTCTCTATCTCATGTTAAGCTCCTTCTGATCAAATATGTGCTGTAAACTCTTGTGATCTGTGAAGATAGTGCATTTTGTACCATACAGATAATGCCTCCATATCTTTAAAGCAAAGACAACAGCTCCCAGTTCTAAATCATGTGTTGTGTAATTCTTCTCTTGTACTTTCAGCTGTCTTGAGGCATAAGCAATGACTTTGTCTCGTTGCATCAAAACACATCCGAGTCCCTGATGGGAAGCATCACAGTATCCTACAAAGTCATCATTGCCTTCTGGGAGTGTTAAGATTGGAGCATTGCACAATCTTTGTTTCAGTGTCTAGAATGCCTCTTCTTGTTTCTGTGTCCACACAAAAGGTTCAGTCTTCTGTGTGAGTTTGGTGAGAGGCAAGGCTATCTTAGAGAAATTTGAAATGAATCTCCTGTAATAACCTGCCAATCCCAAAAATGATCTGATCTCAGTTGGTGTTGTAGGCACATTCCAGTTCTTGATTGCTTCAAACTTGGCAGGATCCACGTGAATACCATCATTGTTAATCACGTGACCCAAGAATTGAACTTCCCATAACCAGAATTCACACTTGGAGAATTTGGCATAGAGTCGTTCTTCTTTCAGATGTTCCAAGACTGTTTTGAGATGTTGCTCATGTTCCTTCTTGTTCTTTGAATAAATCAATATATCATCAATAAAGACGATAATGAACTGATCTAAGTACGGCTTGCACACATGATTCATCAAATCCATGAACACAGCCGGTGTGTTCGTCAATCCAAATGGCATCACCATAAATTCGTAGTGACCATATCGGGTACGAAAGGCCGTCTTTGGTATGTCTTCCTCTTGGATCCGGAGCTGATGATAGCCTGATCTCAGGTCTATCTTTGAAAAGTATTGTCCTCTCTGTAATCAATGCACATCTTGAAAGATCCATCTTTCTTCTTAACAAAAAGAACCGGAGCTCCCCACGGGGAAAAGCTCTTTCGGATGAATCCTTTGTCGAGTAGCTCTTGTAATTGATTGGACAACTCCTGCATTTCTGATGGTGCGAGCCCGTAAGGAGACTTGGCTACAGGAGTTGCTCCCGGAATCAAATCGATTCAAAACTGCACCAATCTCTCGGATGGCAGTCCCGTTAAATCATCCGGAAACACGTCCGTATAGTCTTTCGCAATTGGCATGTCTTGAATCTTTATTGTCTTCTTGTCTTTCTCGATCACGTGAGCTAGGAATGCAACGCATTGTTTTCTGAGGTACTTGCGAGCCTTCATACACGATATTATCTTGACACTGCGTTTCGCTTGATCTCCATGAATTTCCAAGACCTGATTGTTCTCCATTGGAATACGTAGTAGCTTTTCGGAACAGATGAACTCAACTCTGTTAAGAGATAGCCAATCCATTCCGATGATGATATCGAAACTGCCCAGTTCCAACGGTATCAAATCGATGGAAAATGTGTGATCGCCAAGTGTTAGTGGGCAATTCCTAAGTACTGTGTCAACTGTAATCTGTTTGCCGTTTGCTATCTCAATAGTGTAAGGGGAGTCTAATGATTCCTCAACATGATTAAGATGGCTAGCAAAATCGGATGAGATAAAACTCTGATCCGCACCAGTGTCAAATAATATAGATGCATAGAAGACGGATAAGAGAAATGTACCCGTGATTACGTTTGGGTCTTGTCGAGCATCAGCAGCTCCTATTTGAAAGGCTCTACCTCGTGCTGCTGGAGCCCGTTGTTGGTTTCTCTTAGGACAATACCGAGAAAAGTGACCAGGTTCACCACAGTTTTAGCAGGACCTGTTATCAGTAGCAGCAGTAGTAGCTGTGTTGTTGTTTCTGTTCTGAGCCCTTGGGCTCCTGCATTGTGCTATCAGATGACCAAAATTCCCACAGTTGGGGCAGTGTCTGAACGGAATGTTTGGTAGATGATGGTACTGGCATGAGTTGCACAAAGGTGCAGTGCCAATTTAGGGCTTTCTGATTTGCAGTGGTGGTGGTTGATTGAGCATCGGTGTCTGAGTGGTCGCAGGGAAATTCCTGACCACTTTTTGTTTCTTAGCCGACCTCTTATCCGGCTTCCTTGAAGTTCCAACTTTGGCTGAGTCAGCATCTTTCTTGATTGCCCCAGAGGTAATCATCACATCTGTCATTGTTGATGAAAGAGTAACAACCATTTCCATAGTTGTTGAATGAGCAGCAAGTTTAAAACCTTGCATACAAGCCGGTAATCCCCCGATATACCGTTCAATTCTCTTTTCCAGTGTTGGCACTATATCTGATGCCAATGATGCCAGCTCATGAAATCTTGTAGTGTAGGGTAGATGCCCAGCACTAATCATAATAAGATTGAGTAATTCAGTCTCAACCTTCTTGATTTTGTTCCTTGGGCAAAACTCTGCCCTCAGTATGGCCTTGAAGTCGTCCCAAGGCATTGGCAGAGCCTCATCCCTGCCTCTAGTATTAACCTGAGCGTTCCACCAAGTTAAAGTTCGTTTTTGAAATGATCCAGCAACATACTTCACCTTGTACTGCTCAGGACAGTTGCTAATCTCCAGAGTTGTCTCCATCTTCTCGATCCATTGGATCCATCCGACGGCTCCTTCACTGCCACTAAAACTCGGTGGCTTGCATCCCACAAAGTTCTTGTAGGAATAGTCATGTTGCTGCCTGGTATTGCCGCTGCCTTCTCCAGATGAGTTGGCAACATTGTTGCTGTTGTTGGTGTTGATCCTGTTCATCATCTCGGGAATCACATCCCTCACCTGACTGGTCAACAGTGCGGCCAGTGCAATGGTAGCAGGATCCAGCTAATGAACTGGTGGTGGTGGAGGAGGAGGTGGTTGTGTAGGAGAGTCAGGCGGTGTCGGTGTAGAGGAATGATGAGCCGAATCCTATGATGGTGGTGGCAATAAAGCTGGTGGTTGTCTTCTCGGCGGCATTCTAATCATAACCAAAAAGAAATCGGTTAGTGCAGTGATCAGATGCAGAAGACACATGCAAATAAAATCCTATGTCACATGATCTCTATATGAGGGTCCCTAGGTTATAGTCTAGGTCAAACCGTTTAAGTAATATGACCTATATTTATCTGTAACTATGGCTCTGATACCAATCTGTCACACCCCGAGCCGGCGGGCTGGATCGACTTTCCCGCTGGGCGGAAGGTTCCCGGGGCGTGATATCGTGAATGATAATCGAATGATCAGATTGTTTACATAGCATATGATAAATAAATGAGAAATACTAACACATCAATGATATAGAATTTCAAGATTAAATTACAATGTTTCGTTCATAATTTAACCATGTAAGTCTATCAAAAGAATCAATGAAACTATATCTTGTATCTATATAAGATATACAAAAGATGATTCATTGTTTTTGTCATCAAAAGCATGCAACACAAAATGAAGGTAGGTCTTCTAAAAGTCCACTAGCTTAGTCCATGCATATGAGTAGCTACACATGTTCATCACCTGAGAAAACATGCATTTAAACAAAGTCAACACTAGGTTGGTGAGTTCATAAGTAAGTTAATTCAAAACCTTGATTCATTCACATGCACAATCACAATGTTACTCATGTTACTTGTACGTTAATTGTTTCACCTGTCCACCCAATGGCTTCTCAATAGTTATATTCACAAGTAATATATCATCCTAGTAGTGATGCTTATATATAGGGCATATGTAAGGGAACTAAGCCCTAGAACTCCACACTACTTGCTATACAACTATTGATTTCCATTCTCATTCCACATGTTCATCTCGTTATTGATCCCCTGTGATATCATGTATAGAATAATATAATGATAGCATTGTAGTTATCAAACCGAAGTATTGATAACCATTATATGTATTAAGGATATTAGTTTTACTTAATATGTTCCTTGCATTATTCTATTGCTTGATGGGTTAACTGTTAATTCACTTTTAAATATTAAAAGTGTTAGTTAACTATTTGTCATTTGTTCTCAATGCGAAGTGCATAGAGCCTAAAAGGAATCCATTGCAATCCTCACGTAATCAGATTTCAATGCATCTGATTTACCTCTACCACTTTGTGATCCCATTGCCTTCATCGAAACTGTTACTAATAATATGACTAGAGAGAAAATAAATTCCTCAGTCTACTAGTCCATAGGTAACGATGGATGATGTACATCGATGTTGTTCTTGTTCTCATTATGGGATGTTCTCATGTAATTAACAAAGTCGAATAAGAACTTGTCTTATGACGTTATGTTAATCATTGTGTGAACGATATTGTTATCATGAAGTTACGTTGTCACGATTATCATTCCATGTAATCCATATGTTCACCATGTAATCCTTCAGCCGTAGTAAGAACTAGTCTTACTACCTTAAGTGACGCAGGTGGTGGATACTCAATGCTCCATGTTATCACATAACATGTTTTAAGGTGTAAACTAAGCGTTATAAGTACTTGACTTATCACTCTTAGTTAATTTTAACGTTGAATGATATTAAGAAGATATGCTATCTTCTAATCATTCATGTGTTTTGTAATGTCATCATGTTTCTCTGTAAATGTTCTCAATTTTCGTTCGTGTATAAATTTTCTCAATGTTTACTTATGTAAGAATAACTAAGTGTTATAAGATACAATCTTACAACTATGTTATTCTAGTGTGTTGATGAATTATGAAATTATATTATCATATTCATCTGATTGTCCCTGTCATATCATGATCATACAAGCATGCATACAATGATAGGCGATAATAAACAATTTAATATTATCTAAATCAAAGTATAAGGAATATGTTAAGAAAAACCTTTAAATAATTAAAAGTAAAGCATGTTTCTCAGCCCTATGAGTTTAAAATCAGTCAAGATTAAAGAAAAGGGGCATATGAACTCACCTTGTAAATGTTGTGGTTGACTTAGCTTAAACAAGAATGCACATGCTCTCGATTGTACTTGTGGTGGTTTTCACGATCCTTTATTGATTTCACGTTGTTTGCGAGTTGTAAGTATAAGTTGTACGAATTTGCGTGTGTGTATGTGTTGCATGGGTTTGTGTGCGTGTATCTATTAGCCAAGTTGTTTGATCCCGTGATATAGATCATATTACGCCGTGAGTGTCTACTCAAACTCTGGCTAACACTCGTAAGTCTCGGTCGTCATTCGGCCTTGATTCACTTGTGATTAGTTATGCCAACACTCAACTATCTTAAGTTAAGCTTGTCACTTATTGTTATTGTTTGTGTGTTTCACTTGAATTTATCAACCTAACATGAATGTGATCGACCCCCAAAGTGGTTTCTAAGTGTAACTTAGTGTTTTCAAGTTAAGAATTACCGATCCTTAACATCTTTTAAGAGAGTTTAAATATAGTTTGCCCACACTCCCACTTCTTTGATTATATTTAGTTTATGTATTAGTTCACATCGTGAATCCATTGGCCCGAATGTTGTGTGGCTAAACAAATCTATTGGGCCGCAACAGCACTTGGACCGTATGGGTGTGTGGGCCATAAATGGGCCTAATCAGCCTGTGGACCGAATCAGTGGACCAGATTGTAATTGGGCCAAGCAGTCTATTGGGCCTGGGTGTAGAACATGTGGTCGATACAGTGGCCTAGGCTGAACTAGTGGGCCAATTATTGTAACTGGACCGTAAGCATGTGGGCCCTGTTATGTGTGGGCCGAAAGAAATGATGTTGGGCGAAAGGGTTGTTGTTGGGCCAAACTGTTGGGTTAACCAAACAAGCTGCTGTTGGGCCTGGATGTGGCTATATGGGCCGAACAGGTCTGCTTCTCGAATGAAGGTGGTTGATGGTCATCAGCCATATGTGTGGGTGTGTGTTTAGGCCGAATGATGGAGTTGTGGCCGACTAGGGTTGCTGTCGACTGAGCCAACCGAATGGCTATCTACGAATGGCTTGGTTCGCAGAATGAAATGGTTGACCACCGTAGGAGCTGTGGCTTGTCCCAACCGAATGAGTGGCGAATGGGGGAAAAGAAAAGCTAACCAGCGAATGACTCCATTCGATCTGGGCCTCTCGGCCTAACCAGTTCACCCATTCGACTTGTTCCAATCGGTAGTGATTCGGTTGGCAATGGCCATACTCCTCTCATTCGACCACCATGGTTCATTCGGTGAACATCAGGTCGGGCCGGCTTAGGGTTTCGAACCAGGGGACAGTCGAGTTAAGAGGTATTGTTCCATGGTGGTAGTATGTATGAACTGTGTTTTTGAGAGTGTGGGTTTATGTAGAAGAGTCCTCGACTGGTTTTTAAGTTTATGGGTTGAACAAGCGTGAAAACCCTAATTTTAGAAATATTTTCAGCCTCATACCTCGGATTTCAGTGGAGTTTGGCTTAGATCGGTTGTACTTTTGTGTAGAGAACGTTTGTAGCTTCGATTTGGCACAAGAATGAGGTGATTTGGTTGAGTTTTGAGAGAGTTATGGTAGGGAGAAGGTAGAGAGAGAGTAGGTGGCCAGAAATGGTATCTAGAGAGAGAAAGTGGAGGTGTTGAATGAGGAAGAAGCCTCATTTAGGGTATTTATACTCCGGGGGTGTTCGGGTTCGTTTCGATTGTTCGGTTTTCGTTTTCGTTGCGTTTCCGGAACGTAACGCGTAGTTTTACGCGTTTTAAATAAAATAGTTTGTTTATTTATTTTTGATGAGTTTCAAAATTCTAAAACATTAAAATGTTTTATTTTCTTAAATTACTGTCGTTCGTGTCGTTTTCATTTTCGTTTCGTCGAAACGCGTCACCTTCGCGCGTATTCGTTCGAATCGTCACCCGAACAAACACGACGATGGTTTTGCTTTCCGACTTTTGTTTTCTATTTTTCAGTCATTATTTCAGAACTCTAAACTCACATATATGTTTGTGTGAATCGTCACCCACGGAAACACACTTTCAGTTCGTTATTCTAAAATAACATTGCATTAGTGTTTGAATTGTATTTCCTCACTAATGAACTCAACTAAACTTCCTTTTTTCACATTGTTTTCATACTGATTTGTCGGTCATCTGATTCCTGTCATCTGTGGATATCAGATCGCAATCGACATGTTCTTGTTATCTATTTGAACACTGTTGTTTCTCTTAATTCGTTGTATTAACTGTACTTAGGTTTTCACCTAAATACATACAACTTAATGTTTATCGTGAGTGGTTGTACTTACCGTATTTAAATTTTCACATAAATACGTACAACTGTTGACTGTATTCTGAATTCTGTTATCACAAACACTGTTCACATACATGGATTTACACACGGTAAATAGTGAAAGTACACATACCGTATGAACTTGCCGGAAGATCTAGTACTGGATGTCACAACAATCTTCTAAACTTTTAAAAATAAATTCATTTTATTTAAAATACATAGAATACGCGAAATGGTGACGTGAGTTAACAAAACGCTTAAAATAATCAATTTCGATAAAACAATTCAAGAAAAGTGGGTTTAAAAGATTTACTAGAAATAATCACCTCCCAAACATTTGAAAATAATGTCTTTTTATTTTAGTTTACAAAACACGCACGTAACGTGCAGGAAACCCGACAAAAGCGAGAACCGAGCTACGAAATCGAACCCGAACATACACGGGGTATGTAAAGCGTAAATGAACTCATTTATTCATTTAATACACTCTCTCTCTCTCTCTAAAAACCCTCCCACCCTTTTCCCTCTCTCTCTACAAGCTTCCTTCTTCAAAGCATCATATCTCACTCATTTGTGGACGAAATAAAGCAATCTTGGTGTCTAGACGAAGGTCTCGATCTCTTCTACCAGAAAGTACAACCGATCTAAGAAGTTATCCAGCCAAACTCGAGGTATGAAGCCAAGAATATCACGAAAAGTAGGGTTTTGTCACTCTAGTTCGACACACCCACTTAAAACCGGTCCTAGGCCTAACCATTCGAACCCAGCACCTTTGAGAACCTTCTGTAGTATAAAACTAACCTTGGAAATGAGCTAGGACTGCTTAGTTCGATGAAGATGATGGTGGTGGAACCAGGGTTCGTGAACAGCCTGCAAGGGCCGAACCCATGACCGGCCGAACCTTCACATGCCATTGCCGAACCCTGCTACTTTCACTCCAGGCGAACCTATTATCCTCACCGAACCAAGGAGCCACGAACCAGAGAGGAACAAACCTAGGGAGGGCTGGACCTGATGTAGCCAAACCTTACACCAGCTACAAACATTGGGTTCGCCAATCAATATTGTCGAACCTTCGAGGAGATGCGAACCTGGAAGCCGGCGAACCCTTGACCTCAGCCGAACCTACATCATCAGCCGAACCCTCTGGTGGCCGAACGTATCTGTGGCTAACTACCATCACCGAACCAAGGAAGCCACGAACCATCATCCAAGAAGGCTTGCATGGCGAATCATCATCCACGAACCCTTGCATGGCGAACCATCCTTGACCAAACCTCTAATCGATGGAACCCATAGGTTCGCTGGAAGAAAAGCCGAACCCAATCTTTTCTCGGCCACATTAATTCAATCACCTTTGTTATCTAGCCCATGCACATGCAATTGGCCTATGTGATTTTGTTTCAGTCCACACAACTTCTAAGGCCCAAATAAGTATAGGCCAAGGGATTATACTGTCACCATAGCTTAATTGGCCCAATAACGATTGATACGGCCCATATGCTTATTGTTAGGCCCAGCCCATCATTCGGCTCATATGCTTAAGGACATAAACCAACACTTGAAATAATTGATTATGAATAACATTCATGGAAATTGATGGTTATTACTACAAAGGTGGTGAAGGAATTTAGAAACAATGATGAAACAAATTAAGCCAATAACAATATTTTAATTGGAGTATAAATCTAAGTATTATACTTATAAATTGATAGAAATTCTAACTTTAACAATTATGATGCAAAAAACTACTAAGGGTCTAATGATGACAACCAGTAAACTTAACATACAATATGAAGACATGTCATAATAGCATAAGTGATAACAAGTAAATCAGGGCCGAATGAAGACCGTGACTCACAAGTGTTACCCAACTTTAGGGCTAACACATACACGCACACAATTCACCACGACTTATACTTATAAGTTACAACAACATGAAATCAATACAGGATCGTGAACATAACAACAAATACTACAACGAGCGTGTGCATTCTAGTTTATGATAAGCCAACCACTTCAACAACAAGGTGAGTTCATTTGTCCCTTTTCAAACATATTTGTTTTTACCTCGGGACTGAGAAGCATGTTATACATTTTAAACAAGTAGTGAAATGTTTTATAAATGCTTTTACACTTATTTATGATGTTAATACTAACACATGAGCTTGTTATTCTTCTTCTAAATGCTAAAAGCTAAGAATTTAACTTAAGTGCTAATGCTATAAACTATATGCTACAACTAGATGATAGTGCTAATGCTACAAGCTACATGCTCAAACTATGTGTTAATGCTACAAACTATATGCTCAATGCTAATGCTACAAACTCTATGCCCAAACTATATGCCAAAGCTAATGCTACAAACTCTATGCTCAAATTATATGCTAAGGCCAAAACTATAAACTATATGATAAACTATATGCTAACATGAAGGTGATGAACTATATGCTCAAACTATATGCTAATACAAGATGTTAAATGCTACAAGCTATGATTATATGCTAAATGCTAAGCGTGTATCTATGCATGAGATACGTGAATGCCAAACTATGCTATTGCAAGCTAGTATCTATGCAGGAGACACGTGAATGCAAAGGATATATCTATATATGAGATACGTGAATGCCAAACTATGCTAGAGCAAGGCTTGTATATACATATATGAGATATGTGAAAGCTAAACTATGTGTATGCAAAGCTTGTGTCTATATATGAGATGCGTGAATGCCAAACTATGCTAGAGCAAGGTTTGTATCAACATATATGAGATACGTGAATGCTAAACTATTCTGATGCTAAACTAGAATCAATTCATGAGATACGTAATGGCTAAACTATGCTAGAGCAAAGCTTGTATCTAATCATGGGCTACGTAATTGCTATACAATGCTAGAGCAAAGCTTGTACAATATATTTAAAGGCTAAACTATGTGAATGCTATAACTACAATTATGTGAAACTATTATCCTTGTACAATATATTTAATGGCTAAACTATGTGAATGTTATAAACTTGTAAACTTTTAAACAGTATGTGAAAGCTATGATGAAGACGGGATTTGGGTTGTAGGTAAAACTCTTAATTATCATTAACAACAATGTCATTTGTGATTTAGTATGTGGTGGGATGTTGGCTGGGCGGGCGGACCCTACATATGCCCTATATATAAGCATACCGAATTGCATATTATAGGTGATGTTAATGAGATTGAAAGAGGTTTGCTAAAGCTATTTTTCAACTATTAAACAATATGAACCCACCAACCATTGTGTTGACTTCGTTTTCTTACATGCTTTTCTCAGGTGATGTACAGGAATAAGCTAAGGCTAAGGAATGCATACTAGGATGCCAAGTTAGACGACCTAGTATATTTTGAAAAGCACATGTTTTGATGAACGCTGTGAAGCTATTTTGATATCTTTTACCGATACAAGATAGAGAACATTTGATTCTTGTGATAGGTTTACTTAGTTAAATTATCAAACATTAACAGTTGTAATTTAACTTTGTAATCCTAGTTTAAAGTTATTGTGCTCTAGTTATTCTCAAAGTTGATGCTATGTAAACAATCTGATCATCATGATTATCACTCACGATATCGCGCCCCGAGAACCTTCCGCCCGGTGGGGAAGTTGATCCGTCCCACCGGCTCGGGGTGTGACAGATTGGTATTAGAGCTCAAGGTTATAGAGAATAATAGGTCATTTACATAAAACGGTTTGGCCTATACTATAACTTAGGTACCCTCTTGTAGAGAACATAGGATTTATGCTTGCATTATGTCCTGCATTCGATCACTGCACTAACCAATAATCTTTTGGTTATGATCAGAATGCCGCCCAGAAGACAACCAACTCCGCAAACCTCCGCACCTCACTCTTCAACCCCTACACCACCTGATTCACCACTGCCTCCACCCCCTCCACTTAACCCACCCCCAGGTCCGCGCACCACTCAGATATTAGATCCTGCTACCGTTGCTTTGGCAACATTAATGAGCAATCAGCTGACTCACTAGCTGAAGGATGTCATTCCAGAGATGATCAATAGGTTCCAAGGCCACGGCAACAACTCTGGGCATACGACGGGGGAAGGTAGTGGAAACAATTGCACTACTTCAGATTGCTTCTACAAATCATTTGTAGGATGCATGCCGCCAAGTTTAAGCGGTGTTGAAGGAGCTGTTTGTCTGACCCAATGGCTAGAAAAGATGGAGACCACCGTGGACATCAGCAGTTGTCCAGAACGCCACAAAGTTCCATATGCTGCTGGGTCTTTTAGCAAATGGGCCTTAACATGGTGGAACTCCCAGATCAGAGCTAGAGGCAGTGATGAAGCACTTGCTATGCCTTGGGCGGATTTCAAAATCCTTCTAAGGAATGGATTCTGTCCTAAGCACAAAATACAGAAATTTGAAGTTGAGCTCTCAAACCATGTGATGAAAGGAGCAGATCACGTGACTTTCACCACCCGCTATCATGAACTAGTAGCTTTGGTGCCAAAAATGATGCCAACTCTAGAGAAGCTGACAGATAGATATGTGGTAGGATTACCATCCTGCATTCAAAGCATCGTGTTGGCTGCAAACCCTGCTACTCTAGAGTCAGCCATCCCTGTATCTGCTAAATCACTTACGTAATGGTGAAGTGAGGAGTTTTGAAGAATGACTCAGGTAAAGCTAAGGATGAGTCATCAAAGAAGCCTGAACATCACCAAAAGGAGAAGCAAAAGGTCGTCAAGAACTATGTGATGGCCGCTCCTTTGAGAAAAGCCCCTACAGTACCTGCTAATGCTGCACCCAAACACTATGTTGGAGTGCCTCCTCAGTGTACTCAATGCAAATATCATCATTCTGCTACGGTGCAGTGTAGGAAGTGCACCAACCGTGGTCGATTTGGCCACTGCATTTAGCAGTGCCGTACTTTGGCCACACAAGCTACAAACAATGCTATCACTGTGGAGAAGTCGGTCAGTTCTCCAGAGACTGCCCAAAGAGAGTGCAACAGCGAGCACAAGCACCTCGTGTTAGGGCTTTTGTGATTGGAGCCAAGGCAGCACGCCAAGACCCTAATGTGGTCACTGGTACATTTCTTTTCCATGGCAACACAAGTATCTATTTTGTTTGACACAGGTGCAGACCAGAGTTTTATTTCATCTGACTTTGCACGACAACTTAATCTTACTGAGGAACCTTTAGACTCCCCTTATATGATCAAAGTAGCAAATGGAAAACAAATCAAAGCTAGCACTATACATAGGAACTGCCCACATACACTCACTGATCACACATTTGCCATCGACTTGATACTGATGGAGTTGGGCAGTTTTGACATCATTGCTGGGATGGATTGGCTATCTCTTAATAGAGTGGAAGTCATCTGTTCTGAAAAGCTACTTCGGGTTCCATTGACGGATGAACGCGTGTTGGAAGTTCAAGGGGGTCAAGCAAAGCGTAGTGTCAAAATCATATCCTGCATAAAAGCGCGTAAGTGTCTACAGAAGAAATGTATAGCTTTCCTGGCTCACGTGGAGGAGAAAGAGAAAGACAAGAAAACGATTCAAGACATGCCAATAGTAAAGGAATACTCCGAAGCGTTTCCTGAAGGCTTACCTGGTTTGCCACCTGTGCGACCGATAGAGTTTCGTATTGATTTGATTCCTGGAGCAACACCTATTGCTAAATCTCCTTACAGGTTGGCACCATCAGTGATGCAGGAGTCGTCTAATCAACTACAGGAACTACTCGACAAAGATTTCATCCGACCGAGCTACTCACCTTGGGGAGCTCTGGTATTGTTCGTGAAGAAGGAGGATGGATCTTTTCATATGTGCATAGACTACAGGGACTTAAACAAACTAACAATCACGAATCGGTATCCATTACTGAGAATTGAAGATTTGTTTGACCAACTACAAGGAGCTCAATACTTTTCGAAGATGGATTTGCGGTCAGGATACCATCAGCTCAGAGTTCAAGATGAAGACATACCAAAGACGGCGTTTCGTACCAGATACGGGCATTACGAGTTTATGGTGATGCTTTTTGGATTGAGGAATACACCCGCGGTTTTCATGGATCTCATGAACCGAGTGTGCAAGCCGTATCTAGATCAATTTGTCATTGTTTTTATTGATGACATACTGATCTATTCCAAAAGCAAAGCAGAGCACGAGTAACATCTTATAATGATCTTGGAACTGTTGAAGGAAGAGAAACTCTATACAAAATTCTCTAAGTGTGAATTTTGGTTAAAAGAGGTTCAATTTCTGGGTCATGTAGTCAACAGTGAGGGAATACATGTAGACCCTGCGAAGATTGAAGCAATAAAGAACTGGGATACTCTGAAGACACCGACGGAGATACGTTCCTTTTTAGGCTTAGCAAGCTATTATAGAAGGTTTATCTCAAACTTGTCTAAGATAGCCCTGCCACTCACCAAGTTAACATAGAAAAGCGTGCCGTTTGTTTGGGAACAGAAGCAAGAAGATGCCTTTCAGACTTTGAAGCAAAAGCTATGTGATGCTCCGATCAGGGACTTGGTTGTGTGCTAATGCAACGGGACAAAGTCATTGCGTATGCTTCAAGACAACTGAAGATTCATTAGAAGAACTACACTACTCATGATTTGGAATTGGGAGCAGTGGTATTCGCATTGAAGATTTGGAGGCATTCCTTATATGGCACCAAGTGTACCATATTTACTGATCACAAGAGTCTGCAGCACATATTTGATTAGAAGGAGCTTAACATGAGACAGAGACGTTGGGTTGAGCTCTTGAAGGATTACGATTGTGTGATTAAATACCATCTGGGTAAGGCAAACGTTGTAGCTGATGCCTTGAGCAGGAAGGAACGGGTCAAACCCTTGCACGTCAGAGCAATGGGGATGATTGTGCAGACAAGCTTACACAACTTCACTATTCAAGCACAGCAAGAGGCAGTTGAACGAGGAAACCTGAATAAAGAACCAGATTGTGGAGCAGAAAAGCAATTTGAAATAAAACAATATGGAGTCATCTACTACAAGGATCGTGTATGGATTCCTGCTGTGGATGAATTAAGAAAGCTTATCTTTGATGAAGCACACAAGACCAAATACTCTATGCATCCCGGTGCTGATAAAATGTATCAGGACTTACGGACATTTTATTGGTGGCAGCGTATGAAGAAAGTGTTAGGTTTTGTAGATGTTTATCAAAGCCATATTAACCATTTAACATGTAAAACGCAGCGGAGTTTATATCAAAAACCATTTTGAGTTTAGTTAGTTTATGCATCATATACATTTGATTAAAACAAAACCCATGAACAAGGATCTTTATATGGAAGAACATATTGTGACAATCCGGCATTTTCGAATTAACTCCGTTAAATGAAACTAACAGAAATGTTATGAAGTGTCATAAATTCAAATTAAATGGATTTTAGTTGAATAAGTTAAGTTATAACTTATTAAGAATTAGGGTCATCTTATAATTTGAATTTTTTTGTAGTCAAATTTAGATTTTGGAGTAAATTGGAAAACCGAATCTATTCTAAAATCAACTACAATCGAAATTTAACCATCCTAGAACATCCCATTGATGGTTACATAGGTTATAAACACCTAACCTACTAGGAATTAGTTGTAATTGCAAGAAATGCCCAAATTGACTTTTAAAAGTCAAATTTGTATGGAAAATCATTCAAAAATTCGAAATTAATCAAATTCTAAATTGTAACTGCGAATTTATCATCCATAATCATTGTAATGATAATCATAAACCGTTTGTAGACGTTTTAATCCATTAATGCATCGAATTAATCATGAACGATCCAAAAATGTTGAAACTGTTACCATTAATAGCCAAATTCATATAAATTGATTAAAATTAACACAATTGAAGCTTTGGAAACTTCAATCGGTACTCTTAGAGTCTGTGGAACACAACGAATTGATTCCAGAAGCCTTGGAAGAAGAATTAGATCGGGAGCTTAGCCGAACACAACCCTTCAATCGAACTACATAAATTGGGCATAAAAACAGGTAAAAATCGACTTCCATACAAACTAAACATACCGATTTAGAGAAACCCCATGTCAATTTCGATCCGTAACATCGAATTGTAAGAATTCGATCACTAGGGTTTTTATCATAAATGGTTTTGGGAGTTTCTAATCAAACGGAATCGAAAATTAAATTAAACTACACAGACACGTTCTAAATATATCACTAAACAAAACCCCTCTATCAATTTTATGATTTGATATTGAATTTTACGAATTCGAAAACAAGGGTTTATGTTATGAACGGATTTGAGGGTTTTCAAGAAAACGAGATTAAAAATCTAATTAAACCTTACAGAGAGTTTCGTTACTCTCTGTATATGAATAAACCTCATTCAATTTCTGAAAACTATCATGAATTGTAGGAAACGATTTCTAGGGTTCTTAACATACAAGGTTTTGGGGGCTTTTATGAAAATGAGTTTTTGAATCGAATTGAATGATATGCACAGTTTCAGAAAGGGCCGATTAACATTAACCCTAAGTTAATTTCATCAAAGCAGAACGAATTATGTGGTTTCAATTTCTAGGGTTTCTTGATAAGAACGAATTGGGAATTTTATTTCAAAATAGATTAAAAATTAGATTTTTCATTACTGGTGGTTTCTAAACTTGCTATTAAATGAAAACCATATGGTTTTACAATCCAATCTAAACGAATTTGATGAAATTGGGTGTGAGACTTGGTGTCCACGTTCGAAAAACATGTAAGGGATGAATTGGGACTTCATGTGATTTAATAACTGAATTGAAATATCCCTCAGCTTCGGTTAGAGTATAGGAACAAAACCCCTAAGGTTTTAGGATCGATCAAGTTCAAATCGTGGGTTGATTTGGGGGTCGAATGGTTCGGTTAGGTAAACATGGGGGAACCGACCATTGAATGTTTAAAAGAATTAATTTCTGAATTCTAATACAAATCTTTAGTGGGATGGACTGGTAGAATGTGTGGACTGTTAGGGGGAGGTCGCGAGTTCGATTCTTGCCTTCACTGGTTTTTGAAATAAAAACCAATTTTGATGTTTTAATCACAACTCGTTCGTTGTAACTCCGATTCGACTCGTTCAAATTGCGTTGGAACCGTAACGGAATCCCGAACGTATTAGAATAATAAAATTCACATTTTAGATCGAAAACGTAATCGCGTATAATTACGTTTATTTAAATAAAATCATATATGGTTTTATTTAAACGATTTCAAAGGCACGCGTACATACGTATGCTTATTCCTAACACTCTAACATACGTGTGTTGACACGTATGTGATTTCAAGCGCAAAACGACATCCCGAATAATACAACGTTATTGTTTAAACACAGATTCTTCGTAGAGGATTTTCTACGCGAGTTCACGTGTGTTTGATCATTCTGCTCACTATCAAAGGCGCGTACACGGCCCCTTTCTTATTTTAACTGTTTTGGGGGAGAAAACATGTGCAACAAACAATTTTAGATACATATCACTTGCATGAGTTAGCTGTTTACATTAAGTGCAAACATAGCATTACAAGTCCTTACATTTCGAACCGTTTAGTTTGCCATAGTGCAAAGCGTGGTAGTTGGAAATAGATCTATTAGGTTTGACAAACCTCACTTGGTAGATGGGATCTACGCAAGTGTTTGACCGACCAAACACACATTATTATTGTTCGTGCTAGATAATAGTGGCAAGGCAAAACATGCGTTAGCATGCAACAGTCAGCTTCGGTGTCGACCACTTATGTAAATAGTATAAATGACTAGCTATCATGATTATGCATGTGTGATTATGTTATCTGCAAACACTTTGTTCAAACTGTGGTTTCAAACATTTGTGAATGCTTAAACCTGTGTAATGCACCAACCTTTGTGTTGACTTGATTTACATATTTTCTCAGGACGCTAAGGTACACAAGAAAGCAGGCATGGACTAGGAGATCGAGTCGCATGCATGTTATACATTTTTGTTGTTTGGATTGAACATTTGGGATTTTGTTTTGTTATTTACATTTTACAACTGTTATGTTTGTTATTGTTTTAAAACGCTTCCGCAAACTTTGAAAACTTTGATGTTACAGTTTTAGACCAAATTATGTTTTGAAAATCATATAGAGGTCTTCGTTATGTCTAATGATCTGAGATCCTGGTTTGTCACGTTCCCAAACGGTATGATTCCGTTAGTTGAAAATTGCGGGTGTGACACATTGGTATCAGAGGCAGGTTATAGCGAACTAGGTTTGCATTTGTAGACTTAGACTATAACTGTTAGACATTAGACACGCATACTTACACATATCACTTAGGAAATTACATATGGCATTATGTAATAGACTTGCTTACACATTCCATGGCACTGCACTTACGTATAGTATTATGTAACAGGCATGGCATCTTCATCATCAGCACCATACATATACATAGATGATTCGGAGGATGAGGAGCCGGTAGTTCCAGCATCACCATCATCACCAGCACCACCTATCCCATCTCCTCCACCATCTGAGAGAGATGATTTCGACCCTGAGGAGGATCCGGAAGAGGATCCGGATGAGGATCCGGAGGAGGAGCCAGCTGAGGATCCGGATGAGGATCCGGATGAGGATCCGGAGGAAGGGCCAGCTGAGGGTACTCAGGAGATTCCTGCTGAGGGACCTTCTACTCATCCATCACCTGCATTGGATGTTCCTGAGCCTAAGAGGCAACAGACTGATTCTGAAGAGATTGCCAAACTACGTGAGGACTTGTACTGGGCAAATGATAGGATTGAGTACAATGTTCGGGAACTCTGGGATGCAAATGAAAGACAAGATAACCTTGCCCACCTGGTTAATGAGATGCGAGATGAGATCATCCAGTTGACTGGTCGTCTTCAAGCTTCTGAGAACCGAGCTGAGATTCTGGAAGGCAGACTTGTAGCCTTGGAGGATTTGGTGGTCTCGGAGAATGAAGAAGAGGAGGAAGAGGATGAAGAGGAGGAAGGGGAGGAACCAGCACCAGCTGTTGATTCTGATCCTGAGTCCACTATTGAGGATGATTGATTTTCTTTATTTTGTTTAAACTTATTAGGGGCGGGTTGTGTCCCTACATTAGAAGTTTGAAAACTTATGTTTTGATTTTGAAAGTATTGTACTCAAATCAGATTATTATCTATTGAAAACTATTATTTACTGACAACAGTTGTGTTGATTTTTACATTACATGGTTGTTGTTTGTTGTGTTGTTTACACATGTCACATTGGACTTTGATAACACTCTAACGTTTCTTTTAACTAGGAAGATAATGGCTGGAGAGAACGTACACATGACAGTTGCGGAGCTCAATGAGCTGATTAATAACAGGGTCGCGGAGGCTATCGCGAACTACGCTCAGACACACAATACAGGGCCACATGGTCCAGCTGGGGGATTGGTGAACCCGCAGGCATGCACGTTCAAGATGTTCTTGGACTGTAAGCCACATAACTTCAAAGGATTGGAGGGGGCCATCGGACTCCTTCGATGGATTGAGAAAGCAGAATCCGTATTCGAAATGTGCAACTGTCCTGACGAAAGCAAAGTAAAGTATGCTACGGGAACATTAGAGGGTCCAGCATTGACTTGGTGGAACTCGAATGTTCAGACTTAGGGATTGGGTGAGGCCAACGCCTTAACCTGGAATGGATTCAAGACTTTACTGCAGGAGGAGTACTGTCCTCGCAGTGAGATGCAGAAACTGGAGGAGGAGTATTGGCATCTCAAGATGGAGGGGTCAAACATCGAGGAGTACACGACTCGATCACATGAACTGGCCAGACTTCTACCTCATATGGCTACTCCAGCCAGTAAGTGGATAGAGAGGTACATCGGGGGATTGGTGCCTTAAATCCAGGGATTGGTCACTTCTGCAAATCCCACAACAATTCAACAAGCTGTTCATTTAGCGCACCAACTGACTGATCAGGCAGTGTTACAGGGAACTCTGCCTAAACGGACATCAGCTACTAAGGTGGGAGACCACAAGAGGAAGTGGGAAGGTAACAACTCTAAGAATTTCAACCAACAACCTTTTCAGCAGAATCGAAGGCAGGATTCAAATAAGTCTTACCATAATTCGAACAGTGGTCAGCAGTCATCATCATCAGGGGGGTATATTGGTAAACACCCAAAATGAAACAGGTGTGGATTTCATCATGCTGGTAATCAGTGTGATAAGTTCAAGTGTCAACGGTGTGGTAAAGTTGGGCATGCAGCTAAGGATTTCCGCGGAGAGCTGCAAAACAATTCCAACAACAAAAATAATAACCAGAACAACGCACAAAAGGGTTGTTTTGAGTGTGGTAAGATGGGGCACTTCAAAAAGGATTGCCCACAATTAAAGAAAGGCGAGACTAATGAGGCAAATGGCAACGGCAACGGAAATGGCAATGGCACCAATAACAACAACAATAACAACAACAATGGTGCTAGGGGCAGGGCGTTCGTGATTGGAGGGCGTCAGGCACGGGAGGATCCCAACATTGTCACGGGTACGTTCCTCTTAAATAATCACTATGCCTCTATGTTATTTGACACTGGTGCAGACCGGAGTTTTGTATCTAGTTCATTTTATAAGTTGCTAAATGTTAGTCCCACTGCCTTAGAAAATCCATACACTGTAGAACTAGCTGATGGTAAACTAATTGTAGTTGAACAAATCCTTAAGGGATGTATGCTTGACTTGATGGGTCAAACATTGGAAATTGATCTTATGCCTATCACTTTAGGCAGCTTTGATGTAGTCATTGGCATGGACTGGTTATCCAAACACCAGGCTGAAATAGTATGCCATGAAAAGATCGTTCGTATACCTCTTTCGCATGGAGAGACATTGTATGTACAAGGCGAGAAGAGCAGTATGCCACTGCGTCTCATATCCTGTATGAAAGCTCACAAATGTCTGCGTAAAGGTCATATAGCAGTTATAGCACTTATAACTGAGAAGCCGGTAGCTGAGAAGAAGATTGAAGACATTCCAGTAGTTTGTGAATTTCCGGAGGTATTTCCAGAAGACCTGCCGGGATTACCGCCTATCAGGCAAGTGGAATTCCGAATCGACCTTGCACCAGATGCAGCACCGATAGCTAGGGCGCCTTATCGACTTGCACCATCAGAGATGCAAGAGTTATCTACACAACTGCAAGAGTTGTTGGATAAGGGTTTTATACGACCTAGTTTTTCGCCGTGGGGAGCTCCAGTCTTATTTGTCAAGAAAAAGGACGGGACTTTCCGTATGTGCATCGATTACCGGGAACTTAACAAAGTTACCATCAAAAACCGGTATCCGTTACCTAGAATTGACGATCTGTTCGATCAGTTGCAAGGTTCGAGTTACTACTCGAAGATCGATCTCAGATCGGGTTATCATCAACTCAGAGTTCAAGAAGAAGATATTCCGAAAACAGCATTCAGGACGCGCTATGGCCATTATGAGTTCTTGGTCATGCCATTTGGGTTGACAAACGCTCCAGCTGTATTCATGGATCTCATGAATCGTGTTTGTAAACCTTATCTTGATAAGTTTGTCATTGTTTTCATTGATGACATTCTCATCTACTCTCAGACTGAGGAAGAGCATGCTGAACATCTTCGATTGCTGCTGGAATTACTGAAACAGGAACAATTGTACATTAAGTTCTCGAAATGTGACTTTTGGATGCGAGAAGTACAATTCTTGGGTCATATAGTTAATGAAAAGGGTATACATGTTGATCCAACGAAGATTGAAGCGACTATGAATTGGGAAGCACCAAAGACCCCTACCGAGGTACGAAAATTCCTTGGTTTGGCGGGTTATTACCGACGATTCATTGAGGGATTCTCAAAGATCGCTCAACCACTTACAGCTCTTACGCACAAGGGAACAAAGTATAACTGGACGGATAAACAGGAAGCTGCATTACAGTTATTGAAACAGAAACTCTGCAGTGCACCGATTCTGTCCTTACCGGAAGGGACGGAAGACTTTGTGGTGTATTGTGATGCATCTGCACAGGGTTTGGGATGTGTGTTGATGCAACGTGATAAAGTGATTGCTTATGCTTCAAGACAACTACGACCACACGAAAAGAATTACACTACTCACGACTTGGAATTAGGAGCAGTAGTTTTTGCTTTGAAAATCTGGAGGCATTACTTATATGGAACCAAGTGTACCATTTACACTGATCATAAGAGTTTGCAACATATCTTTGATCAGAAGGAGCTTAATATGAGACAGTGACGGTGGGTTGAATTGTTGAATGACTACGAATGAGCGATTAAGTATCACCCGGGAAAAGCTAATGTGGTAGCTGATGCTTTAAGCAGAAAAGATACTTCAACAAAACGGGTTCGTGCACTTATGATGACGATACATACTGACTTACCTGACAAGGTACGCAGTGCTCAGCGCGAGGCCTTGAAAAAGGAAAACTTGGTACAGGAATCCTTGCGAGGAATGGAAGAACAATTGGATGTTAAACCTGATGGAATTCGTTATTTCATTAATCGACTGTGGATACCTTTGTATGGAGGTTCGAGGGAACTTGTGATGGATGAAGCGCACAAGTCCAGATATTCAGTCCATCCGGGATCAGACAAGATGTATCATGACTTGAAGGCACTGTATTGGTGGCCTCACATGAAAGCTGATGTTGCTAAATATGTTAGCAAATGTTTGACTTGTTCAAAAGTCAAAGTTGAATATCAGAAACCATCTGGTTTGCTGCAACAACCAGAAATACCAATGTGGAAATGGGAACAGATTTCGATGGACTTTATTACTAAGTTACCCCGTACACCGAGTGGTTGTGATACGATATGGGTAATTGTCGATCGATTAACGAAATCTGCACATTTCTTAGCAATCAAGGAAACCGACAAGATGGAGAAACTGACTCGCATTTACATCAAGGAAGTGGTAGCACGGCATGGCGTGCCAATTTCTATCATATCAGATCGGGATACTTGATTTACTTCCAATTTTTGGAAATCACTTCATAAGTCATTGGGAACTCGTTTGGATATGAGTACCGCATATCATCCACAGACAGACGGTCAGAGTGAACGTACGATTCAAACGCTCGAGGATATGTTACGAGCTTGTGTAATCGATTTTGGTGATAGCTGGGAAAACCATTTACCGTTAGTGGAATTCTCTTACAACAATAGTTATCATACAAGTATTCAGGCAGCACCGTTTGAAGCTTTGTATGGTCGCAAATGTCGTTCACCAGTTTGCTGGGCTGAAATTGGTGACAGTCAGATTACAGGTCCTGAATTAGTACACGAAACGACAGAGAAGATAGTTCAAATCCGGAACCGTATGGCAGCGGCCCGGGATCGACAGAAGAGTTACGCTGACAAGCGTCGTAAACCGTTGGAATTCCAAGTAGGAAACAGAGTTCTTCTAAAGGTATCACCTTGGAAGGGTGTGATACGATTCGGCAAGCGCGGAAAGCTTAGCCCTCGGTACGTAGGACCTTTTGAGATCCTGAAAAGGATTGGTCCGGTTGCGTATCAACTAAAACTACCGGATGAACTCAGTGGAGTTCATGATGTCTTTCACGTATCCAACTTAAAGAAATGCCTTTCTGATGAGACATTGATTGTACCATTGGAAGAAATACAAGTGGACGAACAGTTACGATTTATTGAAGAACCAGCTGAAATCATGGACCGAGAGGTCAAACAACTCAAACAAAGCAAGATTCCGATAGTCAAAGTCCGTTGGAATTCAAGACGTGGTCCTGAATTCACATGGGAACGGGAAGACCAAATGATGAAGAACTATCCTCATTTGTTCAAAACAACAACTACAAGCACTGAGAGCGCACGTTAAATTTCGGGACGAAATTTCCTTCAACAAGGGGATGACGTGATGTTTCACACATCAACATTTCAGATTTCAAACTGTAAGCACAAACACTTTATTCAGTTGGTTTTGTTACAAACATTTGTGCTACATTACATTTTATGTGCTACATTTCATATGTTACATGTTATGATAGTACATGCATGATTAGTTACACACATTTTGCTATGTGCGAGGTTACATAGTACAAATAGTTGCAAACACTCATTATGTGCAAAGTTACACAGCACAATATGAACAAACACAAACAGTCACAGTTAGGTGAACTAGCTAGTGTACACGCAAACTGTTACATTGAACAATCACACTTAGTTGTGATGTTGCAAACATTGGATTTCGTGTGTAAGTACACACAAGCACACGGAATGATAAGACATCACACTAACACTTACAATTTGAACTCGTAAGTAGTTTCCTAACTACTCCTAACACTGATCAATTTTCGGGACGAAAATTCCTTAAACAAGGTGATGATGTGACAATCCGGCATTTTCGAATTAACCCCGTTAAACGAAACTAACAGAAATGTTATGAAGTGTCATAAATTCAAATTAAATGGATTTTAGTTGAATAAGTTAAGTTATAACTTATTAAGAATTAGGGTCATCTTATAATTTGAATTTTTTTGTAGTCAAATTTAGATTTTGGAGTAAATTTGAAAACATAATCTATTCTAAAATCAACTACAATCGAAATTTAACCATCCTAGAACATCCCATTGATGGTTACATAGGTTATAAACACCTAACCTACTAGGAATTAGTTGTAATTGCAAGAAATGCCCAAATTGACTTTTAAAAGTCAAATTTGTATGGAAAATCATTCAAAAATTCGAAATTAATCAAATTCGAAATTGTAACTGCGAATTTATCATCCATAATCATTGTAATAATAATCATAAACCGTTTGTTTACGTTTTAATCCATTAATGCATCGAATTAATCATGAACGATCCAAAAATGTTGAAACCGTTACCATTAATAGCCAAATTCATATAAATTGATTAAAATTAACACAATTGAAGTTTTGGAAACTTCAATCGGTACTCTTAGAGTCTGTGGAACACAACGAATTGATTCCTGAAGCCTTGGAAGAAGAATTAGATCGGGAGCTTAGCCGAACACAACCCTTCAATCGAACTACATAAATTGGGCATCAAAACAGGTAAAAATCGACTTCCATACAAACTAAACATACCGATTTAGAGAAACCCCATGTCAATTTCGATCCGTAACATCGAATTGTAAGAATTCGATCACTAGGGTTTATATCATAAACGGTTTTGGGAGTTTCTAATCAAACGGAATCGAAAATTAAATTAAACTACACATACACGTTCTAAATATATCACTAAACAAAACCCCTCTATCAATTTTATGATTTGATATTGAATTATACGAATTCGACAGCTAGGGTTTATGTTAAGAACGGATTTGAGGGTTTTCAAGAAAACGAGATTAAAAATCTAATTAAACCTTACAGAGAGTTTCGTGACTCTCTGTATATGGATAAACCTCATTCAATTTCTGGAAACTATCATGAATTGTAGGAAACGATTTCTAGGGTTCTTAACATACAAGGTTTTGGGGGTTTTTATGAAAATGAGTTTTTGAATCGAATTGAATGATATGCACAGTTTCAGAAAGGGCCGATTAACATTAACCCTAAGTTAATTTCATCAAAGCACAACGAATTATGTGGTTTCAATTTCTAGGGTTTCTTGATAAGAACGAATTGGGAATTTTATTTCAAAATAGATTAAAAATTAGATTTTTCATTACTGGTGGTTTCTAAACTTGCTATTAAATGAAAACCATATGGTTTTACAATCCAATCTAAACGAATTTGATGAAATTGGGTGTGAGACTTGGTGTCCACGTTCGAAAAACATGTAAGGGATGAATTGGGACTTCATGTGATTTAATAACTGAATTGAAATATCCCTCAGCTTCGGTTAGAGTATAGGAACAAAACCCCTAAGGTTTTAGGATCGATCAAGTTCAAATCGTGGGTTGATTTGGGGGTCGAATGGTTCGGTTAGGTAAACATGGGGGAACCGACCATTGAATGTTTAAAAGAATTAATTTCTGAATTCTAATACAAATCTTTAGTGGGATGGACTGGTAGAATGTGTGGACTGTGAGGGGGAGGTCGTGAGTTCGATTCTTGCCTTCACTGGTTTTTGAAATAAAAACCAATTTTGATGTTTTAATCACAACTCGTTCGTTGTAACTCCGATTCGACTCGTTCAAATTGCGTTGGAACCGTAACGGAATCCCGAACGTATTAGAATAATAAAATTCACATTTTAGATCGAAAACGTAATCTCGTATAATTACGTTTATTTAAATAAAATCATATATGGTTTTATTTAACCGATTTCGAAGGCACGCGTACATACGTATGCTTATTCCTAACACTCTAACATATGTGTGTTGACACGTATGTGATTTCAAGCACAAAACGACATCCCGAATAACACAACGTTATTGTTTAAACACAGATTCTTCGTAGAGGATTTTCTACGCGAGTTCACGTGTGTTTGATCATTCTGCTCACTATCAAAGGTGCGTACACGGCCCCTTTCTTATTTTAACTGTTTTGGGGGAGAAAACATGTGCAACAAACACTTTTAGATACATATCACTTGCATGAGTTAGCTGTTTACATTAAGTGCAAACATAGCATTACAAGTCCTTACATTTCGAACCGTTTAGTTTGCCATAGTGCAAAGCGTGGTAGTTGGAAATAGATCTATTAGGTTTGACAAACCTCACTTGGTAGATGGGATCTACGCAAGTGTTTGACGGACCAAACACACATTATTATTGTTCGTGCTAGACAATAGTGGCAAGGCAAAACATGCGTTAGCATGCAACAGTCAGCTTCGGTGTCGACCACTTATGTAAATAGTATAAATGACTAGCTATCATGATTATGCATGTGTGATTATGTTATCTGCAAACATTTTGTTCAAACTGTGGTTTCAAACATTTATGAATGCTTAAACCTGTGTAATGCACCAACCTTTGTGTTGACTTGATTTATATGTTTTCTCAGGACGCTAAGGTACACAAGAAAGCAGGCATGGACTAGGAGATCGAGTCGCATGCATGCTTTACATTTTTGTTGTTTGGATTGAACATTTGGGATTTTGTTTTGTAATTTACATTTTACAACTGTTATGTTTGTTATTGTTTTAAAACGCTTCCGCAAACTTTGAAAACTTTGATGTTACAGTTTTAGACCAAAGTATGTTTTGAAAATCATATAGAGGTCTTCGTTATGTCTAATGATCTGAGATCCTGGTTTGTCACGTTCCCAAACGGTATGATTCCGTTAGTTGAAAATTGGGGGTGTGACACATATTATCAAAACATTCAAGAACACCATTAATTACCTCTTAGAACACGTGAAAAATGAAGGTAAAGATGATGATTTGAATGCTAAGTCTTCAACCAAGAAAACCTCAAGCTTGTATACCCCAAGCCACCAACAACCACCCATGAATGCTAGGATTCAACAACACAAATTTCAGCTTTTAAAACCTCTTGAAATTGCTGAAAATCTGCTACTGTTTTTGCTGTTTTTGCCGAGAAAAACAAGGGAGAAAAAAGAGAGAGAGAGATGCTCTTGAACTTCAGAGATTAAAGTTATTGCATGGGGCTTGCTTGTATGTGTATATAAGCATCTTTTAAAACATTGGGAGGGGTTTATGGCAGCTCCTTTTTGCTGAAAATTCTGCCCCAATGGAAGGGGCTTGCTTACCATGATTTCCAACCCATTTGTTTTAAATTAATACCCAAAATAAATTTGTAACACTTACAAAATTATATTGTATTTACAGCTAACTTTAACATGACACTAATTAAAACCAATTTAATTAATTTGTAATACATTACAAGTCATGTTTCATTTTTATAAATGTTACTTAACCATTAAATAACAATTATAAAATTATCTCTCAAAATAAATAAACCCATGTTATTTATTAATTTCTTAAGTGCATCTTATTTAGAAAACCATTTTTCTAAATGTTCTTAGTGTTGTTATTTATTTAACTGATCAAATCAACAAATAAATATTAAAGGTGTTTGTCTAGCTTGTTATTGGGTATGACCCGACTTGGATCATATCACACTAGCCACATCAATTTAATATGTATCTTGGGCAGACCGAATCCTACAATCTCCCACTTGCACAAGATTCATAGAAGATTGATGCAAGCAGCAAATAACGCCTAGCAACGGTTTGCTACCCCTAATGTATATGACTAAGTGCCATTCAATAACATCATCCTCTTCAAGTACCTTACTTGAATATGATTTAGGTGAATCAATCATTTATCCTTTTGTTATAGACGTCAGGTTAAATCCTGGAGACATAGATTTGTCATTCTCCGACGATTTAACTTTAACAGGCCTTAGACATCTTACTCTCAACGAATAAGAGGAACAAATTCCATCTTGACTACATACTCTTACAAAGAACATGTCCCTAGATAGCCAACTACCACTTTTAAATAGTCCTATTTCCATTTTCTAGCAGCCCCAAATCGAAATAGAATCAAACAAATGTAAAGATCATGAGGAAAACCACTCTCATCCCATTAGGATTAAAAGAAAGTTACAAGAACAACCATAAAACTCCATGTAAACCTACAGCCAACACCCATTTAAAAAGGAGAAAGTGCCATCACTCTACAAGGCTACAATAAGGTGCCATACTCCTTTTCTGCAGCTGCTATGACAGCACCTTTACCTGTACAAAAGCTGTCATGAAAATGACCAGACATAGAACCTCATTTCCTAAGGTATTGACCGACAAAATGGGGGCCAAATCCTAAGATATAATCTTTTTCTGCAATAATAGTACACTTCCTAGGATAACATAGGATTCTTGAAAGAATTATCTATCTAATCACAATTTCAACCAAGCTTAAACCTCAACTAATACACTTCCATTCTAACTAAGATAAAACTTGAAATTGGACTACAACTCCATCGGTTTCAGTAGGGAAAGATACCCCCTTACCCTCTATAAATACCAGCCTTAGGGTGATTCAAAAACCCACACCTTAACGAACCTTCTTTTCTTTCCTCTACACTGCTCGGCGGAAACATCATCAACCTTTTTCTTCTCTTGGCTGAAGCAACCAATCCCCAACCCTTCTGCCTCAATCGAACAAACACAGCTCTTGCAAATCTCTCGGCCAATAATAGCTCCAGAAAGAACCGGAAGTGCATACAGTAGCAAGGAAAGACCTGGCCAGCTTCTATCAGCATTTTCCCTCAACGTGTGCAGCATAAGAGTTTGTGATCTTCCCCTAAACCTTGCTTGCTGATGGTAAGAAATCAAACAATGTGAACTCTTAAACACAAAAGTAAAATCAAAACCAACAAATATCTTCTTAAAACACACTTTTTTGAAAAGAATAAGAGAATGTGTAACATAATCATGGAATGAAACCTTTTTAAAACACATCCAAGCTTAATAAAACTCATACATCTGAATGGGAAGCAGGGCATGAGTAACTAAGTGTGAAACTATGCATGCGATCACATGCATAGCATGGAGTTATAAGAGTTACAAATTAAAGATAATCAGCAACTATGGAGGCTGCTATAAAATAAAAAGTTAACCAACTAATATTCAAATATGCTACTTGTTCGTTCCAAGACAAATCTTTAACCTAGTGGAATACCCAGGTGCAAGCCAGAGGAAGAGAAACCATCGAGACAATGATTTGGGCGGAACTGAAGGCATTATTCATCAAGGAGTATTGTCCGGATAACGAAATGCAGAAAACAGAAGAAGAATTCTGGAATCTCCGCATGGATGGTGGAGGTCATCAAACCTACACTAACAGATTTCATTAACTATGTTGTCTGTTACCCCATATAGTTTCAACTGAAGAAAAGAAGGTGGATAGCTATGTCTGGGTACTCTGACCTCAGATACGTGGGATGGTAAATGTAACATCAGTTCCGGAAACATAACCGGAATAGTGATCAACACAGTAATATGAACAGTAACTTAGGTACAAATTTCAGTTGTTATTCATATATTATTATCATTTCATGTCTATCATAAAACAGTTTCAAAATTACTACAGACACGTAATTCAGAACCATGGTTCAACAGTCAGATATTATCTGACGATACAGAACCATCACGTGATTGTTAGTTAGGATTCTATTATGTATAAACGTATGTGAGGATGTACAGAACAAAACAACAACGGACGTCATTACGTGAATGCTAAATTGACGGATTATTCGTATAGGTGACGATCTGTACGAATATATCTGAAAGTCTAACATTCTGAATGATGTCCAATAATTAGAAAACCATATTGAAAAGTGTAGTTATCGTCGTATCTATACGGGTGACGATTCGAACGGATACGCGCGACGACTATACGATTCGGTTTGAACAGTAAATTTAATATTTTCAGAAAAATTAAATAAACGGAAGATATTTAGTTAATTTACTAGGAATTACCACCTAAAATAAATTTACAAACTTTAGTTTTAAAACTGAGACGTTCGTTACGAAACCGAAACGAAACTGACGTTTCTACGCGAAATCGAGCGAAACCGAACGAGACCGAACAGACCTGGGTATTTTGGAAGCATTTAATTGCCATAAACACCCTCACCTACCATCTTCAACCTCCGATTCTCATCACTCTCTCTACTTTCTCCCTCTAGAAGCCATCATCCTATCTCCTTCATTTCTCCACGAAATCAAGCCCTCTTGGTGTCAGAACGACCACTACAACTTGTGGAACACGAAAGTAGAACCGATCTAAGCTTTGAACCAGTCGATTTGAGGTAAATTCGTGACTTATGTATGGTTTTTAGGGTTTTCAAAACCCTTAGTTCGAACCCTTCAAAAGGCCTGCTCTAATCCATTTCCACATATAGGATTCACACCTAAGCACCCTAGGATGATGTAGGAACAAGTACCCCTTCTTTATCTGGCCATTTAGCTCGAGAGTGAGGGCTACACCTGGGCAGAGTTCGAGCGGCCGAATGGCTGAACCAACTCCACTGAATGGCTACAGCCGAAAGACCCTAGGCCGAAAGGCCAAGGCCGAAGAAGCCTCCCCAACGAATAAGTCACATACGGCCGAAGGAACCCTCATTCGGTCCAACCCTCATTCTCCTCAAACCTCATTCGGGCCATGTTACTTTCGGTCGGCTAAGCTTCACTCGCACCAAACCCTTTCGGCCATGTCATCATTCGGCCATGATTGGTTCGGTCCAGGCTTCATACAGCCAACTTTCATGCGGCCCAAGCCTCATTCGGCCAGGCTGATTCGGCCAAGAGTCATACGGCCAAGTCTCATCTTTCGGTCATGCTTGTTCGGCCAATCTCCCATTCTTATGGGCTCACCCTCTTGGCCCAAGGACCCTTCGGTCGGGTGCTTCCTTCGGACAAATACTTATAAGGCCAAGTCCTTAGGGTAAACCATGCTATTCGGCCGAACTTTCAATCGAATGACTTCATGGGTTGGATTACATGGTTGCATGCATGGGTTGGATTACGTGGTTGCATGCATGGATTGGAATACATAGTTGCATGCGTCGGTTGGAATACATAGTTGCATGCATGGGTTGGATTACATAATTGCATGAATTCAATTAATGAAATCATGATTTGGGTTTTCAATAACAAGGGTTGTTATTAAATAATATTATCATCTAAAAGGGGTTGTGGACATCGTTTTGAGTTCAACACATTTGAGAAATCGTTGAGGATCAAAACAATAATCTAAGGTTATGCGTGCTAATTTAAATATTAACGCCTAACACCTAGACATTTCATGAGAACATATAACTACATTAGGTTGTTCCCTTGAACTAACTAGGATGGGTTACACACATAAACGATCAAAGAATCATGGGACAATCAAGATTTAGTAATGGGCCCAAGGTTGATTGAATGTGATTAACCTAATCCTAGCATGTTTAATTATATTTCACTTAAGTTAATTAATGTTTTAATAAAAGGAATTGACTTATAAACTTCTTTGAATTAAATTGAATGATTTCACACTTAATGATTTAACTAAAATGAATTATTTGAAATGTTTTAATTAAAGACTTTGAATGTAAATTAACATCAACCTTACTTAGCTAAGGTTTAGTAGTGATAATTCATGGGATAACGGGTTATAAACATGTAATACGTTTAGACTAGTTATAGAGAATCATAAACACACATTAGTAACATAGGACACTTAGTTGCACACCGAGACCAAAACCCTAGATACGACTATTATAAATACTTATATCGTAAAACAACTCAGGTACTGAATCAAAGAACTAATGAATCAAATTCAAGAATCTAAAATCAGTGTTGCAGCCATGGAATTCTAAGGATCATAATCAAGGGAATCATATACGTGTGTGAATCAAAGAACTAATGAAATCATTAATGATCAAGTTAAGGTGGATGTCAGTTGTATGCAGATCGAGACCACGTGTTAACACACGGAAAGTCCCGTCATAAATAGTATACTTTTATAGTCAAGCTATATGGGCATAAATTAAACGATCAAACGAATTCTAAAGAACAAAGAAGATCAGAATCAAAGGATATCCTAATGTCCCGACATGTACAGTAGGACTGAGGGTCAAGCTGATATGGGCACATCATGAAAGTCCCCACACATACAGGTAGACTCATTTGGGTCATGCCTCATATGGGCCACTTGTGAGATGGTACAAATTGGACACCACCTACAACTAAGTCTAATTGATTGAGTCAAATAAGGCCCAATTATCATGTCTTAATTGTATTTAAGTGATTAATTATTCATTTAATTAAGCATTTAATATTATGTTTCTACAAGTGCAATGGTTGATCATGAATACATGATGAACTCAAGAAATCCGTAGTATTTCAATTTGTGGAAATCAAAATCAAATATGACGATGGATGGAATGAAATGCTTAATTATCATTAACAACAATATGTTAAGTGGTCCGGTATGTGGTGGGACGGTGGCTGGGCGGGCGGTAAGCTCAACCCTACATATGCCCTATATATAAGCATACTTGATTGGATAACATAGATGGTTGTTGATGAGGTTAAGGTTGTCATTTCAGGGGATCAAGGTAAACAGTTTTCAGGAAATCAAATGTTGTGGATCAAAGGTATTGGATGAAATGCTTAATTATCACCAGGAACAATATATCATGTGGTTTGGTATGTGGCGGGATGGTGGCTGGACGGGCGGTAAGTTCGACCCTACGTATGCCCTATATATAAGCATACTGAGCTGGATGGTATAGGTGGTTAATGGTGAGGTTAATGTTGTCATCTGAATGGTATTCAAATACATTTTTAAATAAAACTATATGAACTCACCAACCATGTGTTGACTTGATCTTTTTACATGACTTCTCAGGTGACGAACAGGTCAAAGTAGAAGTTATTGCTTCTGGGACTAGGATGCCAGATAGAGGACATAGTATTTTGGACCTACATATTTTTGAACATCATTTTACAGATTATTTTTTATATCTTGTGCAGATACAAGATAGAACAATTATGATGTTGATAGTATATTTACATTGTTAAATTATGAACAAAACTGATGTAATTTAACTTTGTAATTCTATTTTCATTTAGCATTTACTCATTATATATCATGTGCATTGTAAACAATCTGATCATCATGATTATCATTCCCGATATCGCGCCCCGAGGCCTTTCCGCCCGACGAGACACACGATCCGGCCCGCCGGCTTGGGGTGTGACAGATTGGTATCAGAGCCATGGTTATAGAGAAATATAGGTCATTTATTTAAACGGTTTGGCCTAGACTATAACCTAAGGACCCTTCATGTAGAAAACAAAATACTTAGGAGATTATTTGCATTATGTCTTCAGCATTCGATCATTTCACTAACCGATTCCTTTTCGGTTGTGATCAGAATGCCGCCTCGAAGACAACCTACACCACCACAGCCACCTCCTCCTCCGCCTCCTCCTCCCTCACACACACCGCCAGTTGACCCGAACGCGAATGCGAATTTGGATCCTGCTATTGTTGCCTTGGCGACACTACTAAGCAGCCAGCTGACTAACCAGCTGAAACAGGTAATTCTAGATATGATCAACCGTATTCAGAACCAGGGCAACAACTCCGGGAATTCATCAGGAGAAGCCAGTGGGGATTCTGGCAGTACTTCAAACTATTCCTACAAGTCTTTTTGTGGGATGTAAGCCGCCAAGTTTCAGTGGTAATGAATGATCTGTTGGATTAATTCAGTGGATAGAAAAGATTGAGACTACGCTGGATCTTTGCAGTTGTCCAAATCACCATCAGGTTTGTTACTCTGCTGGAACATTCATCAAGCGAGCCTTAACTAGGTGGAACTCGTAGATCCTAGCAAGAGGAAGAGAAGAAGCCATGTCGATGACATGGGAAGATTTCAAGACCCTTATGAGAACTGAATTTTGTCCTAAGAACGAGCTGTAAAGGATGGAGACTGAGTTGGCAAATCATGTTATGAAGGGAGTTGATCATCTGGGGTACACTAACCGCTATCATGAGCTGGTAGCATTGGTGCAAGACATGGTACCAATATTGGAGAAGAGGATTGATATATATGTGGGTGGACTCCCCGCCTGCATTCAGGGTTTAGTAGTTGCAGCAAACCCTGTTACCTTAGAATCTGCTGTGAGTTTGTCAGGGAAACTCACTGATTTGATGGTAGCCTCCGGAACTCTGAAGAAAGAGGCTGACTCTGGCAAAAACAAGGAAGAATCCTCTAAGAAGCCCCATCACCACCCAAAGAAAAAACGGAAACTCATTAAGAACTACACAATGGCTACTCCACTCAACCAAGTAGCTGTTGCACCGCAGAACCTCCACAAGAAGCCCTACACTGGTGTAACACCCCGACCGATGGCGGAAACGTCAGGATGCCACGAGGGATGTGTAGATTGTTCATAAGCTCGTGGGCATCTAAATAAATCATTATATATCAATTTAAATCAATCAAAGTAAATACACAAAAACCATGTTCATCATGATTTAGTTATGTGACATCCAGTACCAGATCGTCCGGCAAGTCCGTACGGTATGTGTACTTTCACTATTTACTATGTGTAAATACATGTTTGTGAACAGTGGTTGTATTAACAGAATTCAAAATACAAGAAACAGTTGTACGTAATTATGTGTAAACTTAAATGCAGTAAGTACAACACTCACGATAAACAATAGTTGTAAGTGTTTAGGTGAAAACCAAAGTACAATTAATACAACGAATCAAGAACAGCAACAGTGTTCAAGTAAATAACAAGAACAAGATGGTGGCGATCTGATATCCATATATGACAGGAATCAGATGGCCGATAAATTAGTACGAAAACAATGTGAAAACAGAAAGCCTAGTTGAGTCCGTTAGTGAGGAAATACAATTCAAACACAAATGTAGTGTTATTTAAGAATAATGAACTGACAGTGTGTTTGTGTGAGTGACGATTCACACAAACATATATGTGAGTTTAATGTTCTGAAATAATGACTGGAAAGTGGAAAACAAAAGTCAGAAAGCAAAACCATCATCGTGTTCGTTCGAGTGACGATTCGAACGAATACGCGAGATAGTGACGCGTTCTGACGAAACGAAAACGAAAATGACACGATGGATAATAAATTAAAGAAAAATAACAAATTATGTTTTACAATTTTGAAAGTCATCAAAATTTACTTAAAACAACTCTTTTTATTTAAACTACGTAAAATACGCGTGACGTTCCGAAAAAGCAACGAAAACGCGAACCAAGCAACTAAAACGAACCCGAACCCTCCCGGGGTATAAATACCCTAAATGAGGGTATTTCCCTCATTTCTTTCTTCTCCCTCACTCTCTCAAAACCCTAATCCCGTTTTGTGCCTCCCACCACCATTTTCCACCTTCAAACCTCCATATCTCACTCATTTCTCCACCAAATCACCTCATTCTTGAGCCTAAACGAAGATCTTAACCTCCTCTACATGAAAGTACAACCGATCTAGAGCCAAATCCATCTAGAATCGAGGTACGAGGCTTTGAACATTCCGAAAAATAGGGTTTTTGGAACCCTTAGTCGGCTAAAACCCATGAATCCTCATCCCCACCTTCGACACCAAGCCCTTATACACACGACCACCATCATGCTTGGTCTAAATTGGAGATGGGTGTTGGTGGTGTGACTGGCAACAACCAACCGAATGGCAGGAGCCGAATGGCTCATCTCTGATAGGGTTTCGGCCGAAGGACAACTAGCCGAAGGAGCCACATTCGGCCTAGCCTTATACGCCACCCCCATTCGTTCAAGTAGCCTCATACGGCCAAGCTCAGTCAGGACAACTCTCATTTGGCCCTCTCATTCGCCAGCCACCCATTCGCCATGTCTCATTCTCTCGGCCACATCATCTTCATTCGGGAAACCCACAGCTTCATTCTATTAACACCTCATTCGGTCCCCTCATACTCCCTTACTCCTTCGGCTAAAGCAAGATCCATTCGACCAGATAGCCCCAATCGGCCTAGCCACTCTATTCGGCCGACTAAGTCCACCTTCATTGGGACAGATATGAAACCCAACCAGTCGGCCCACTATTGCAGCCCACACTCACTATGACGGCCCAGAGTTATTGATTTGGGCCCAATCTCTGGTTTGGTTCACATGTTACTTAGCCTACATTTGTTCTAGGCCCAAGAAACTGCCTTGGCCCAGTTATTCGGCTCATTTCCTTGATTTGGCCACTAAGAGTGATTGGGTCCATAACACATTACTTTGGCCCAAGATCTTTTGGTTAGGCCCAACATCATTTAGTGACCCATGTGTTGGAGTTGACCTACAAGAAATATAAAATCAACTTGTGAAATCATAGGATATGGAGTAATATGCAAGTAATCATGTAGTAATTATGAAAATCACTACAAAAGTTGCGGGTTACGGTTAATGAATTTCGTAAACTCAAAACAATAAATGCAAAAAGGGTGATGCCTAACATTTCATTATTATGTAACAATAACTTCAAAATAACAAGAACGACAAGTGAGGTTTAAACCATAAATCTAAGTTTATTCTTGGGTTTATTTACTAAGCTTCATATCAAAACAAATGATTATCACGTTATGACAAGGTTTATCAATTTCAAGGATGAAAAAAGCCTAAACACACAACATTAAGACACATAGCAACAATAATCTATGACACTTGAAACAAGGGCCGAATGACTACCGAGACCCACGAGTGTTAGCCAACTCTGAGGCTAACACATACAAGCACACAAATCACTACAATTCATACTTATAAGTTGCAACGACATGAAATCAATACAGGATCGTGAAAACATCAAGTACAATCAAGAGTGCGTGCATTTCTCGTCTAAGCTAAGTCAACCACTTCAATAACAAGGTGAGTTCATATGCCCCTTTTCTTTAATCTTAACAGATTTTAAACTCTCGGGGCTGAGAAACATGCTTAAATTTTATTTACTTGAAAGTTTTATGCTTTACATATTGCTTATACTTTGATTTAGATAATATTGCTTGACTTATTATCATTTATCATTGTATGCATGCTTGTATGATCATGATATGACAGGGATAACAAAGATGAATATGATAACATAACTTCATAAATCATCAACGCAACAGAATAATATAGTTATAAGATTATATGTTATAACGCTTAATTATTCTTCCAAGAACATATTATCACATGTGAACATGATGACAACAACAACACAAACATGAATGATGTGAAGATAACATATCTTCATAATATCATTCAACACCAGAGTTAAGTAAGTGTAATAAGACAAGTTCTTATAATACTTAGCTTACAACTTGATACATATTATAAGATAACATTGAACAAGTATCATCCACCACCTGAGTTGACTAAGTGTAGTAAGACTAGTTCTTACCACAAGTTAGTGATAACATGGTGACTATACGGAACAACAAAGAATGATAATCATGATAATGTAACTTCATGGTAACAATATCATTCACACAACAATTAACATAACATAATAAGACAAGATCTTATTTAACTTTGTTAACAACAATGAGAACATACAACATGGAGAACAAAGAACACAATGCAATTGATTACTATTGAACTGTTTGCATTATATCATGTCAATCATGTGCCATGTACTCAAGTTGATCATTGTAAGTCCCTTTCACAAATCGCTGACCAATTAGTTTGATGTGACTAAACTGACGATAGCATAGTGGTACCGTAGGTTTGACAAACCTCTGGCTTGTAGGGCTAGTATGTTGATCATATTGATACATTGGCCGGTAACGTATGACCGGTGACAGGGCGACTCAAGTCAGGTTCTGGTAAGTGACACATGGTGATATAAATGTACAGTTATAATTGTAATTAATCCATCGTTACCTGTTGACTAGTAGACTGAGGAATTATTCTCTCAAGTCATAACACTAGTAACGGTTTCGATGAGGTCTATGGTTACACCTTGTGATAGAGGTAAATCGGATGCATTGTAATCTGATTACGTGAGGATTGCAATGGATTCCTTTTAGGCTGTACGCACTTCAAGTTGAGAACAAATATCAAATGGTTAACTAACACTCTTATTATTAACAGTGATTAACTATTAACCCCACAAGAATAGAATAATAAAAAGGATCAGATTAAATTAATCTAATTTCATTAACACATTGAGGGTTTATCGATACTTCGGTTTGATGACTAAAACACTCTTATTATATTATTCTACATATGATACAACGGATGATGAACACAGACAGACGGGTGAATTGAAATGGATATCCATAGTTGTAATACAAGTGGCATTAAGTTCTATTAGATATGTGGTGGGATGTTGGCTAGGGCTTAGTTCCCTTACATATGCCTTATATATAAGCATATCTAATAGGAGGAGATATGACATGTAAATATAACTATGGAGAGGCCATTGTGTGACGGGTGAATCAAACTACTTACAAACAACAAGTCTGACATTGTGATTGTGCATGTGAACATTTCAAGGTTTTCAATATTCAAACTTATGAACTCACCAACCTAGTGTTGACATTATTTAAATGCATGTTTTCTCAGGTGACGAACAGGTTTAGTCACCAGACATCAAGGACATAGCTAGTGGAGTTTTAGAATACCTAGCTACATTTTGTGTTGATCATACTTTTGGAATGACAAAACAATGAATCATCTTTTGTAGATCTTGTACAGTTACAAGATATAAACACATTGATTCTTTTGGATAGATGTACTTGGTTAAATTATGAACGATACATTGTAATTTAACTTTGTATTTCTATATCGTTGTCATGTTAGCATTTCTTAATTATATCTCATGCGCTATGTAAACAATCTGATCAATTCGATAATCAAACGATATCGCGCCCCGGGAAACTTCTGCCCAGCGGGAAAGTCGATCCAGCCCGCCGGCTCGGGGTGTGACAAGTTACATCAATTTACACAAAAGGTTTAGCTAAATTAACTAAATACTAGTCTTCAGTAATCCAGTTAGTTTTAGCTAAGTCCAAGATCATAAGTGATGATGTCCAAAAGTGTGAGACCATCTTCCTCAACCTACTTGTGTTCATTCCCTGAAACATGTAGAAAATCAAGTGTCAACTATGAAGTAGTTGGTGAGTAAACATAAGTTTTTATGTTTCAAAAATGTTTACAAGTGTTTATAAAGGTTTGTAGTTTTCAAGAAAAATACACATGTGCACCTGTGAGATAATCCAACTCTGCCAAAACCCAACAAACACGACAACCAAACAATTCAAGTAATCACAAATAATCATTCAAGTAGTGTCAATCAAATTCAATCGAACACAATCAATCAATAACTATCAATCATCATAATCATCTCAAGTAATTATACCGCGGAAGACCTTAGTCAACTCAACTAGCAGTATATGGAATTATCACGGAGGACCGAAATCTAGTCGACCAACGATATTCATAAATAGTATAAGTGTCAATACATGCACTATAGAGGACCGCAGTCAACTCAACCAACAGTGGAATCACCGAGGAGGACCGAAGTCAGCTAAACAATAGTAACTCAATTATTGCGGAGGACCGAAGTAAACTCAACAACAACGACTCATGGAGCTGTGATATTCCGTGTCAATCCATAATCAATGATAATGCAATAGTATGAATATCATAATGATAAACCAGGTGTCACCCATGTGTTATCAAACTAATATTTAAATCTGGTATACATGTTCCACCTCCGAGTTTAAAAACAAAATGATTTAAAAGTGAGGATATGAGAACTCACCTGAATGCTTTAGATTCAGTGTTTTGTAGAATGTGCGCTCACATATGTGAAATCAAAGACACTTCAACAACATGTATTCATCGCGTGTTCGTGTTCATAAGTATATCCTTTTTATTTCTCTTGAATGTCCATACGTGTTTACTTTCAATTATTAAATGTTTCACTAACTTAGTTGTTTGATCTAAGTGAAAATGATTCACCCAATATTTTTTAAATAATCTTCATTAAAATATAGTTTAAACTTACTAGTTTTAATTAGTTAATGATGATAATTAATTGTGATATCTTATGTGTATCCCCATAGATATGTATACTCCAAGGTGATAACCCTGATCATACACATATCTATACATACATGCATGTTTAATTATATTGACCGTGATAGTCTAAGTTAGTTAAATTTAATTTAAAAAGTCATACTTAAATTACTCATATAAAAATGTTCAATGTATACAATCTCATAATTTAAATCTTATGTTTATTAGGAAAAAGGTGGCAATTTTCAAACATTCATGCATGCATTATCCTTTGTTTATCCATGATTTTATATGCTTGTGAAATCCATTCCCTTGGTTCGTAAACAAGGTTCGACAGCCACTAAGCTTCAACGACGGTCCTAGATTCGCTGACATGGGCATAGGTTTGCTGCCCATGAATGGGTTAAACAGCCTAGGTTTTGTAGCCTTCTGGTTCGTGGCTCCTAGGGTTCGGTTGTCCAAGGTGCTAGGGTTTGGTGACCATGGGTTCGGCTAGGTCAGGTTCGACACTATCAAGGTTCGCCCATCTCAGGTTCGTGATTTCCCGGTTCGTGGCAGCTTGGTTTGGCTGCCTTGGGTTCGGCCATAATAGGGTTCGGCCATGGTTACAGTCTTGCAAACCATAAGGTTCGACTCCCTAGTTTCGGCCGATTGCCTTTTTCGCGAACCAGCAGCTCGTTGTTGTTCATCTTCGTCATCATCTAACCCTCATCTGTCGCAGGTTCGTTTTTAACTCCCAGATGTTCATATCAGTTAGTTTTTAATTGTTTATTATTGCTAAAACTCATGCAAATATGATGGTGATAATCAGGTTTCATCCTTACAAAACACAGAAAGTAAAGCTGGATTTTTCCTTTGAAATGTCGACCAAATGTTGGACTCCTTCGTGGGTTCTTGTTCTACTCGATCATACGAACGTTTTGGCACCAATATCTCCTGAAATGGTTAAGATTTGAGGAAGAAATTGTAGAGAGAAGTTAGAGAGAGAGTATGAGACGAATTTGGTGTTTTAGAGTGAGAAAGGGTTTGTGGAAATGAAAAGAAAGAAGAGGTTCTTCTTTCTTATACCTCGTTTCATCCCCGCGTGCTCGGTCTCGTTTATTTTGCGTTAAAATTATTAAATGTTCAGTTCATCTCGAAAAATATTTAAAACATGAAGCGTTTAAATAAATGGATTTCGTTTTATAAAATAGTTTTAATTTATTTCCGTTAATTTAATTATTTATTTAGTTAATATAATTTTATTCAATTCATTTAAGATTGTAATTCCTAATAAACTTTTTGAATTCTTTTTCTTGAATTTAAAGATCGAAGTTATTATTTCGGTTATCTCATCGAAATGCGTTACTCACGTACGAATTCGTAAAGATCGTCATCTTTTCGAATCCAACACTCGTATCGTATTTCGATTCGATTTACGATTTATGGAATATCGTTTATGTATATTATACCTAATAATTATATTCATGTGAATCGTGACCCACGCGAATACATTATTAAGTTTAGTATTTCTGAAATAACATTCGCGTTTGATTATGTCCGTAACCTCACCATCGCTTAATTATTTTCAATAACACCTTCATTATTTTACTACTTTGAATATTATAATTTCCCAATCCAAATTCCACTAAATCATGTCACAGACACATCCATGATAGACCGAAATAAGCGTATGTATAGGGCTTACGTAGGAGTAGGTCGCAACCTATCCAGCCACCGTCCCACCACCATTTCGAGAAACCATGACCATGTGTCCTTGACTATATTTAGTAACCAACCAATAACCAACTTATAAATCTTTGCCATTTTAAACCAAAACCTCGGATTCTCCTCACCAAATCCTCAACACTGATATAATCATGATAAACCGAAGATGGTTTATGTATAGGGCATACGTAAAAGTCAGTCGCAACTGCTTCAGCCGCCATCCCACCACCTCTTCGATACACCATGATTATATCCTTGCCTATCTTTGGTTATAGAATCCCATACCTCTACCATTTCAAATCAATAACCCATAATATATTAATTCAATTGCAATAAACTCTCTGGTTCTGTTTAGTTGTATTTCAAACTAAACTTCCCATGGTTTATGCTCATTATGATAATATACCTTCTCAGTAATGTATACAAGTGATAATATCATCAAATAATTCATAGAAATAATCAATTATCATATCAGGTCTTATCAATACAATTAAACATGTGCAGACAAACCCAAAATACAGTGATGTTACAGTCTCCCCTAGTTGAGGGAATTTCTTCCCAAAATTCAACTTGGAGCGACCGTAGTGAATAAGTGTGGGTACTTAAGCTTCATCTGATCTTCTCGTTCCCGGGTGAATTCTAGACCACGCTTCGACTCCCATCGTACTTTGACAATTGGAATTCTACTGAGTTTGAACTTTTTAACTTCACGGTCCATTACCACGACTGGTTTTTCAACGAAGTGCATGGTATCATCGATGTGAATGTCATGAGTGGTACCTGAAGATCTTGATCAGCTAAGCAGTTCACTAAATTGGACACGTGAAAAATCAGGTGTACATTACTAAGTTCAGGAGGAAGTTCCAGCTTGTAAGCAACCTTCCCGATCCGTTCAAGAATCTAAAAAGGGCCAACATATCGCAGAGCAAGTTTACCCTTCTTGCCAAATCGTACAAATCCTTTCCATGGTGATACTTTGAGTAGTACTAAATCATCAAATTCAAACTCTAAAGGTTTTCGTTGTTTATCCACATAACTTTTCTGTCGACTGCGAGCAGCTAACAGATTGTCGCGAATCTATTGAATCTTGTCAGTCGTTTTTTAAATAATCTCTAGACCAGTGATCTGCGATTCGCCGACCTCAGTCCAACAAATAGGTGACCGACATTTTCTACCATAAAGAGCTTCAAACGACGCCATACCAATGCTCGCGTGATAACTGTCGTTATACGAGAATTCGACTAATGGTAGATGGCTATCCCAGCTGCCACCAAAATCGATGATACAAGCTCTCAACACATCTTCAAGTGTCTGAATATTTCTCTCCGTCTGACCATCCGTTTGAGGATGATAAGCAGTGCTAAGATCCAAACTTGTTCCAAAAGCTTCATGAAGCGTTTCCCAAAATCGTACCGTGAAACGAGCATCAGGATCCGATATTATGCTTAAGGGAATTCCATGTCAGCTAACGATCTCATCAACTTAGATACGAGCTAATTTCCGCACAGGGTACGTCTGGCGTATCGGTAAGAAATGAGCCAATTTAGTTATTCGATCTATTATCACCCAAATACTGTCATGACCGCTTGTGGTTCGTGGGAGTTTGGTAATAATATCCATAGAGATATTCTCCCACTTCCACATGGGTATTTCTGGTTGTACTAATAATCCCGAAGGTCACTGATGCTCAGCTTTGACCTTTGCACAGTTAAGGCATTTAGCTGCATACTCAGCGATATCCTTCTTCATTCCAGGCCACCAGTATAAGACTCTAAGTTCTTGATACATTTTGTTAGCACCCGAATTGATTGAGTAACGAGACTTCTGAGCTTCATCCAAAATCATCATCCTAAGATCATCCCTGTTCGGTATCTATAACCGATTCAAATAATACATCAAACCGTCATCCTTAGTTTCCAATTGTAATTCGACCCCGCAAGACATCTCATCTTGTAGGCTACCTTGAGCCAGTGAGTGTTGTTGGGCTGTGAGAACATCATTATGGAGATTAATGTGCACTCGGACACTATGGATTTGAACATGACTTTTGCGACTAAGCGCATCTGCTACTGCATTCGCTTTACCAGGATGGTAGCGAATTTCACAGTCATACTCATTCAATTGTTCAACCCATCTCTGTTGCCTCATATTAAGTTCCTTCTGGTTAAGTATGTGTTGCAAACTCTTGTGATCAGTAAAGACTACACACTTTGTGCCATAAAGATAATGTCCCCATATCTTCAAAGCGAACACGATTGCACCAAGTTCCAAGTCATGTGTAGTGTAGTTCTTCTCGTGAATTTTCAACTGTCTCGATGCATATGCTACAACCTTTCCCAGTTGCATGAGAACAAAACCAAGACCTAGGTTGGATGCATCATAGTAAACCGCAAAGTCATCATTTCCATCAGGCAGAATTTTCTGCTTCAAGGTCCGAAATGCCTCTTCTTGCTTTGGTCCCCACTCGTAAGGCCTATTCTTTTAAGTTAAAGAAGTGAGAGGGACAGCAATCCTGGAGAAATTCAAAATAAACCGCCGATAGTAACCGGCAAGTCCAAGAAATGATCGAATCTCCGTTGGTGTCTTTGGTGTACTCCAATTCTTCACCGCTTCAATCTTTGCAAGATCGACGTGAACACCCTTTTCATTGACTATGTGTCCCAAGAATTGAACTTCTTTAAGCTAGAATTCACACATGGAGAATTTGGCATACAGTCGTTCTTCTCTTAAGATCTCCAAAACCAACTTAAGGTGTTGCTTGTGTTCCTCTTTGCTATTGGAGTATATCAAAATATCATCTAAGAACACAATCACAAATTTATCTAAGTACGGCCTGCATACAGGGTTCATGAGGTCCATGGAAACCGCAGGTGCATTGGTAAGGCCGAAGGGCAATACCAGAAATTCATAATGGCCATATCATGTTCTGAAAGTTTTCTTGGGAATATCATCTTCATGTACACGAAGCTGATGATACCCAGACCTAAGATCGATTTTTGAAAATCATGCCGAGCCTTCAAGTTGATCGAAAAGATCATCAATGCGCGGCAGAGGATATCGATTCTTAATGATCAGTTTGTTCAATTCGCGGTAATCTGTTGTTGGACTAAAAGAACCAATGAGCCTGATCAGAAAAATCTCTAAGTCTCACAACACTCACAACAACTGAAGAAGAACACAACAGCTGATATGCATTTTACAGATGTTACAAGATCTGAAGTTATCCACAACAGCTGAAGTGTAAGTCTTCAAATGTTGTGGTGTTAGTTTAGTCTTCAGTAGTTTTCTTTCGGTATTTGTAAAAGTCTGATGAGTGTTTTACTCATCAGATATTGTAGTTCTATTTCAGTAGTTTTATCTTTTCAGGTAGTTGTAAGAGGATGTCTTCAGATGTTGAAGACATTCTCAGTAGTTTAGTTATTTTCAGCAGTTATCTTTTGTCTGTTAGATGTCAACATCTTGTGACATCATCAGACGTCACTGCTTCTATATTAGGGCAGTTGACACATTGTATCTTTAACGGAGTTAGTACGAATTGAATGAATTATTCCTTTTACAGAATTCTCTTTCTATAACCACTTGTGCTTTACTGTTCTATTAGATTAACTTTGTTCTTGCAAATTTTGAGCTAATTCATCGTTGAATTCCGCTGCTATTGATCAAATGAGAACATCTGATCCTACAATTGGTATCAGAGCTAGTTAATCATTGATCGATTAAACAATTGATCTCTGAAACTGCTCAATTCAGTTCTCTGGTTGATCGAATTAGCCGATTAGTAAGAATTTGTTATAGTTTGAAGATTTCTGATAACTTATGTTGATTTGTTTTTCAATATCACTTTGTTTTGAATCAATTGGTTGAAGTTTGTGTTAATTCATTTGAATTTTGTTGATATTGATTGAATATGAAATCATGACAACTCCAAACAATGATCCGCACAACGCTGGCTCCGCAGCCAAGCCTCCGATGCTGGTTCGGAGTGAGTACAACATTTGGCAACGTAGAATGCTACACCACTTGTCAATTAACAGTGCAGGATGTTGGAAATCTGTAGTGCATGGTCCGTATAAACCCATGATCACTGATCCTGAAACTAAAATCATGATTCCGAAACCATCGGATATGTATTCAGATGAGGATATCAAATTGTTTGAAATTGATGCGAAAGCTCATGGTATTCTAGCCATGGCTTTGCCGAATGAGATTTATTCAGGCTTGATGCATCATGATACTGCTCATGATCTCTGGGTTGCACTGAAAGAACAATTCGGTGGAACCGATGAGGTTTTAGCAAACACAAGAGAAATCCTCGCCCAACAGTATGAGACATTCTCTCATCGGAAGGGTGAGTCATTGACTCAACAGTTTGAGCGGTTCTCCTGTCTGATTTCTGAGTTGAAAATGGTTAAACAGGAATATACCAATAGTCAGATGAACAACAGATTTCTTAGATCATTGCCTGAGAGATGGGATACTTATACTACTGTCCTACGCTCCAGTGCAAATCTAGAACATCTATCTCTCACCCAACTCCATGGGAAACTCTTAACATTTGAGAGAGAGGTAGAACAGAAAAGAAAGCTGTCTTCATCTGGCAAGCTCACTGATGACTTTATTCCCGGCAATACTGCTTTGATTGGTCAAGAGTCCGAGTTTAATGGGTCTGAATGTTCTTATGATGAACATATTGATTTCTCTACTAACAATGTTGAACATGCTTTTGTGGGAGTTGATGGTAATGCAGGAAATTATGGTGATAATCTGTGTTTTGTGATGGATGATTTGAAAGGAATTCCTGATGATGATCTGGAGGAAATGGATATCTTAAGTCAAATGACATTAATCAACATAAGGTCTCAAAAATTCTACAAAAGAACTGGAAGAAAATTTCCCGGATTATCTGGCAAAACCAAAGTTGGTTTTGACAAAGGGAAGTTGAGGTGCCACAAGTGTCACAGGCTTGGTCATTTTGCTAGAGAGTGCAAATCTACTGGATCTAGTTCTTCTGCACCGTTTGTGACCTTTCCAAACAACAACACACCAAACAAAGGACAACAATCTTCTGGAACCAGTCAACAACAATTCTATCCAGCCCATTTTGTTCCACAAAGTCCTATGCCGTATCCATATCCCTGCTTTTACATGCCTCAAACTACTCACACTCCAGCATTAATTCCTTCACAATCACCTGCTCTTCCTGATTCCAGTAAATCTCAAACAAATCAACAGCCTCAACAACAACACCATCAGAGCTTCTTCACTCCTGGAGTAGCTGATTGGAGTAGTTTACCTGATGACTTATCTGATTTCAATATGCAGATGTACTCTGAAGCTGGTCCACATGGTGGAGACAATCCATTTGGAAATCTTGCTTTGATGGCTATAGATTCAACTGACACCTCAGGTCCAACTTCTTCAACATCTCAGGTATCATCTGAATCAAAAGCTAAGTTGTGTTCAGAATCATGTATTTCAGCATTTCCTGCCATTAGAGAAATAAATGTTGAATTAATCAATGAGAAGTTGGATTTAGAAAAGGCTGTGACTAAGAATAAAACTGAATTTGAGAAAGTTTTGAATGAAAAAGAGTCTGAAATTTATAAACTCAAGTGTCAATTGTCTGATGAAATGGCTAGGGTGGAAGTCATGCTTGTAAAACACAATGATCTGAAACAAACACTTGTAGCAAGCCAAGTAGAGTGTGAAAGATGGGTTGAGTCTTGCAAGGGGTTTGAGATGTTATTAAACAAACAAACAGCATCAAATGTGAAGTTTGGTATTGGATACAATCACACTGCCCCCCAGCTGATTATACACCAAAAAATCTTGATTGTGAGTCTGAAGGGGACAGTGTATACCAATCCACCAAATCTTCAGAAAAGTCTGATGCTGAAGAATCATTTGAAAATGAGTTAAGTGCATGCAAATCTGAGTCTGACACTGTGGATATTGAGACATATTCTTATTCTATTGGATGTACAAATGTCATTCAGGATGACACATGTCAAGATAGTGTTTTAATTGAAATTAATCCTGATGAAAAAGTTTTCAATGAATTAAATTTAAAACTGATTGAGTCAGATGGGCATGGCACTGGTGAGAAAGATGCACGGCTTTTGATAAGCCAAAGTGTCTCATCAGCAGTTATAGAAAAAGCTAGTAATGTTACAACTGCTGATGACAAATGTGTTGATAGACAAGTGCTGAAGAATAACTCTTCAGAGGTTGTCAACACATCAGCTGTTGTTAACATGTCCACAAATACTGATGTTCCAAAGGTTCTGAAGAACAAAAATTCAGGATCTAAGTCATCAGTACTTGTAGATACTCACAATGGAAAGCAAAAGAGGGTGCCTTGTGAAATTTGTAGGTTGTTTAATCATTCCTCTAATGAATGCTGGTACAGAAAAGGTTCTAAATTCAATAAAATTAAGCACAAAAACAAGAACATCCTCAAAATGAAAAATGAATTTAGTTCTAAGTTTGTACCAGAATCATCAGTAGTTTCAAAATCTGGAAAAACCTCACAAGGAAATGAATCAAGTAACTCCAAGAAAGGTAAAGGGGTTGTTCCAGATTCAAAGAAACAACACTTGAAAGATTCTTCATCAATTAAAGACACTAAGGTGATCAAACACAAAAATCAAAAGTCAGGTCCTAATGTGTCCAATGAAATCAAAATATTGACACAAAACCATAATCAACTGATGTTAATGATGCAACAATTGCTAGGAAGAGTCAATCTAGCAGAGGCATCTGTTGCTTCATTTCATAAGAAGAAACCAAGGTCAAAAACCAAGGTTAAATCTTTTGAAAAGAATGATTCAAGTGTTGGTTCAAATGAAAATGTTAATTTTGTTTCTTCATGTGTTAACAGACCCAAAACCAAACTGGTTTGGGTCCCAAAGTCTAACTGAGTGTGTTGATGTATGCAGGGTCCTTCAGCATGCCAAAATAGCATCTGGTATGTTGACAGTGGAGGATCCATGCATATGACTGGGAGCAGATCTCTTCTTAATGACTATTTTATAGGAAGGAAGGGATTTGTGTCTTTTGGAAATGATGCTAAGGGTTATATTATAGGGAAAGGTTATGTGACAAATGGTGAAATAAGGTTTGATGATGTGAATCATGTAGAGAATCTTAAGTATAATCTTCTGAGTGTTAGTCAGATGTGTGATAAGGGACACATTTCTCTTTTCACCAAGCAAGATTGCAGAATACTGTCTTCTGATGTGTTGCCTCTGATTGGCAAAGTCTTAGATGAGTATACTCTCCTTAAGGCTAACAGAGTGGGAAAGGTTTATGCCTTTGATTTGTCAAAGAAAATCTCTGTTAAAGGTCATCCTTGTTTATTTTCAAAGGCCTCTCTCCAGGAATCTAATCTATGGCACCGAAGGTTGGGTCATGTCAATCTCAAAAACATGAATAAACTGGTTAAACATGGGTTGGTTAGAGGTCTTCCAATGAAGGATTTTAGTTGTGATGAGAATTGCACTGCTTGCTTAAAAGGGAAGCAACACAAAGTTTCTTTTCCTCCAATTGGTGATCCCAAATCCACTGGTTGTTTGCAAATGTTGCACATGGATTTGTTTGGGCCAGTGAGGGTTATGAGTATGGCAAAGAAGAAGTATTGCTTAGTAATTGTTGATGATTACTCAAGGTTTGTCTGGACCTTCTTCTTGCACTCAAAAGATGAGGTTGCCAAGTCCATTATAAACTTTGTGTTGTATGTTGAGAAGCAATATTCTCTTCCTGTCAAGTGTGTACGGAGTGATAATGGAACAGAGTTCAGAAATCATATTCTGGATGAATTTTATCTGTCTAAGGGAATCAAGAGGCAGTACAGCATCCCTAGAACTCCTGAACAAAATGGAGTAGTTGAAAGGAAAAATAGAACCTTGATTGAAGCTGCCAGAACAATGCTGGCTGATTCTGGCTTGCCATTGACTTTCTGGGCAGAAGCTATCAATACTGCTTGTTATGTGCACAACAGGGTTTTAGTGAATCAAAGACGGTTGAAAACTCCTTATGAACTGCTTCATAATTTGACTCCTTTGATTTCCTTCTTCAGAGCTTTTGGGTGTCCTTGCTATATCCTCAATACCAAAGATCAACTTAAAAAGTTTGACTCCAAAGTTGATGCAGGATATTTTGTTGGCTATTCTTCAACTTGCAAGGGTTACAGAGTGTTCAACTGCAGAACAAAGATGGTTGAAGAAACTCTTCATGTCAAATTCAATGAATGTCCAAAAGACTCTATTCCACAAAATCCTGTTGAGCTGTTTAATCTAGACATCTTGCAACATGAATCCTATCCATCCCAAGATAAGTCTATTGGTGTGGAAGATGATGCACCTAAAGCATTTCCACCAACAGCTTCTACAGCAACCTCACAAGGATTCCATGATGAAGATGAAAGTACTCATTTGTTCAGATTTAGTGACAATATGCCTATGTCTGCTAAATCTGATGCTCCTCCTGCTCCAGTTGTTCCTCCAAATACAAATGCTGATGAAATTTTGGATTCTTCTACATCATTTGAAATTCCTGCTGCACTGTTTCCTGGTTCTTCATCAACATCTGCAACAACTGGACCCCAAGCAAACACTTGCACTGATCTTATTCCATATCAAGAACTGAAGGATCATCCATTATCTCAAGTTCTTGGTGACATTTCTGCTGGTGTTTCAACAAGAAGTCAATTGTCAAATTTTTGTCTTCATGCTTTATTTGTGAGTCAGCTAGAGCCAAAGAACTATCACACAGCACTCAAAGACAATGGTTGGGTGGAGGCAATGCAGTTGGAGTTGTTGCAGTTCAAGAAACAACAAGTCTGGGAGCTGGTTCCTTTACCCCAAGGTAAGTGTGCAATAGGCACTAAATGGGTGTTTAGGAATAAAACTGATGAAAATGGTCAAATAGTTAAGAACAAGGCCAGACTGGTTGTACAGGGGTTCTCTCAGGAAGAAGGTATTGATTATGATGAAACTTTTGCCCCTGTAGCCAGACTGGAAGCAATTAGATTGTTTTTAGCATATGCTGCCTTACACAAACTAAAAGTTTTTCAAATGGATGTCATTATATGGTAAAATAAAAGAGGAAGTGTATGTGTGTCAACCACCAGGTTTTGAGGACAATAAACATCCTGATTGGGTGTACAAGCTTGATAAAGCTCTTTATGGGCTGAAACAAGCACCTAGAGCTTGGTATGACACTCTATCCACTTTTCTTCTTAAAAATAATTTCACTAGAGGTTCCATTGATAAAACTTTGTTCATAAAGAAAGTAGGACAGCATAAGCTCCTTGTTCAAATTTATGTTGATGACATAATTTTTGCTTCATCTGATCCAAAGTTGTGTGCTGATTTTACTGAGTTAATGACCAAGAATTTTGAAATGAGTGCCATGGGGGAATTACAGTTTTTCTTGGGTCTTCAAATCAAACAAAGTACTGATGGCATTTTCATTCATCAATCCAAATACACAAAAGAGTTGTTAAAGAAATTTGATTTGCAAAACTGTAAAAAATGTTCTAACCCCATGAGCAGCACCACACAACTTGATGCAGATGTGAAAGGTAAATCAGTTGATGAAACTCTTTATAGATGTATGATTGGGTCCTTGATGTATCTCACAGCATCTAGGCCAGACATTATGTTTGCTACATGTGTTTGTGCTAGATTTCAGGCTGCACCTAAAGAATCCCATTTGATTGCTGTTAAAAGAATTTTCAGATACTTGCAGGGCACTCAATCTCTGGGAATTTGGTATTCCACTGGGCATTCCTGCAAGCTGGTTGCTTTTTCTGATAGTGACTATGCAGGATGCAAACTCACCAGAAAATCAACTTCTGGTGGTTGTCAGTTTCTAGGAAATTGTTTGGTTTCTTGGCAAAGTAAGAAACAAACATCTGTGGCCACTTCAACAGCTGAAGCCGAGTACATTGCTGCTGCAAGCTGTACTTCACAAATTCTCTGGCTTCAGACTCAACTTTTGGATTATGGCATCAAAGAGTCTAAGACACCATTGTTAATGGATAGTGCCTCAGCTCTTTGTATTTTCAAGAATCCAGTTCAGCACTCTAGGACCAAACATATTGAAATCAGACATCATTTTATAAGGGATTGTTTTGAAAAGGGTCTGATTGATCCAAAGTTTGTTCCTAGTGCTGATGAGCTTGCAGATATCTTTACTAAGCCTTTAGACACTTCAACTTTTCAAAATTTAGTTCTAAGGCTTGGTATGCTGCAACTTAAATAAATTGGTTTTCACACTAATAAAATTCCATCCACCAGATAAAAAAATTTTCAAAAATACAAAAAATATTCCCTTTGTCCACAACTCAAATTTTTTTTTAACCTTGCAACTTTTGATATTTTCAGTAAATACTGATAAATATCACAAGTACTGATTAAAGGAAATATATGACCTTTACCAATATTCTCAGTTAAAAGTACTGATGGGTTTTGGTTGACAAAGTACTGAAGGTCAAAAATATTTCACAACGACTGATGAACAACTTTTGTTCACATGGTCTGATGACAAATTTTTCCAAAGTCTGATGAGAAAATCTGATGTTTCACAAAGTCTGATGAGTACATGATGAAAACAGCTGATGAACAAAAACTGTCACCAACACCTGATGAGTAACTTTACTCTTCAGCTGTTTCAACCTCTGCTGTTTTCTTTTTATAACATCTGAAGAACATATTCCAATTCTCTATTTATATCAAACCTTCTTCAGTTGTTTCATTACCACTTCGTCAGAACTTTCTATCTTTTTCAAAAACATATCTTCCCTCTCAAGTATCTGCTTCCATGGCGACCATGAACCTTAAACCTCGTCATAACTCTGTTGCCTACCTCACCAAATCCTCATTCTGGTCCAAATTTGATGAAGCTGTTGATCTCATGAATGCATCGCCATTCAAAACTGCATTTCTTATCAATCCCACACTTCATGTTGAATCCATTCATCAATTCTGGATGAATGTCGAGCTCATCAACATCGGCACTGGTGTTCTCTCTCTTCGATCTACAGTCAATGGACACATTGTCCACATCAGTCCCGCCGAACTGAGGGAGGTTCTTCAACTTGATGATGCAAACTTAGTCACTCAATTCCCAAAGAACCTACTTGACCTCTGTTTCACAAGTCATGAATACCAAGGTGACTTAAGCGATTCAACTTTGTACAAGAAAAATTTCAATGATCCGGAGCGTCTTATCTTCCACATGATCAACATCTGTCTAGCTCCAAAATCATCATCATGGGACCAGATGTCTTCAAGGTGGCAACAGGTATTATTCTCAATTCTCGAATCTCAAAACCTAAATTTTTCACAAATCTTATTTTCAGAATTAACTGAACATGCTTCTAAACCTGTTTCTTCTAGATGGCTTCTTTACCCACGTTTTATCATGGCCATCATAGAAAAACAGTTAAATCAAAATGGCCTTGTTGGTCAGGGGATCTCTGCTCCAGCTGTTCTACTGGAGGTATATTCCCGACACAACACCAACCCCACTCTCAAAGAGGCTGCCCGAAAGCTCAAACCCAAGCATAGGGAACCCACAGTCTCCACTTCCAAATCAAAATCCAAAGTCCCCACCAAACCACATTCCAAAAAGCCCAAAAAGGCTGCTCAGGGAAATGAGTCCCCTGAGTCTGCCCATGCCTCACCACGGCATGATATGGCCACTGGAAGTAGTCAGCCAGTGGTCCATCAGACTCCACCAGCTGAAACCGCCCAGGCTTCCTCTCAACAGGAACTTGGTGCAACCATTGAAGGGGTAGACACCCATCTAGAGCCTCTTTCATTTGAAAAGGTTTCTATTGAACAGCACCATTCTCCCCGGGTGCAATCTGATTTCCAGCCTATTACTATTGAAACCACCCCACAAAGCCCAACTTTTGTAATTGATCAAATCCTGGTTCAGTTAAACACTCCTATCCCCACCTAGACACCTATTACCACTGTGATTAGCTCCAACATTGAGGGGGAGGATCAAAGTGTTTCTGATAACCCACAGGATTCTGACTACCATATCAGATCTCCTAGTGTGGAAAGAGAGATTCTGACATCTGAAAGGGCTGCTACTTCATCACCTCCATCACTTGGAGTGATTGATGGTAGTAACATCGATAAGACCCTGCCAGAGGCAACAACTGATGAAGGGTTTAACCCTGAGGTTGGAAGTCCCCAGTACCAAGACAAAGGGGCACCTGAAAATGTTGAGCCACACTCAACTCAGGTAAATCCTGATACTATCAGGAGGTCAGATGATTCAGCCAAGGCAGATGATGACCAAACATTGTTATCAAATGTTCTATCAAGGAACAAATTCCTTGAGGCTGAGGTCTGCAGACTCAATGAGCTGCTAACCAAGATGTCCAAGGACAAAAGTCCATATTCCCCTATTAACCCACAGATGGCACCTTCCAATCTTGAAGGTCACACAAACACTTCCACTTCTACTCCACAATTTGATAAACCACCAGCCTCTGCTTCAGGCACTAGTCCTTTGGGTTCAAGCCCCCCAGAGGCATTAGCTGCTGCCCTTCTCACAATTCTTCCTCTCATCACTTCATTACTAAAAAATATCATAACCCAAGCCCTTGATGAGAGGCTTCCCTCACAAACTCAAATCCAGCAAATGATAGATGATGCAGTGACTGCCAAGCTTTCTACCTTTTACACTCCTTCTTCCCCTGCAGCCAAAAAGGGGGAGTTAGGAAAAGATTCACTCACAGTCACAGCTTCTAAACGGCCAAGAAATGAAGATGAAGAAATTACTTCTGAAAAGTCTCCAGTTATTCAAGTCACATACAAGAGACAAAAGAAGGCAAAACTTGCTGATGCTGCTATCATTGCTGAGAAGGAGGTAGAGGATATGGAAAAGGAGGTTGAGGAAAATGTTGAGAAAGTAACTGCAGAAGAGGTTACAGCCTCTGAATCAGAATCACAATCTGAAGCTCAAGAAGATCAAACTCAGATGGTTGGAAAGGAAATTGAAATTGATGTAACTGTTGTTCAAAAGCAGCAAGTAATTCCCTCCACCAAATCATTTTCTCAAATGGTTGATGTTGATGCACCTCCAAAGAAGAGGAGAGTTCTGAGGATTCAAGAAGAAGATGAAACTGATGAAGAAGACAGGCTTCCCATTTCTACTGTGATGAAAACAAAAGTTCAAAAGCCTGAGTCTTCAAAAACTGGATCAGGGTTAATGGTTCAGAAGAAGGTAGTAAAATTACCTGCGAATTATGTGCCAGAAAAGCCATTGGTGTTTGGACAGGATCCAAAGATTACACCAGAATCTCAGAGGTTAGCAGTAAAAGTTAAACTTGAAGAGGAAGAGAACCAGAAGAAACATGATGAGAACATCCTGAGACTGGTTGACAAGGAATACCCTCAGACATCAACCATTATAGCAATGAAGAAAGAAGCACAAAGGTTGTATGCTCTGAGGTTCACATATCAGTACAGGAAAGAGCAAATCAGGATGTGGCCTGATCCTAGAGTCATTGATAGGATCCACAGGAGAGAGGCTCCAGCTGCTTATGTTAGAAGGATCAGAAAGGTAATAAGTGCTGATATTATGTTAGGATCTGTACTTGATCCTTGGGAGATTATTGGAGATTTTAAAAGTGTGTACAATTCTGGTTTGAAAGCTCCAAAGTTTCTAGAAAACAAGATGATTAAGAAAGGGTTAGTGTACAGAAAGCTTGAAGGGGTTAAACAGAATGAGCTTCCCTTATTTCTAGAAGGGAAGCATCCAGATGAATTTGTGTACAGAGAGATAACTAGGGTGGAGCTACATGATGGGACAACGGCCAGGTACTTATCTGAGTACTATGGACCTGAGTCATTTTTTGAAGGTGAACCTGAAAGGCTGACTCCTGAAGAGAAAGTAATCCTGCTGGAAGCCTATGTTAGGGAGTCATTCAGGCTCATATATGATCAATAGCTTCAATGAGAGGGGTTAATGCTCATAGTCCATTTCCCCAATGGAGTTCCCTCTCATATTTTGTCTGTTAGATTTTCAGAAGCTGTTGATTACCAGGCCGGCACTTAAATTGGTCATTTTGAAGCTGATCTCAAAGAAAAAGACAAGTCTTTCAGCCTGGGATACCAAATAAGTGAGACATTCAATAATTAGAGGTTTTTGGCTGCATTGGTTCAGGGGGAGTTTGTTGGACTAAAAGAACCAATGAGCCTGATCAGAAAAATCTCTAAGTCTCACAACACTCACAACAACTGAAGAAGAACACAACAGCTGATATGCATTTTACAGATGTTACAAGATCTGAAGTTATCCACAACAGCTGAAGTGTAAGTCTTCAGATGTTGTGGTGTTAGTTTAGTCTTCAGTAGTTTTCTTTCGGTATTTGTAAAAGTCTGATGAGTGTTTTACTCATCAGATGTTGTAGTTCTATTTCAGTAGTTTTATCTTTTCAGTAGTTGTAAGAGGATGTCTTCAGATGTTGAAGACATTCTCAGTAGTTTAGTTATTTTCAGCAGTTATCTTTTGTCTGTTAGATGTCAACATCTTGTGACATCATCAGACGTCACTGCTTCTATATTAGGGCAGTTGACACATTGTATCTTTAACGGAGTTAGTACGAATTGAATGAATTGTTCCTTTTACAGAATTCTCTTTCTATAACCACTTGTGCTTTACTGTTCTATTAGATTAACTTTGTTCTTGCAAATTTTGAGCTAATTCATCGTTGAATTCCGCTGCAATTGATCAAATGAGAACATCTGATCCTACATCTATGCACATTCAGAATGACCCGTCTTTCTTCTTAACAAACAGAATAGGTGCACCCCATGGCGAATGGCTCGGGCGAATAAATCTCTTCTCAGACAGTTCTTGTAATTGGCACGCCAATTCTTGTAACTCCGAAGGCGCAAGTCTGTAAGGAGCTTTGGCGACTGGGTTCACACCAGGCACTAAGTCAATTCGAAATTCTACTTGACGCTCTGGTGGAAGGCCCTGCAAATCATCTGGAAATACTTCAGGAAAATCTCTTTTCATAGGAACGTCTTCAATGCTCTTTCCTTTCTCTTTTTTCTCCACAACGTGTGCTAAAAACGCTATGCATTTCTTCCTAAGGTACTTATGGGCTTTGGTGTGACAATCCGACTTTTCACACTAACCTTGTTAACGGGAGTTGGTGCTATCACAGGCCCAGCAAGGCCAATCAAGGCCCAATAAGACCACTGAAGGTCCAACAGGCCCAACAAGGCCAATGAAGGCCCAACAAGACCAATGAAGGCCCAGTAAAGCAAGGAAGGTCCAGTAAGGTCAAGGAAGACCCAACAAGATCAACTAGGCCCAACAAAGTCTAGTAGGCCTAATAAGATTAAATTAAGCTCAAGGAAAACAATGAAGGCCCAATTAGATCAAACAAGGTTAAAGTAGGCCCATTAAGGCCCAAGGTAAACAAAGTAGGCCCATGGAAGGCCAAGGCAGGCCCAGGAAGGCCCAGTGAGGCCCAATTGTAATTGAGAAGCTCAATTGAGTAAATTTAATCTAACCATGAGCTAAATGATCCAATTAATGAAAATTAGGAACTTTCGGTTTAACTTTATTAACCGAAATGTTAAGTTATTGATCTAGAATGATTTTTAAGGGTTGAATTAAGTGAAATAAGTCTAAAATACTTAGATTATAGGATTTTAATTTGTATATGATTAGAAGGATCAATTTTGACTTTCTTAAAGTCAAAATTCGGAATAAAAGGGGTGAACAATTGCAATTAAACCCGAAATGGTTCATGAATCGATTTGTAACTGATGAATTAACATTCTTAATCATCATATTGATGATTATCATCAATACTTAACAGTTACATTGGACTTAATGTCGAATTTAAGTCAAAGGAAGTCTCAAAGATGAAACCGATGCTACTCATTACTCAAATTCACATCATTCGGCTTCATTATATCAAATTGAGGTTTCATACTCTTTAATCGGCACTTTTAGCATCTTCTACACATCACAATTGAGAACAATTGCTGCGGGATTGAAGAACACAATCAAGGGGTGACGAACTTAGGGCTCAAAAGGGTTCTGTATCGATTCTTCATCAAAACAGGTTAGAAATTCATTCTACATTTTCTAAACATGCCGATTAAGGTGTAATTCAAATCAATTTCAGTTGATAATATCGAATTATAAGAATTCAAGAGCTAGGGTTCATACTTGAAACGGTTTTGGGGGTTTCTGTTCAAATGTAGTAAAGAATCGAATTAATTGATATAGGAAGCTTCATAAAGTACCGATTAAGCTTAACCATATGTTAATTTGGGGTAAAATCATCGAATTAATCAAGTCCCATCATTAGGGTTCATGTGTTGAACGGTTTTGGGGGTTATTGATTAAACCGGTTTAAAAATGAAATTAAACAGCATGGATAGGTTCAGAGGAGTTCGACTAAGATTAATGTCATGTCAATTTCACCTCATAATATCGTATTGAAGGATTTCAATATTAGGGTTCATATGGAAGTCGGATTTGGGGGTCTTGATTAATATGGATGTTAAAGTGAAATTAAACACCACCATTAGTTTCAGAAACATTCGATTAAGGATAAACACATGCCAATTTAAGTTCTAAACAACGAATTGTTGGGATTCGATTCTAGGGTTCTTGATAGAAAAACTGTTTTGAGGTTTGATGAACAATCGGTATTAATAATTCGATCAAATCACACAGAGAGTTTCGTTTATGGTTAGGGATGAAAAGCCCTATGGTTTTGAGGACTATCGAGTTCGAATTCACGATCAATTGAAGGGTTCAAGCTTCGGCTATATTATGGAATAGGATTTGGACTGGAATGGGATTTAAAAGAATTTAAATCTGATATCCATTGCGACACCCTAGCAGGCTGAGTTGGTTAGATGCATGTGTGTAGTGTTGAGGGTCGCGGGTTCGAGTCCCGGCCCAACCATTTTGAGTTTTTTTAAAATCATTTTTGGTATTTTTAACATAACTTTCGCATACGAACTCCGTTTTAATCCGTTCAAGTTGCGTTGGAACCGTAACGAGAATACGAACGTGTTGAGATGATAAAATTCATATTTTAGTCCGAACACGAAATCGCGTATAATTACGTTTAATTAAATAAAATCAAATGTGATTTTATTTAAACGATTTCAAAAGCACGCGTACTTCCGTATGCCTAATTCTCACACTTTAACATACGTGTGTTGACACGTATGTGATTTCAAGCACAAAACGATTATTCGAATAACAATAGGTTATTGTTTAAATCACAGATTCTTCGTAGAGGATTTCTACGCAGGTTCACACATATTTGATCATTCTGCTATCATCAAAGGTGCGTACACGGCCCCTTTCTTATTTTAAACTGTTTTGGGGGAGAAAACATATGCAACAAACTGTTTTTAGATACATATCACTTGCATGAGTTAGCTGTTTACATTATGTGAAAACATATCAACTTGAAAGTCCTTACACACCTCGAACCGTTTAGTTTGCTGTAATGCAAAGCGTGGTAGTTGGAAATAGATCTATTAGGTTTGACAAACCTCACCTGGTAGATGGGATCTACGCAGGTGTTTGACTGACCAAACACAATTTTTACTATTGTTGTGATAGACAATAGTGGCAAGGCGAAAACATGCTATAGCATGGCAACTAGTCAGCTTCGGTGTCGAACACGTATGTAAATAGTTTATATGACTAGCTATCATGACTGTGCAATTGTGATTATGTTATCTACAAACTTGTTATTCAAACTGATGTTTTGAACACTATGATTATTTAAAACCTGTGTTATGCACCAACCATTGTGTTGACTTGATTTGCATGTTTTCTCAGGACGCTAAGGCGCGCGTAACAGCTGGCATGGACTAGGAAGATAGAGTCTCATGCATTTCTTTCACTTTGATTATTTAAATCTGAATATTTTAGTACTTTGAATTGTAATGTTTGATTTACAACTGTTTATGGTTTTTAAACGCTTCCGCACTTTTTGTAAACTCTGGTTATTATGTTTGTTTTAAAGACCAACGTATGTTTTTGAAATTCATATAGAGGTCTTCGCTATGTCTAATGATCTGAGATCCTGGTTTGTCATGTTCCCAAACGGTATGATTCCGTTAGTTGGAATTGGGGGTGTGACATTTGGTACAGGACATCAGCCTAAGACCTTTATTAGGAGTTTCCCCAAAAACTCTTAGAGTTTCACCCAAAGGTAAGGGAATACAAATATATTTTTCATGACAAATAATTTCCGCTTTGTGGGTGGCTAACCAATCCGTGCCTATGACAACATCAAAGCTACCAAGTTGCATAGGTATAAAATCAATCGGGAAAACATGATCATTTAAGTTCACAGTACATCCAATAATAACAGTGTCAATATCAATAGTATTACCATCAGCCACCTCTATGTTAAACAGTTTGTCTATCTTAGTACGTGTTATTCCACGCATACATTCAAAATCATGTGAAACAAAACTCCTATCAGCACCGGAATCAAATAAGATTGAAGCATAGGAATTATTAATCAGAAATGTACCATTGATGACATCTTGGTTGGCTTGAGCTGTCGAAGCATTCAGTTGAAAAGCTCTGCCTCTCGCCATTCTTTGATTGTTCCCCGCCAATCTCGGGCACTGGTTTTAGAAATGACCCACATCGCCGCACTCATAACAGGCTCTTGCATGTGCAGGTACTTGGCGGATGGGTACAGCTTGAAGTGGTTGTGCATGTGGAGCTAGCAGTACAGGCGGTGTAGGTTGCATCCTATGTGCTTGCGGTTCACTCCGAAAAACATTAGCAAAATGACCATACTTGCCACAATTGTTGCAGACGCGACATGGCAAGTTAGGTGGATGGTGATATCTGCAGACATTACATTGGGGAGTTACCCCAACAAAATTTATGGCATTAGACTTTTCGGATGATTGTTGAGCAGACTTAGCAGTAGGAGTAATCACAGCAAAACTTCTTGTCTTTCGCTTCCTGTTGCTACTTTTGGATGAACTGCCTTGTTCAGTTTTGACTTTAGTTGAAGTCTCCTTTGTAGTGGACTTTGTATCAACCTTCTTAGATCCCTTTCTTGTGGGTGTTCCAGCCTTCACGTGATTATCAGTTAAAGTTGCAGACAAGTGGATTGCAGCCTCCAGTGTGGTAGGGTTGCTACCAAAGACAGTGTCTTGTATCCGCATGGGTAAACCGCCAATGTACTTCTCAATCGCTCTCTCAAGTGGTGTCACCAGATGAGGTACCAACAGACTCAGCTCATGAAAGCGAGAATTATAGATTACATTCTCACCGCTGTCCTGTTTGAGTTCCCAGAACTCAGCTTCTAGTTTCCTCATCTCACTGCGAGGACAGAATTCTGTGGTCATCAGAGTTTTGACCTCAGTCCAAGTCAGTGCAAGGGCTGCATCAACTCCCCTAGTTCTCTTCTTGCCATTCCACCAAGTTAGTGCTCTCTTTTGGAAAACATTGGTGGCGAAGCGCACCTTCAAATTTTCAGGACAGTCACTGTTGATAAATATGACAACCAGTACCAGACCGTCCGGCAAGTTCGTACGGTATGTGTACTTTCACTATCCACTGTGTGAAAATACAATATGTAAACAGTTTTGTAACAACAGAACTCAGAATACAAACAACCGTTGTATGTGTTAAGTGAAAACTTAAATATAGGAAATACAACAACTCAAGAGAAATAATAGTGTGCAAACAAATGACAAGAACATATCGGTTGCGATCTGATATCCATAGATAACAGGAATCAGATGGCCGACAACTTAGTACGAAAGCAATGTGAATCCAATAATATCAATGTGAAAATAGGCAAGTATAGTTGAGTCCGTCTGTGAGAATGTTCAATGCAAATCAATAACTCAGTAACGTATACGAATAATAAACCGGCAGCGTGTCTGCGTGGGTGAAGATTCACAAAAACATATCAGTGGGTTTAACGTTCTGTACGATAACTGATAAGTATAAAACCAAATCAGAAAGTGAAACGTACGATCGTATTCGTACAGCTAGCGCTCTGTACGAAAACGCGCGTAAGTGACGTTTTCTGACGAAACGGTGAAAACTAACGATCTCGATCGTTAAAATAATAAAGATAAGATAATAATAATATATTTTAGAAATTAACACCAAAACCCTAACTTATAACATTAACCCAGTAAAAACAACTTGTAATTTACAATCCGAAACGAAATAACAAGATTAACAGTCGAATCGCGAACGAAACAGTAAAAATGAAGGAAACATAATATTTTATGTTTTACAATTTTGAAACTCATCAAAACAGTTCGAGAAGAATTATTTATTTAAGATTCGTAAAATGCACGTTTACGTGCCGAAACGCGACGAATACGAGAACCGAGCAAACGAAACGAACCCGAACACCCTCGGAGTATAAATATCCTAAATGAGGCACCAACCTCATTTAATTCTTCCACTCTATCTCTCTAAAAACCCTAACCCGGATTTCCTCTCTCTCTCTCTCTCTACAATTTCAAACTTTAAACCTCAAGATCTTGCTCAATACTCGACCAAATCGTGTGTTCTTGGTGCCAAATCGAAGCTCTCAAGACTCTCTACATGAAAGTACAAAGGATCGGTCCTATCTCCACTTCAAACTCTCGAAATCTTAGTGAGAAGGTTCGTTTTTCTTGGGTTTTCTGCACACCCGACACAGCCACGGTTTAACCGGCTTTAAACATATCTTTTTCTACCCATACACCTTCTAAATGAGTTTACTCACCTAAACCCACTCATAACGACTATATATACGACTATACCTTGAAATCATCTTCTCCCGTGGCTGAAAACCCGTTCAGGCGAATGGCCCATGAGAATGAGCCATTCGGGCGAATGGGCGGGAGAATGAGTCGGGAGAATGAGTGGGAGAATGAATGCGGAGAATGAGCGGGAGAATGAGTCGGGAGAATGAGCCGGGAGAATGAGCCGGGAGAATGAGTCGGGAGAATGGGCCATTCGGGTGACTCATTCGGGCGAATGACTCATTCGGGGGAAGGACACATTCGGGTGAAGCACTCATTCGGGTGAACACTCATTAGCATGAGCCATTCTTATGAAAATCACAAGAATGAGTCATTTTCACTACACCAACTCAGTTAACAACACAGAATTCAAAAAGAACAATTAAACAAGGGATCATAACTCAAATAACATTTAATCAAACACAGGACTGGGAATACAACATCAGTATGACAACAGTGAGCGTGTGCATTTCTTGAGTCTTAGTCGACCACTACACAACAAGGTGAGTTCATATGCCCCGTTTTCTAATCTTAATTGATTTTAAATTCTTGGGGCTGAGAAACATGCTAAATATTTTATTTATTTAAAAGTTTTAGTACAACATATTGTTTATACTATTATTTAGATAATATTTCTTGACTTATTATCGCTTAGCATTGTATGCATGCTTGTATGATCTTAACATGACTGAGATAACTAGGATGAAACATGATAATGTAGCTCATGAACCATCTACACAATAGAATAATGCAGTTGTAAGATTCTATCCTACAACACTTAATTATTCTTACAAGAACAAACAATGAGATTATCATAGGTTAACATGCCAACAACAAAAACAACAAACAAGAATGACATGAAGATAACATATCATCATAATATCATTCAACACCGGAGTTAGCTAAGTGTAATGGGACAAGTCCTTATAACACCATGCTTACAACTCGGTGAAGACTATGAGAGAACACGAAACAAAGATCATCCACCACCTGAGTCGACTAAGTGTAGTAAGACTTGCTCTTACAATATTGTAATGGCAACAGGGTGACTATATGGAACGACAAGAATAATAATCATGATAACATACCTTCATGATAACAACATCATTCCCTCAACAACTAACATTGTATAATAAGACAAGTTCTTAGAACACTTGGTTAACACATGAGAACCGATAACATTGAGAACATCATTGTGAACATCATTGAGGACATCACCCATTGATTACTACTTAACTGTTAGCAATAAATCACACTCTTGAAATAGGATTTTGGGGATTTTATAGTAGTGAGCATAGTACACCTGGTGGACCTATGTAAATAACCATAACACTTACATCATTCCTAATAAATAGCATACCAAAAAGAGTTATAACTTCATTTTCATTGAAATGGAGTTGAATCGATTCTTTAGGATCATACCGAACAATGCATGTGATAACATTCTAATTATTAATACTCAAAAAGTATTGGGAATATATTCATTCAAATAGATATCATCGAGAGAATATCTTACACATAGGGTTGGTCAGGAATGGCAGCCACTGGGATAAATATTAAGTCTTGCACGCCAAATTTATCACTAGTAACACGCTTAGAGACAATGAAGTCTCACTCAAATAGATATTATGGGAAGGATATCTTACAGACCGGACTGGGCAATAGTGACAGTCACAGAGACTATTAAGTCTTGCTCTAGATATCTTTGGAGGATATCTTACACTCCGGGCTAATCAGTAATGATCAGCTACAAAGACTATTAAGTCTTGCTCTAGATATCTTTGAGAGATATTTTACACTCCGGGCTAATCAGTAATGATCAGCTACAAAGACTATCAAGTCTTACTCTAGATATCGTTGGGGGTTATTTTACACGCCGGGCTAATCCGTAAGGAATAGCTAACAGAAACAATTACGTCTCTGTTCCAACTGTTGGGAATAATCAGACTTGGGGATTTATTGGTGAGATAAAATGGATATCCATATTTGTATTACAAGTAGTGTTGAATTCCGTTAAGCATGTGGTGGGATGGCACTTGGCGGGTTGTAGGCTCGACCCTTTCGTATGCCCTATATATAAGCATGCTTGATTGGATGAAATACTATTTGTAAGTATAACTATGGAGAGGACATTATGGGAAACATGTAGAACAATTATCAATATAACTTGTGTGAAACATTGTAATCATGAATAACGACAAATCCACTGTTTTAAAATTATCAAACTTATGAACTCACCAACCTAGTGTTGACTTTGTTTAAATGCATGTTTTCTCATGTGACAAACAAGTTTAGTCACCAGCATTCAGGAAAATAGCTAGTGGACTGATAGAAGACCTAGCTGCATTTTGTGTTGATCATACTTTTGAATGACAAAACATTGAATCATATTTTGTAAATCTCGTGCAGATACAAGATAGAAACTCAATGATTCTTTCTGGTAGAATTACTTAGTTAAATTATGAACATAACAATGTAATTTAACTTTGTAATTCTGTGGCAATGTCATGTTAGCATTTCTCATTTATATATCATGTGCTATGCAAACAATCTGATCATGTCGATTATCACAACGATATCACGCCCCATAAAACTTCCGCCCGACGGGAAGTCGATCCAGCCCGTCAGCTCGGGGTGTGACAGATTGGTATCAGAGCCATGGTTATAGAGAAATATAGGTCATATTGTTTAAACGGTTTGGCCTAGACTATAACCTAGGGACCCTCATGTGGATAGCATAAGATGTAGGACCTTATTTGCATATGTCCTCCGCGTTCGATCATTGCACTAACCGATTTTCCTTCGGTTATGATCAGAATGCCGCCAAGAAGACCACCACCAGCACTGTTGCCACCACCGCAAGATTTAGCTCCACACTCATCTACTCCATCACCATCTAACTCTCCTCCACATCCACCACCTCCACCCCATGTACCTCCTCAACAACCACCACCTGTTCATGAGTTGGACTCGGCTACTATCGCATTAGCCACTCTGCTAAAGAGCCAACTGAGGGATGTGATCCATGATATGATGAACAGAATCAACAGCAATAACGACAACAACACTGGCAACTCATCTCGTGAAGGCAGTGGCAACACCAAGAATCAACAAGACTACTCATACAAGAATTTTGTGAGATGCAAGCCACCGACATTCAGTGGCAATGAATGATCTGTTGGCTTGATCCAATGGATCGAGAAAATGGAGACTACTTTGGACATTAGCGATTGTCCTGATCAACACCGAGTGAGGTATGCTGCAGGATCGAATGAGAAGCAAGCACTAACCTGGTGGAATGCCTAGGTTCAAACCAGAGGAAGGGATGAGGCATTGGCTATGCCTTGGGAGGATTTCATGACCTTGATGTGGGGCGAGTTCTGCCCGAGGAATGAGCTGAAGAAAGTGGAAACCGAACTGCTGAACCATGTAATGGTGGGGGCCGAACATCTGGTTTACACCACCAGATTTCATGAACTGGCAACATTGGCACCTGACATAGTGCCAACACTAGAGAAAAGGATTGAACGGTATGTTGGTGGACTGCCATCCTGTATGCAAGGGCATGTGATTGCCGCTAACCCAACTACACTAGAGATGGATGTCACACTGTCAGCTACGCTGACGGATGTGATGGTTGCCTCTGGTGCTCTCAAAAAAGAAGTCTGGAAATAACAAGGGGCTAGAACAACGTCCCGCCAAGAAACAAAGGGTCGTTAAGAACATCGCAACGACCACTACCACCAAACAAGCTGTGCCTACACAGCCACAACTGAACCACAAACCTTGCGATAAGTGTAACTATCATCACCAACCTGACACCGGGTGCAGGCAGTGCACATTTTGTGGAAAGATGGGACATTGGGCCAAATTCTGCAAGTCCCAAGCAACTCAGCACAGGATTAATCAAGCAGTGACACATACCGATGTACAAAATGATCGTATTTCCTGCTACACATGTGTGGAACCCGGTCACTATGCAAAGAACTGCCCAAAGAGGGTGCTGCCAAGAGGACAAGCACTTAGGGGACGCGTATTCTTGGTAGGGGCAGCTGCTGCCCGCCAGGACACTGACACCAACACTGGTACGCTTTTCATTTAAAATCTTTGCAATTGTATTAATTAATACTAGCATAGATTATCGTTTGCCTCTTTAAAGTTATTTTATAACTTACTCACATTGGGGCAACCCCAGAATACCCCTTACACTATTTCAATAGTTAGAGGTAAACAAGTATCAATGACATGAACTTACTGTTCACTTATCTCTAGTGAACAAACACATACCATGGAATTCAATTCAATGGACACGAGTAGGGTTGAAGTCATCTGACCTAATTAAACTTTCTCCATGTCATTACAGTGAACAACAGAGAGACGTTCATAAACCTCATTACTTGGGTACGAAAACTCACGATTATATCTGTCAATGTTGTCCTACAAGACAATATACGAATCCATTTCAACAAGGGGGGATGAGAGGTTTCTCCTGACAAGAAATAACACGCGAGGATAATAATCATAGCGAACGCTAAGGACTCTGAAGTTGTTGGAACAACTCAAAATACCACTATGAAAGTGTACACAAATAGCTATGGATCTCAAATGCCAAGCTACCAAACACTTCCAGCGGATCCGATGATTATTGGATCACCATAAGCAGTGGTGCTAAGTCTGCTCACTCCTTAAATATACACAAAGCTAGGCTCAATGAGAATAACTAAATTACAGAGAAACACACCTTATTGAGGAAACACAAACATTTCGGATCGTATGGTCGAGAGACTGAAAACGAATCTGTATCACATCAAAAATACTCGATGAAATTCTAAACACAACTCCGCGTAAAACGAAAAAAATGAGAAACACGTGATATCAAAGCATATCCACCTATACAAAGAAAAAGTAGAACCCGACAATGACGTTTAAATTTAGGGACGAAATTTCTTTAACAAGGGGAGACTATGAAAACCAGTACCAGACCGTCCGGCAAGTCCGTACGGTATGTGTACCTTCACTATCCACTTTGTGAAAATACAATGTGTAAATAGTTGTGTAAAAACAGAACTCAGAAAACAAACAACCGTTGTATGTGTTTAAGTGAAAACTTAAATATAGGAAATACAACTCAAGAGAAACAATAGTGTGCAAACTAATGACAAGAACATATCGGTTGCGATCTGATATACATAGATAGCAGGAATCAGATGGCCGAAAACTTAGTACGAAAGCAATGTGAATCCAATATTGTCAATGTGAAAATAGGCAAGTATAGTTGAGTCCGTCTATATGAGAATGTTCAATGCAAATCAATAACTCAGTATCGTATACGAATAATAAACCGATAGCGTGTCTGCATGGGTGACGATTCACACAAACATACCTGTGGGTTTAACGTTCTGAACGATAACTGATAAGTATAAAACCAAATCAGAAAGTGAAACATATGATCGTATTCGTACAGCTAGCGCACTGTACGAAAACGCGCGTAAGTGACGTTTTCTGGCGAAACGGTGAAAACTAACGATCTCGATCGTTAAAATAATCAAAATAACATAATAATAATATATTTTAGAAATTAACACCAAAACCCTAACTTATAACATTAACCCAGTAAAAACAACTTGTAATTTACAATCCGAAACGAAATAACAAGATTAACAGTCGAATGGCGAACGAAACAGTCAAAATGAAGGAAACATAATATTTTATGTTTTACAATTTTGAAACTCATCAAAACAGTTCGAGAAGAATTATTTATTTAAGATTCGTAAAATGCATGTTTACGTGCCGGAAACGCGACTAATACGAGAACCGAGCGAACGAAACGAACCCGAACACCCTCTGGGTATAAATACCCTAAATGAGGCACCAACCTCATTTAACTCTTCCACTCTCTCTCTCTAAAAACCCTAACCCGGATTTCCTCTCTCTCTCTACAATTTCAAACTTTAAACGTCAAGATCTTGCTCAATACTTGACCAAATCGTGTGTTCTTGGTGCCAAATCGAAGCTCTCAACACTCTCTACCCAAAAGTACAAAGGATCGGTCCAATCTCCAGATCAAACTCCCGAAATCTTAGTGAGATGGTTCGTTTTTTTAGGGTTTTCTACACACCCGACACAACCACGGTTTAACCGGCTTTAAACATATCTTTTTCGACCCATACACCTTCTAAATGAGTTTACTCACCTAAACCCACTCAAAACGACTATATATACGACTATACCTCGAAATCATCTTCTCCCGTGGCTGAAAACCCGTTCAGGCGCATGGCCCATGAGAATGAGCCATTCGGGCGAATGGCCGAAAGAATGAGTCGGGAGAATGAGTGGGAGAATGAATGGGGAGAATGAGTGGGAGAATGAATCGAGAGAATGAGCCGGGAGAATGAGCCACTCGGGTGACTCATTCGGGCGAATATTCGGGTGAACACTCATTAGCATGAGCCATTCTTATGAAAATCACAAGAATGAGTCATTTTCACTGCACCAACTCAGTTAACAACTCAGATTTCAAAAAGAACAATTAAACAAGGGATCATAACTCAAATAACATTTAATCAAACACGGGACTGGGAATACAACATCAGTATGACAACAGTGAGCGTGTGCATTTCTTGAGTCTTAGTCGACCACTACAACAACAAGGTGAGTTCATATGCCCCTTTTTCTAATCTTAATTGATTTTAAACTCTCGGGACTAAGATACATGCTAAATCTTTTATTTATTTAAAAGTTTTAGTACAACATATTGTTTATACTATGATTTAGATAATATTTCTTGACTTATTATCGCTTATCATTGTATGCATGCTTGTATGATCTTAACATGACTGAGATAACTAGTATGAAACATGATAATGTAGCTCATGAACCATCTACACAATAGAATAATGCAGTTGTAAGATTCTATCCTACAACACTTAATTATTCTTACAAGAACGAACAATGAGATTATCATAGGTTAACATGCTGACAACAAAAACAACAAACAAGAATGACATGAAGATAACATACCTTCATAATATCATTCACCACCGCAGTTAGCTAAGTGTAATGGGACAAGTCCTTATAACACCATGCTTACAACTCGGTGAAGACTATGAGAGAACACGAAACAAAGATCATCCACCACCTGAGTCGACTAAGTGTAGTAAGACTAGCTCTTACAACACTGTAATGGCAACAGGGTGACTATATGGAACGACAAGAATGATAATCATGATAACGTATTGTCACACCCAGAGCCGGCGGGCTAGATCTACTTTCCCGTCGGTCGGAAAGTTCACGGGGCGCGATATCATTTGATAATCGAAATGATCAGATTGTTTACATAGCACATGATAAATAAATGAGAAATGCTAACACGATAATGATATAAAATTACATGATTCAATTACAATGCATCGTTCATAATTTAATCAAGTAAATCTATCCCAAAAGAATCAATGAATTTATATCTTGTATCTGTACAAGATATACAAAAGATGATTCATTGTTTTGTCATCCAAAAGTATGATCACACAAAATGTAGATAGGTCCTCTAGAGTCCACTAGCTATGTTCTTGAATATGGGCGACTAAACCTGTTCGTCACCTGAGAAAACATGCATTTAAACAAAGTCAACACTAGGTTGGTGAGTTCATAAGTTTGATAATTGAAAACCAGGATTAGTTCACACGCACAATCATAATGTTATTACTGTTACTTGTATGATATTTGATTCACCCGTTCACCCAATGGCCTCTCAATAGTTATATTTACAAGTAATATCTCGTCCTAGTGATTATGCTTATATATAGGGCATATGTAGGGGAACCAAGCCCCAGCCAACATCCCACCACATAACTACTAGAACTCCACACTACTTGCAATACAACTATAGATATCCATTCCCAATTCACCTGTTCATCTCATCTGTTAATCACCTATCAAATCATGTGTGGAATAATATAATAATAAAATTTGAATTATCAAACCGAAGTATTGATAACTCTTTTATGTATTAAGGGTATTAGATTTATCAAATCTGATCCTTGTATTATTCCATTGCTTGTGGGGTTAACTGTTATTCACTTTTAAATATTAAGAGTGTTAATTAACCGTTTGTTATTTGTTCTCAACTTGAAGCGCATAGAGCATAAATGGGAGTCCATTGTTATCCTCACATAATCAGATCACAATGCACTCCAATTTACCTCTACCACCTTGTATTCCCATAGACCTCAACGAAAGCTATTACCAGTAGTGGAACATGAGAGAAGATCAATTTCTCAACCTACTAGTCAATAGGATTCCGCTGGATTAATTACAATATTCCTGCAGATTAATATCACCATGTGACGCTATCCCAGAACCTGACTTGAAGTCAACCTGTTATCGGTCGTACGTTACCGGCCAATGAATCAATACGATCAACATAACAGCCCTACAAGCTAGAGGTTTGGCAAACCTATGGTACTACTATGCTATCGTCGGTTTAGTCACATCAAACTAACTGGTCAGCGATTATGAAGGAGCTTACATGATCAATTTCACATTGGCACATGATTGAAATGATATAATACAACAGTTCAATAGTAATTAATTGTAATGTGTTCATCAATGTAATGTTTCTCAATGTTATATGTTCTCATTGTTATTAACAACTTGAATAAGAACTTGTCTTATTACATTATGTTAATTATTGTGTGAATGATGTTGTTATCATGAAGTTATGTTATCATGATTATCATTCCTTGTTATCCCATGTAATCACCATGTTGTCACTAAGTTGTGATAAGAACTAGTCTTATTACACTTAGTCGGCTCAGATGATGGATGATTCTTGTTCCACGTTCTCTTGTAATATGTGCGAGTTGTAATCTAAATGTTATAAGAACTTGTCCTATTACACTTACTTAACTCTTGTATTGAACGTTATTTAAAGATATATATTATCTTTGTAACATTCTTATGTTTGCCTGTGATTATCCCAATGTTTGTTCGTGTAAGAATAACTAAGTGTTGTGAGATATAATCTTACAACTATGTTATTCTAATTTGTTGATGAATTATGAAATTATCTTATCATATTCATCTTAGTTTTTCCCTGTCATATCATGATCACACAAGCATGCATACAATGATAAGCGATAATAAGCAATTTAATATCATCTAAATCAAAGTATAATCAATATGTTAAGCAAAACTTTTAAATAAATAAAAGTAAGCATGTTTCTCAGCCCCGAGAGTTTAAAATAAGTTAAGATTAAAGAAAACGGGCATATGAACTCACCTTGTGGTTGTAGTGGTTGACTTAGCTTAAACGAAGAAATGCACGCGCTCTTGATTGTACTTGTAGTAGTTTTCACGATCCTGTATTGATTTCACGTTGTATTTAACTTATATGTATAGAGTGTAATTGTTTTGTGTGCGCGTATGTGTGTTAACCTTAACATGATCATCATCCGTGAGTCTTGGTCTCGGTCTTCGTTATTCGGCCCGATGTACTTATCATAGTTTTAGCTAACACTTAATCATTTTAGGTCAATGTTATTACCTTTCGTTATAGTTTTCATGTTTACTCTAAGTGATTGTGCAAACTCGAAATCCATTTGTTAAAACATTACATTTTGGTCTTTTTGAGACTTATCACCCAAAACTTGTCACCTTTGTAGTAATATATGATCTTATGTACGCTATATGTCGAAATGATAATTCTCAAGCTGGTTTACTATCTTGTGTTAAGTCGAGTTATCAACTCGGGCCGAATAATTCATTGTGGGTCTCATGATGTACCCATTGGCCAAGGTGTTTTTTAGGTGTGGGCCGAATGTATCATGTTGGAGCGAAAGTGGGTGTGGGTGCGGGCCGGTTAATTTGGTTCCACTGTTGGGCCTAAGCAATTCCCATGGATATGAGTTGGATGTTGGGCCGAGGCAACCTAAGTGGGCCGATGGAATAAAATTGGGCTGCGGCTAATTAAGTGGAACAATTGCATCCCGCCCAGCTAACCTATTGTGTTTAGTCGACTAGGGTTCGGCCATGGTGTCACAGGGAGGTTCAGCTAATATGTTTGCATAGGATGTTCGGTTACATCACCTAGGTTCGCCCATTCTATGGTTCGTGTGGTTGACCAATGGTTCGGCTTGGGTGGTTGGTAGCAACCAATAGGTTCGGCCAATCCATGCATGGTTCGGCTGGTACATGCAGGCAACAGGTTCGTTCCCATCCGATAAAGGGTTCGTCCCAGCTGATGGTTCGTCTAGGGTGAGGGTAGGTTCGTCTGGCATGGTTTAGCAGATCGTGAAATGGTTCGGCTGGTGTTCAGGTTCGCGGCAATTGGTTCGGCAATGGCATGGAGGTTCGGCCTTGTCGAAGGGTTCGTGACCTACTGAAGGTTCGGACGAGAATTAGGTAGGTTCGGCCCTCATGGGTTCGGCCTGGAACCGCTGGTTCATTCCCATGCAGCCTAGCGAACCTGTTTCCAGCTTCATCATCTTCATCGAGTCGGATGGGTCGTAGGGTTATTACATGATGCCGGCCATGCTACCTTGAGCTTCTCGTGGGTTTATCGTTCGAAACAAGAAGGGCTTAGTCGACTGGATGAGTGGATCGAACAAACACACCAACAACCCTAATTTACGAATGTTTCAAGCTCCATACCTTGTTTTTCAGCAGCTAAAACTCCAGATCTTCTGTACTTTTAGGTAGAGGATGTTGAGAGCTACGCGTGGAAACCAAGAACGCACGATTTGGCCAAGAAACGAGCAAGATATGTGCGTTTGAAGATTGGAATTCTAGTGAGAGAGTGAGGGTTCAGGAATCACGTTTTTAGAGAGAGGGATGATGGAACAAATGAGGAAAAGCCCTCATTTGTTGTTTTTATACCTCGGGGTATTCGGGTTCGTTTCGTTTGATCGGTTCGTGTTTTCGTCACGTTTCCGGAACTTTACGTGTAAATTATTTGTTTTAAATAAAAAATTAGTTATTTTAATTATTTTGACGAGTTTCAAAATTGTATAACATTATTTATTTTATTTTATTAATTTACTTGTCGTTCGTGCCGTGTTTCGTTTTCGTTTCGTCAGATCGCGTCACCATCGCGCGTATTCTTTCGAATCATCATTAGAACGAACACGTCGATGGTTCGTCATTAGAACGAACACGTCGATGGTTTGGCTTTCTGACTTTTGTTTTCTACTTCCCAGTCATCATTTCAGAACGTTAAACTCACAGATATGTTTGTGTGAATCGTCACCCACGCAAACACACTGTCAGTTCGTTATTCTGAAACGACACTACAATATTGTTTTAAATTTGTATTTCCTCACTATCGGAGTCAACTAAACATCCTGTTATCACATTGTTTTCACATTGATTTGTCGGCCATCTGATTCCCATCATCTATGGATATCATATTGCAACCGATTTGTTCTTGTTATTCACTTGAACACTGTTGTTTCTTGTGTTTCGTTGTATTATTTGTACTTAGGTTTTCACCTAAATACTAAAAACTATTGTTTCAAATGAGAGTTGTACTTACGACATTTAAGTTTACACATAAATACATACAACTGTTTCTTGTATTTTGAATTCTGTTAATACAAGTACTGTTCACACACATGTATTTACACATAGTATATATTGAAAGTACACATACCGTATGGACTTGCCGTCCGGTCAGGTACTAGTTGTCACAGTCCTCCCTTGTTAAAGAAATTTCGTCCCGAAATTTAAGCATAAAGGTCGGGCTTTACTTCTCGAACAAGTGTGGATACTTTGTTTTCATGTTGTCCTCGCGCTCCCAAGTGAATTCTGGTCCATGCTTGGAGTTCCATCAAACCTTTACAATAGGAATACGGCTTCGTTTCAGTTTCTTAACTTCACTTTCCATAATCTCTACAGGTTCTTCAATGAAATGTAATTTCTCGTCAACTTGTATTTCTTCCAATGGTATGATCAATGTTTCGTCTCCTTAGCACCTCTTGAGGTTTGATACGTGAAACACATCGTGTACTCCACTGAGCTCATCAAGGAGTTTCAGTCTGTATGCCAGAGGACCTATGCGTTAAGTTATCTCAAACGGTTCGACATAACTTGGTGCTAACTTGCCTTTAGCTCCAAAACGAGCTACGCCTTTCCATGGGGGCACTTTCAACATAACTCGGTCACCCACATCGAATTCCAAAGGCTTGCGCTGTTTGTTTGCGTAGCTCTTTTGGCGGCTACGTGTTGCTTGTATTCTCAGTTGTATCTGGGCTATCTTATCAGTAGTTTCCTGAATAAGTTCAGGCCCAGTGATTCTGTTGTCTCCCACTTCGGTCCAACAAATTGTAGACCGACACTTTCTACCATATAGTGCTTTGAACGGAGCACATCCAATTCTGTTGTGGTAGCTATTGTTGTAGGAGAACTCAATGAGTGGTAAATGTGTATGCCAACTTCCACCGAAGTCTAGGATGCATGTCCTCAACATATCCTCGAGGGTTTGAATTGTTCGCTCGCTTTGTCCATCCGTTTGTGGATGATAAGCGGTGCTGAAGTTGACACTTGTCCCTAAGGATTGTTGCTATGATTGCCAGAACCGCGATGTAAATCGACTGTCCCGGTCCGAAAAAATAGACAATGGCACCCCGTGACGTACTACTATTTCATCAATATAAAGTCTTGCTAGTTTCTCCATCTTGTACGTTTCTCTAATCGGCAAGAAGTGTGCGGACTTGGTCAATCTATCAATGATGACCCAAATCGAATCGTGTCCGCTGGAAGTGCGGGGTAGCTTGGTAATGAAATCCATAGCTATTTGTTCCCACTTCCATTGTGGTATCTCAGGTTGTTCCAGCAAACCCGAAGGTTTCTGGTGTTCAGCTTTGACCTTGGCACATGTGATGCATTTGCCAACATAAGTGGAAACATCTTTCTTCATACTCGGCCACCAATAAAAGGACCTAAGATCTTCGTACATCTTATCGGCACCAGGATGAACAGAATATCGTGTCTTGTGTGCCTCGTCAAGTATGAGTGTTTGGAGTTCATCTACTGCTGGAATCCAGACGCTATCCAGATAATAGATAACTCCATCTTGTTTTGTCTTGAAATGTTTCTCGGCTCCACAATCGAGCTCGCGTTTCAAATTGTCTCTAGCCACTGCTTCCTTTTGTTCTTGTAGAATTTGTTCTCTCAAACTTGTTTGCACTGTCAATCCCATTGCTCGAACACGCAAGGGTTTGACTCTTTCCTTCTGACTCAAAGCATCTGCAACAACATTTGCTTTGCCCGGATGGTATTTGATCACACAATCGTAATCGTTCAGGAGCTCAACCCAACGTCTCTGTCTCATGTTATGCTTCTTTTGATCAAATATGTACTGTAAACTCTTGTGATCTATGAAGATAGTGCAGTTCGTACCATACAGGTAATGTCTCCAAATCTTTAAAGCAAAGACAACAGCTCCCAGTTCTAAGTCATGTGTCGTGTAATTCTTCTCATGTATCTTCAGCTGTCGTGAGGCATAAGCAATGAGTTTGTCTCGTTGCATTAAAACGCATCTGAGTCCCTGATGGGAAGCATCACAGTATACTACAAAGTCATCATTGCCTTCTGGGAGTGTTAAGATTGGAGCATTGCACAATCTTTGTTGCAGTGTCTGAAATGCCTCCTCTTGTTTATGGGTCCACACAAAAGGTTCACTCTTCTGTGTGAGCTTGGTGAGAGGCAAGGCTATCTTAGAGAAATTCGAAAAGAATCTCCTGTAATAACCTGCCAATCCCAAGAACGATCGGATCTCTGTCGGTGTTGTAGGCACATCCCAGTTCTTGATTGCTTCAATCTTGGCAGGATCCACATGAATACCATCACTGTTAATCACGTGACCCAAGAATTGAACTTCTCTTAGCCAGAATTCACACATGGAGAATTTGGCATAGAGTCGTTCTTCTTTCGGTGCTTCCAAGACTGTTCTGAGGTGTTTTTCGTGTTCCTTCTCGTTCTTTGAATAAATCAGTATATCATCAATAAAGACGATAACAAACTGATCTAAGTACGGCTTGCACACCCAGTTCATCAAATCCATGAACACTGCCGGTGCGTTCGTCAGTCCGAATGGCATCACCATGAACTCGTAGTGACCGTATCGGGTACGAAATGTCGTCTTTGGTATGTCTTCCTCTTGAATCCGGAGCTGGTGATAACCTGACCTCAGGTCTATCTTTGAAAAGTATTGTGCTCCCTGTAATTGATCAAACATATCATCAATCCTCGGTAATGGGTACCGATTCTTGATTGTGAGTTTGTTGAGTTCTCTGTAATCAATGCACATCCTGAAAGACCCATCCTTCTTCTTAACAAAAAGAACCGGAGCTCCCCATGGGGAAAAGCTCGGTCGGATGAATCCCTTGTCGAGTAGCTATTGTAATTGATTGGACAACTCCTGCATTTCTAATGGTGCAAGTCTATAAGGAGACTTAGCTACAGGAGTCGCTCCCGAAATCAAGTCAATTCGGAACTGCACCGATCTCTCTGGTGGCAGTCCCGGCAAGTCATCCGGAAACACGTCCGCATAGTCTTTCACAATCGGTACGTCTTGAATCTTGATTGCTTTCTTGTCTTTCTCGATCACGTGAGCTAGGAATGCAACGCATTGTTTTCGGAGGTACTTGCGAGCCTTCATGCACGATATTATCTTGACACTGCGTTTCGCTTGGTCTCCACGAATCTCCAAAATCCCATTGTTCTCCACTGGAATACGTAGTAACTTCTCGGAACAGATGAACTCAACTCGGTTAAGAGATAGCCAATCCATTCCGATGATGATGTCAAAACTGCCCCGCTCCATCGGTATCAAGTCGATGGAAAATGTGTGATCGCCAAGTGTTAGTGGGCAATTCCTAAGTATTATGTCTACTGTGATCTGTTTGCCGTTTGCTATCTCAATAGTGTAAGGGAGTCTAACAATTCCTCAACATAATTAAGATGGCATGCAAAATCGGATGAGATAAAACTCTGATCCGCACCAGTGTCAAATAATATGGATGCATATAAGTCAGATAAGAGAAATGTACCCGTGATCACATTCGGGTCCTGTCGTGCTGCAACGGCTCTGCTCTGAAAGGCTTGTCCTCTTGGTGCTTGAGCCCTTGGTTGAGCTTTCTTGGGACAATCCCTAGAGAAGTGCCCAGGCTCACCACAAGTGAAGCAGGACCTGGTATCAGTAGCAGCAGTAGTGGCTGCGTTGTTGTTCCTGTTCTGAGCCCTCGGGCTCCTGCATTGGGATGCCAAATGACCAAACTTCCCATAGTTAGTGCAATGTCTGCACTTGATGCTTGGTAAATGGTGATACTGGCTTCTGTTGCACAAAGTTGCAGTACCAGTGTTTGGCCTCCTGATCAGCAGTGGTGGTGGTTGGTTGAGCATTGGAGCTTGAGTGGTTGCTGTTGGACCGATCGGGAGCTCGGAAACAATCCGAATCCAATGTAGAACTACTCGACAGCCTCTGGAATAGTGCGGAATCCTATTCCAGGGTTTTCCAATCGAAATCAACAGGAACCGTGGTGATCCGAGGTTGTAGGAACAACGTGGAAGCAACAATCGAACACCACGGGTTGAGAATCGAACTTGGACGATCAATGGCCGCTCAAATCTCCTAGAGTTTTGACTCTTAGATCACAGGGAAGAAGGAGGGCTCTGGAAAGTTAGTGTTGAAATGATTTGAACTTGTATATATAGGCTGTAGTCATTCGGCTGAATGAGTGGCCGAAGCAGCTCATTCGGCGAATGACCTCGCTCGAATGAGCTATCAATCGAATGAGTCATTCGGCGAATGACTCATTCTATCGCTAGCCATTCGCTGGTTTCATCATTCGGCGAATGACTTCATTCTAGAGTCATTCGCCCGAATGTGAGGTAGTCATACTCAATTATAAGTTTAATCAAATCTACTAATCAAATAATCAGTAATAAACATTAAGAATTATATATAAAGACAACTTCCATTAATAATTTGAACATTACATGACTAGAGTTTACAAAACCGAACTAGGGACATTACATGTATCAACAAACTCCCCCTTGGACCTAGTTCAACTCTTGGAAGTGTCTTTCTTGAAATACTTCTCTGAAATAGCTTTCCAATCTGCTCCAGCGTGGATCTTGAAAATGCTGCAGAGACGGATCACTCTCATGAATTGTAAAGCTTGCACCATGTCTGGAACATCGAAGAAAATTTGGTGCCTGAATAAAGCTTGAACATCCTTGTGAGACAGATTAGTCAGCCACATAGGATCAAAAATCCTAACAGTCTCCCACTGTTTGTCTTTGCACAGAACTATTACTGCCTCACCAGTGCGCCAATCATAATACCACCATCGGAAGCCATCCATAAAGTCTTGACGCATCTTCCGTAATGGAATCTTCTTCAAAACTCTGGGGGAAGCCACTTCAGGATAACTTTGTGTTTGCGGGTATCACCATCAATTTCTGGCAAGTAATATCGTTCTGGCTGCTGTGGTTGGAAATTGACCCATCTCTTCCGGTATTCGTACTTGATCTGACGAGAGAACCAAGCAGACATCCCAGAGTCATCACTATAAAGCATCTTCAGACGTGCTAACTGATTTACTTCGAATCCAGGCAACGTCTTGAAGTCATGTGGGTGCTGAAAGTAGTCTATTCCTTTTTCTCTCTTCACAGCGTAGCAACCGAGGTCATGGAAGTATGCCCAGCTAAGAATCTGACCTCCAGCTGGCATCTTCTCGGTGCTTTTCTTCTTGTGTGTAGTCTATTCCTTTGGTCCTATAAACCTTCTTGTGTGTAGCTGGCATCTTCTCGGTGCTTTTCTTCTTTAAAACCTCCCAATAAGCTTCCCATTCTTCTTTCCTTTTCTTTCTGTCATCAGCTTCAGATTTGCTGGTCTCAACTTGCTCTCCCAAATACCTGACCAGAAGATCCTCTGTTTCTTGATCAAACTGGTCAGTAAATGTAGGCAGCTCATCTTCAGCCGATGTGTACTTTGGATACTCTTCATTTGTAATATCTTCCAAAACAACCTCATCAACATCATCAAAAGGTTCTGGCTCTGGCTCTTCAAAAACAAGAACTGAGGTATCATCAGTAATAACCTCATCAGGATTTAACCTGAACAGCTCAGCAATCTGTTCCTTGGTGAGACAATGGATGATCTCTTCCTCCTCCTTGTCGTAGCTTACTGAGTGCTGTATAATGCCTTGAGCGTCCAAAATCGTAGTTAGAGTCTCCTCCTTTGTCTTCTTATCATTAGCTTTCTTTGACCGGATCTCCGAAGAGGGAGGGGCTTGATCATCATCGTCATCATCGTCATCAGTACCAGATGATTCAGAAGACCCACTCCCAGATCCGTCCTTATCATCATCAGCATCATCATCAGATTCCTCATCTTTATCAGAATCCTCATAATCTACCTGTTCCTCCTCAGACTCTTCTTCTTCTTCTTCTTCTTCGTCTATCTCCTTGTCTGATTCATCGGAACGGGTTTCAGCAGCTTCAAGCCTGGGAGTGCCCTCCTTGGAACTCTCAACAAGTTCAGCAAGGCGAGCATTCTCAGCTTCCAAAAGCAGAATCCTCTCGTTGAAACCAGTGGCAGTCATAGCCAACTGGTTATGCTCATCAATGTACTTAAGTAGTTGCTCCTCTTGTTGAGCAGAACGAGCCCTAAGATTAGCTCGTTGATCAGCTGCCTGCAGCAACAGGGCATCCTGATCGTTTATCCTTTGTGTGAGCTGAGCAATCTTAGTCTCTTGCTCCATATTCTTCTCCATCAACCTCAGAACCATACTGTTCAGTGTGCTCAGCTGATCCACAACTGAAACAGTAGGTATGAACATATCAGCTCTGGAAGTAGAGGGACCGGCAGAAGCAGCAACATATACTGGCTCATGAGTGATAGGAGTGGTCAGAGGGGCAATAGTGGTATGTGAAAGAACAGCCCTTGACCGTGTCAGTGAAGAAACTGATACAGCTGCTTCTGATGTAACAGTAGTTGTAGCAGCTGCAGTCAGTTCTGACCTCCTTTGAAATGAAAACCTGGACCTCTTTCCCCATCCAGCTCGAGAGGATGTAGCCTGAGAAGTGGCAACAGTCACAGCCACTGAAACTGGAGTAGAAGACCGAGGTGGAGGAGAGATATCAAACTCTGGTATAAACAGTGGATCAGCAATCTCCTCCATCTCCTCTTCGGTTCTCTTCCTCTTCCTGACAACCATCTTTCCACTTACCATCACCTTCTCATAGCCTTCCTCCATAACATCATCAGAGTCAGTACTGTCTTCATCACCATCTCCTCCAACACCCTCATCATCACCAGAGTCCTCTGACTCAGCATCACCTTCAGAAACATGAGGAGCTGTAGCATCAACAGAGGTAGAAGCAGTAACAGTAGTGGTAGTTAAGAAATCCAAATCCATCAGAGAATCAACATCTATGTCCTCCTCTTGAGTTGTAGACAAACCAGCATCACCACGAGCAACAGCACCACTCACATCAACCATGCTCATATCAGCAGCAGTGGTTATGTTACCTGTACTCACAGCAGCAGTGCTCACAACCACTGAGCTCTCCCCCCTTCCTGCACCACTAGGACCTGCCTCATCACCATCATCACCTCCATCAACAGGTACAACTATGTCCTCAACATCTGAATCGGAGTCATTATGCCTCCATCTGCGACCAGCAGGAGCTCTGTAATCAGGTCGAGAGAGATGACCGAATAAAGATCTGGTGGTTGGCTTCCTCTCCTTTCCTCTATATGACAAGACTCTGTTAAGAGTGGTGTCATTCATGTGCTCCAAACGTACAATATCAGCATTGATCTTGGGAAGATCTGGAACTTGAGCATCAATGATCTGCTGCAGAAACCGAGGGTACATAAGAAAGTTTTTGTCCCCTTTTAAGACCACGTTCTCCTTCATATGTATAAAGATCATCTCCGAGAAGTTGAACGGCTTGTTCAACACTAAAGCAACAAATGCGCATTGGATAGTCTCTCGCATGTCATCGAATCCTCCTCGCCTTGATCCGAGACAGTGAACTAAGACATGAGCAAGGTACTTGAACTGTGGAGACATGAAGGCTTTGTTGAGAATGCCCGATCCAATGTCACCTTCATACTTGCATCTAAGAAAACATCCACGAACCAAGAAGCGATCAAGCAGAGATGGCTGATCGGGAGAGTCTTGAAACCCACACACTCTCCTAATGTGTTCAGCCGAAACAACAACATCGTGCCCTTGCACCTTTCCCCTGATAACTGTAGGCTCGGCCTCATAGTCAATGTCAGCTGATGACCAGAAATCCTGCTGATGAGAATGGTATGGCACATGAACAGTCGATATAGCGGTAAAAATCCTCGAACGCCGTAGAAATGTAATGGTCTCCGAGTAGTGTTTGGCGTTCGGTGTGTTCAGATCCAGATGAGCACATATGTTATGCTTGGGAACTGATTTGTAACCTACCATACTGAACAACAAAAGAAATAAACATGTTAGTACAATTCAGTTAAACAAAAACAGAAATCAGAAAGACAGATTCAAAATCCAACATTTTGGTCGAATGACCTTCGTTCGCCGAATGAGACCTATGATCGAATGACTTATTCGCCGAATGGAGGTCATTCGTCGAATAGACATCATTCGCCGAATGAGATATAAGCTAGGCTAGTCATTCGTCGAATGAGCCATTCGTCGAATGAGCTTCATTCGCCGAATGAGTCATTCGCCGAATGACGACATTGGGCGCCCATTTTGAATTCAAAATCCCCTTTTCCAAAAATCAATAATCAGTCCATAAAATTTGCATGTACACACTCAGAATCAACCGATTAAGACTTTTAATACTGGTCTTAGGTAGTTTCAAACCCATTTTAATAGTCTATTTAAACGGCGAACAACAATGTTTGAATGCGATGGTTCTGGTTTGCCATGAGAGCTAAATCCTCCATTTAATCAGAAATGACAAAATTCAACTCTTAGAAAAATTTCAGAAGAATTGCCATGAATTGGGCGAATGTCGGGGACCGAATGAACTAAAACTGGCGAATGAAGGCAAAGTATGACAACTGTCGAATGAGATGATCGAATGACCTATTCGGCGAATGACTGATAGAATGAGGACTTTCGCCGAATGAGATTGGAGAATGAGGCTATTCGGCGAATGACAAGAGCTAAGGAGCTATTCGCCGAATGACTGGTCGAAAGAAGGCTATTCGCCGAATGAGTGCTATTCGGCGAATGAGGGCTGATTCGGCCTAACTTATTCGGCCGCAATAGACATTCGGGCGATCTGGGGTTTTCAGCAACGAAAATCGTGATAACTTGCGATTTTGACCAAATCTATGCACCAAATTTGGCATAGAAGTTCAAGACATAATAATCAACCAATTGGGAAAAGGTTTTGACAAACACACCCCAAAAACCCACCAATTTTCAATGAAATAGTGACTTGGAGAGCAAGAAACTTAGGGTTTTTGACAGTTACGAAAATCAGGGTTTTGGAAACTTTAGATCTGATGATTTAGAATGGAAATCGAGTAGAATCTAGAGCCAAGTCTCTGATACCACTTTGTTGGACCGATCGGGAGCTCGGAAACAATCCGAATCCAATGTAGAACTACTCGACAGCCTCTGGAATAGTGCGGAATCCTATTCCAGGGTTTTCCAATCGAAATCAACAGGAACCGTGGTGATCTGAGGTTGTAGGAACAACGTTGAAGCAACAATCGAACACCACGGGTTGAGAATCGAACTTGGACGATCAATGGCCGCTCAAATCTCCTAGGGTTTTGACTCTTAGATCACAGGGAAGAAGGAGGGCTCTGGAAAGTTAGTGTTGAAATGATTTGAACTTGTATATATAGGCTGTAGTCATTCGGCCGAATGAGTGGCCGAAGCAGCTCATTCGGCGAATGACCTCGCTCGAATGAGCTATCAATCGAATGAGTCATTCGGCGAATGACTCATTCTATCGCTAGCCATTCGCTGGTTTCGTCATTCGGCGAATGACTTCATTCTAGAGTCATTCGCCCGAATGTGAGGTAGTCATACTCAATTATAAGTTTAATCAAATCAACTAATCAAATAATCAGTAATAAACATTAAGAATTATATATAAAGACAACTTCCATTAATAATTTGAACATTACATGATTAGAGTTTACAAAACCGAACTAGGGACATTACATGTATCAACAGTTGCAACCAAGTTCTTAACCACTTTCTGTTTCTTAGCCGGCCTCTTATCCGGCTTCCTTGTGGTGGTGGTCGCAGTATAGCAGGTGGTGGTCTTCTCGGCGGAATTCTGATCATAACCAAAAGAAAGTCGGTTAGGGCAGTGATCAGATGCAGAAGACACATGCAAATAAAGTCTTATAGTCTAGGCCAAGCCGTTTTAAGTAATATGACCTATATTTCTCTATAACCATGGCTCTGATACCAATCTTTCACACCCTGAGTTGGCAGGCTGGATCTACTTTCCCGTCCGGTGGAAAGTTCTCGGGGCGCGATATCATTTGATAATCGAAATGATCAGATTGTTTACATAGCACATGATAAATAAATGAGAAATGCTAACACAATAATGATATAAAATTACATGATTAAATTACAATGTATCATTCATAATTTAATTAAGTAAATCTATCCCAAAAGAATCAATGAATTTATATCTTGTATCTGTACAAGATATACAAAAGATGATTCATTGTTTTGTCATCCAAAAGTATGATCACACAAAATGTAGCTAGGTCCTCTAGAGTCCACTAGCTATGTTCTTGAATATGGGCGACTAAACCTGTTCGTCACCTGAGAAAACATGCATTTAAACAAAGTCAACACTAGGTTGGTGAGTTCATAAGTTTGATAATTGAAAACCAGGATTAGTTCACACGCACAATCACAATGTTATTACTGTTACTTGTATGATATTTGATTCACCCGTTCACCCAATTGCCTCTCAATAGTTATATTTACAAGTAATATCTCGTCCTAGTGATTATGCTTATATATAGGGCATATGTAGGGGAACCAAGCCCCAGCCAACATCCCACCACATAACTACTAGAACTCCACACTACTTGCAATACAACTATAGATATCCATTCCCAATTCACCTGTTCATCTCATCTGTTAATCACCTGTCAAATCATGTGTGGAATAAAATAATAATAAAAGTTGAATTATCAAACTGAAGTATTGATAACTCTTTTATGTATTAAGGGTATTAGATTTATCAAATCTGATCCTTGTATTATTCCATTGCTTGTGAGGTTAACTGTTATTCACTTTTAAATATTAAGAGTGTTAGTTAACCGTTTGTTATTTGTTCTCAACTTGAAGCGCATAGAGCATAAATGGGAGTCCATTGTTATCCTCACATAATCAGATCACAATGCACTCCAATTTACCTCTACCACCTTGTATTCCCATAGACCTCAACGAAAGCTATTACCAGTAGTGGAACATGAGAGAAGATCAATTTCTCAACCTACTAGTCAATAGGATTCCGCTGGATTAATTACAATATTCCTGCAGATTAATATCACCATGTGACGCTATCCCAGAACCTGACTTGAAGTCGCCCTGTTATCGGTCGTATGTTACCGGCCAATGAATCAATACGATCAACATAACAGCCCTACAAGCTAGAGGTTTGGCAAACCTATGGTACTACTATGCTATCGTCGGTTTAGTCACATCAAACTAACTGGTCAGCGATTATGAAGGAGCTTACATGATCAATTTCACATTGGCACATGATTGAAATGATATAATACAACAGTTCAATAGTAATTAATTGTAATGTGTTCATCAATGTAATGTTTCTCAATGTTATATGTTCTCATTGTTATTAACAACTTGAATAAGAACTTGTCTTATTACATTATGTTAATTATTGTGTGAATGATGTTGTTATCATGAAGTTATGTTATCATGATTATCATTCCTTGTTATCCCATGTAATCACCATGTTGTCACTAAGTTGTGATAAGAACTAGTCTTATTACACTTAGTCGGCTCAGATGATGGATGATTCTTGTTCCATGTTCTCTTGTAATATGTGCGAGTTGTAATCTAAATGTTATGAGAACTTGTCCTATTACACTTACTTAACTCTTCTATTGAACGTTATTTAAAGATATATATATTATCTTTGTAACATTCTTCTGTTTGCCTGTGATTATCCCAATGTTTGTTCGTGTAAGAATAACTAAGTGTTGTGAAATATAATCTTACAACTATGTTATTCTAATTTGTTGATGAATTATGAAATTATCTTATCATATTCATCTTAGTTTTTCCCTGTCATATCATGATCACACAAGCATGCATACAATGATAAACGATTATAAGCAATTTAATATCATCTAAATCAAAGTACAATCAATATGTTAAGCAAAACTTTTAAATAAATAAAAGTAAGCATGTTTCTCAGCCCCGAGAGTTTAAAATCAGTTAAGATTAAAGAAAACGGGCATATGAACTCACCTTGTGGTTGTAGTGGTTGACTTAGCTTAAACGAAGAAATGCACGCGCTCTTGATTGTACTTGTAGTAGTTTTCACGATCCTGTATTGATTTCACATTGTATTAAACTTATATGTATAGAGTGTAATTGTTTTGTGTGCGCGTATGTGTGTTAACCTTAACTTGATCATCATCCGTGAGTCTTGGTCTCGGTCTTCGTTATTCGGCCCGATGTACTTATCATAGTTTAAGCTAACACTTAATCATTTTAGGTCAAGGTTATTACCTTTCGTTATAGTTTTCATGTTTACTCTAAGTGATTGTGCAAACTCGAAATCCATTTGTTAAAAAATTAAATTTTGGTCTTTATGAGACTTATCACCCAAAACTTGTCACCTTTGTAGTAATATATGATCTTATAGGTGTGGGCCGAATGTATCATGTTGGACCGAAAGTGGGTGTGGGTGCGGGCCGGTTAATTTGGTTCCACTGTTGGGCATAAGCAATTCCCATGGATCTGAGTTGGATGTTGGGCCAAGGTAGCCTAAGTGGGCCGATGGAATAAAATTGGGCTGCGGCTAATCAAGTGGAACAATTGCATCCCGCCCAGCGAACCTATTGTGTTTAGTCGACTAGGGTTCGGCAATGGGATCACAGGGAGGCTCGGCTAATATGTTTGCATAGGAGGTTTGGTTACATCACCTAGGTTCGCCCATACTATGGTTCATGTGGTTGACCAATGGTTCGGCTTGGGAGGTTCGTAGCAACCAATAGGTTCGGCCAATCCATGCATGGTTCGGCTGGTACATGCAGGCCACAGGTTCGTTCCCATCTGATAAAGGGTTCGTCCCAGCTGATGGTTCGTCTAGGGTGAGGGTAGGTTCGTCTGGCATGGTTTAGCAGCTCGTGAAATGGTTCGGCTGGTGTTCAGGTTCGCGACAACTAGTTCGGCAATGGCATGGAGGTTTGGCCTAGTCGCAGGGTTCGTGACCTGCTGAAGGTTCGGCTGAGAACCAGCTAGGTTCTGCCCTCATGGGTTCGGCCAGGAACCACTGGTTCGTTCCCATGTAGCCTAGCGAACCTGTTTCCAGCATCATCATCTTCATCTAGTCGGATGGGTCGTAGGGTTATTACATGATGCCGGCCATGCTACCTTGAGCTTCTCGTGGGGTTACGGTTCGAAACAACAAGGGCTTAGTCGACTGGATGAGTGGATCAAACAAACACACCAACAACCCTAACGCATGATTTGGCCAAGAAACGAGCAAGATATGTGCGTTTGAAGATTGGAATTCTAGTGAGAGAGTGAGGGTTCGGGAATCACGTTTTTAGAGAGAGAGGGCTGATGGAACAAATGAGGAAAAGCCCTCATTTGTTGTTTTTATACCTTGGGGTATTCGGGTTCGTTTCATTTGATCAGTTCGTGTTTTCGTCACGTTTCCTGAAATTTACGTGTAATTTATTTGTTTTAAATAAAAGATTAGTTATTTTAATAATTTTGATGAGTTTCAAAATTGTAAAACATTATTTATTTTATTTTATGAATTTACTTGTCGTTCGTGCCGTGTTTCATTTTCGTTTCGTCAGATCGCGTCACCATCGCGCGTATTCGTTCGAATCGTCATTAGAACGAACACGTCGATGGTTTGGCTTTCTGACTTTTGTTTTCTACTTCCCAATCATCATCTCAGAAAGTTAAACTCATAGATATGTTTGTGTGAATCGTCACCCACGCAAACACACTGTTAGTTCGTTATTCTGAAACGACACTGCAATATTGTTTTAAATTGTATTTCCTCACTATCGGACTCAACTAAACATCCTGTTATCACATTGTTTTCACACTGATTTTTCGGCCATCTGATTCCCGTTATCAGTGGATATCAGATCGCAACCGATTTGTTATCGTTATTCATTTGAACACTGTTGTTTCTCGTGTTTCGTTGTATTATTTGTGTCACACCCCGAGCCGGCGGGGTAGGATCGGAGTCCCCGTCGGGCGGAAGGTTCTCGGGGCGCGATATCGGGAGTGATAATCAGAAGTGATCAGATTGTTTACATAGCACATGATATAAATGAGAATTTCTAATTAGAATAGAATTACAAAGTTAAATTACATCAGTATTGTTTATAATTTAACAATGTAAATCTATTGTAAACATCATAAAATAACTATCTTGTATTTACACAAGATATACAAAATAAATTGTATGATGATGTCTTCAAAAGTATGCAGGTCCAAAATACTAAGTCTTCTATCTGAAGTCCTAGTCCAAAAGAAATGACTTCTTAATTAACCTGTTCGTCACCTGAGAAGTCATGCAAAAATAAAAGTCAACACATGGTTGGTGAGTTCATGTAGTTTAGTATTTGAAAATGATTTGAGAATGATTTGAACATGATTTGAAAACCTCCTTTGGTAAAGACCCTAACCTCATTAACTCCACATGTATCATCCAGATCGGTATGCTTATGTATAGGGCATACCCCTGAGTCGAGGCTACAACCCCGCCCAGACGCCATCCCACCACATACTAATTCGCATAGGACATTGTTGTTAATGATAATTAGGCATTTTTACCCTACCATTTACTCATAACTCTTCTGTTTGTCGTCCCTGTAATTACAATCATTTGAAATCCATGTTGATTTCATAAGTTCATCACACAATATGATCAACCATAGTAATTGTATACACAGTTATAAATGCTTAATTTAATAAATAAATAAACATTTAATAAAATCTAAGTCCTTATGATTGGGGCCTGTGGTCATACTCGAGTAGACTAGTCTGTCAATCTAGGTACTTAGTAGTTAGGGAAACTGTAAATATCCTCAAACATACGACCTACAAGTCAAACGGTCTAGCTAGGACTTCTTGAAATGCAGGATTTTATGTTTCGTCAATGTTTTTGGCGTATGCTATCTCCGATATTTCCCAGATTTTCCCTTAAAAATGATTGTCTGATTTTGTCACAAGATGTACTTGATGTGTTGATCATAGAATACAAGATTCATTGATCGATTGTACACTTGATTCATTGTTCAACAAACACTTGGTTTGTAGAACATTGAATGTTGTCTTTGCAAAGATTGTTTTGTTGATGCCTTGATGTCCCACACTTGTTTTGTCAAAATGTTTGATTTGATTCCTTGAATTCACCCACTTGATTTGTCAAAATGTTTGTTTTGATCCCTTGAATTCACCCACTTTTTTTGTCAAAATGTTTGATTTGATTCCTTGAACTCACACCCTTGTTTTGTCAAAATGTCTAGTTTGATTTGTTTGAAATGTTTTGACTTGTTGAAAAGTTTAGTTTATCTTGATTATTCACTTAATAAATAAGTAAATCAGTTAATAACCTGTATAAAGTCTTCCTAGATATGATCTAGGATAACATTTATACATATGTAAAACATATAATTTAAAAGCATTCAAGTAAACAATTTAAATAAACAGTTTACGCATGCGTCTCAGCCCCGCGTTTTAAAATAAAAATGTTAGAAAAGGGGCAATGAACTCACCTGTGTTGATGTCTAATGTACTATCACAGAATGCGCACTCTTGTTTGTAAACTAAGTATCTTCGGTTCCTGAGTTATTTTATAAGAATTCGACATAATAAGTACGCGTAATAGTCGTTGTGGCTACGGTTTGGTCTTGTTGTGTGTGCAACTAAGTGTCTTAATACTATGTGCATCTAAGATCTAACCTATCTTAGTTACCCCTTTTTGATCCCAATCCCATGTTGAGTTACTAACTTACCTTTAAATTTTAGAAAATTTCGGCAGAGTTTCCTTTGTTTTTAAAACAATTCCAGACAATTAAATCGTCTATTTTATAACAAGTTTCCAATCAATTAATTCAATGTAAGTAATTTAAATCAAAGCATTACAATTTAACTTTTATAATCAAGTAAACTTAAAGGAAATCAATGCCATTTATGATTTCAAATTAAACAAGATTTTAGAAAGTTATTAACTTTAATTGAAAACATTCACAACTTCCGATTCTATATTAAGAACATCATCATTTGAAATTGAATAGACAGTTAACATGTGATGGACTTTATCCAATCCCATTGGGCCCAACTTAAGCCCAATGACAACCTTTTGATTCTTTGATAACGTTTTTAACTTATAATGGGCATTAATTAGTCTATCAAGCCCACTTTAGCCCATCACTTGTTGTTAATTTCCAAATGATTTGTTATAATCCTTACACGACCACTCCCCCAACTTTAGATATAAGTATTAGGTTAATTCCATGTTAAGAACCCTATTTCTCATCCATGCACACACACACATAGCTAAATTAATCCATGCATGCAACGTATTGAATTCATACCTCGTTAGAGCTTAGGTAATTGACTAATTAATCCATCCTTAGGTTGTTAACACTAGTCTTGTTGATCATGGATCCACATTTGTCCAATTAAACGACCTTGAGGTTCGGTATGGTATATAGGGCAGCGAACCCTTTAAGGTTGGTCCCCAAGGTTCGACTAACATGAATGTAAGGTTCGGCACAAACACCCCCGAACCTTTAGGATTCGGTTCCTAGGGTTCGCCATGCTAAAGTTCGCAGCCTTGCATGGTTCGGCCAGAAGGTTCGTGTGCCCTAGGTTCGTGCTGTTAGGGTTCGCTACATGCTAACAGCTTCGGCCGAGACTGGTTCGTGAGGCCTAGGGTTCGGCCAGTCAACATTGCAGGGTTCGTTACCCAGTCTTACAGGTTCGTTGCAGGCTACACAGGGTTCGGCTCCCAGAAGTTTGCAGGGTTCGTTGCATTGGTGAGTTCGTGTAGGGTTCGGCCAGCGAACCTGTATCAAATCATCCCTTTTCTGGTCCAAATCTGTTACAACTCCATTCCTACTTTCTCTCTAGTTGATTAACCGAGTTATCTAAGTGTTTACAAGTGTGTAAAATGGTTACAACATTAACGAAACCCTAAGGATCGTAATCTACTCAAAACCGAATATAAATTGGATTTTTACCTCAACTTTCGTGGATGAGTGCTTGAATTTCTTGTACTCCCGTGATCTACGTGATGAGGGAATCGTCTTGACACCAATCTTGCTTGAATCCGACTTGAATCGAGCCTCCAATCGTAGAGAGAAGTTGAAATTTCTAGAGAGAGAGAGCTAGAGAGAGAGTGACGAGTTTAAGAATGAGGAGGGAGGTTGGTGTAGGTTGTTGGGACATAAATGTTTCATTTAATGTGGGTTACAATACCCACTCGTTCGGTCTCGATCGGTTTCGCGTAGAATGTCGGTTCGCGTAGTTTTTTTTTTTTTTTTTTTTTTTTTCGCGACGAAACGACACGATTAATAAAATAGAAATCATTTAATTATTCTAGGTTGTGATTCCTAATAAATTAACTAATATCTTCTTATTTATCAAATTTAAAATATTAATAAACTGTTTAAATCGAAATGTACGGTTGTCGCGCGTATTCGTTCGAATCGTCACCCGTACAAACACGACGATAACTATACTTTTCAATCTTGTTTTCTAATTATAGAATATCATTCAGAACGTTAAGCTTTCAGATATATTCGGACAGATAGTCACCTATACGAATAACCCGTCAATTTAGCATTCACATAACAATATTCGTGTGTTTTGTTCTGTAAGGCCTCACATACGTTTATACATAATAAATCCTAAACAAGTAATCACATGATGGTTCTGTATTGCCAGATAATTATCCGACTCAAGAACCATTGTTCTGAACTGTGTTTCTGTTAAATGTGTCTGAAACTGTTCTATGACAACTCACCATGATAATGATAAATGCTATGAATATGAAAATTACTGAAATGTGTATGATTCATACCTGTTTTACTGTTCCTGTACTGTAGAGATCACTGTTCCGGTGGCGGTTCCGGCACTGATGTTACAGTCTCCCCTTGTTAGAGAAATTTCGTCCCGAAATTTAAGAGTTGTTATCCGGTACGCTTCCTCTTCAAACAGTTGGGGATACTTCAACTTCATGTGATCTTCACGTTCCCAAGTGAATTCGGGCCCGCGTCTTGAATTCCATCGAACCTTTACAATAGGTATACGGCTTCGCCTCAGTTGTTTAACCTTGTGATCCATAATCTCTAAGGGTTCTTCAATGAAATGTAACTGTTCATCGACTTGAATCTCTTCGATTGGAATGACGAGAGACTCGTCAGGAAGGCATTTCTTCAGGTTTGAGACGTGAAACACGTCATGCACACCACTGAGTTCATCTGGTAATCTCAGTCGATAAGCTACAGGACCTATACGTTCGATAATCTCGAATGGTCCCACGTATCGTGGTGCTAATTTGCCTTTCTTTCCAAAGCGTACCACGCCTTTCCATGGGGATACCTTTAACATTACACGATCTCCCACTTGGAATTCCAACGGCTTGCGCCGTTTGTCGGCGTAGCTCTTTTGTCTGCTCCTTGCTGCTTGTAGTATTCTTTGAATCTGAGCTATCTTGTCAGTGGTTTCTTGAATTAATTCTGGCCCCGTTATTCGGTTGTCCCCAATTTCAGTCCAACAGATCGGTGAGCGACATTTCCAGCCATAAAGAGCCTCGAACGGTGCACATCCGATACTGCTGTGGTAACTGTTATTATAGGAGAACTCAATCAGTGGCAAATGGGAATCCCAATTCCCACCGAAGTCTAGAACACAGGTTCTCAACATGTCCTCTAGGGTTTGGATAGTACGTTCGCTTTGGCCATCCGTTTGTGGGTGGTAAGCTGTACTCAGATTCAACTGTGTCCCTAGAGATTTCTGTAATGATTGCCAGAACCTTGATGTGAATCTGCTATCTCGATCAGAAATAATAGACAATGGCACACCGTGGCGTACCACTATCTCGTTGATGTATAATCTTGCCAGTTTATCCATGGTGAAGTTCTCACGCATGGGCAAGAAATGAGCAGATTTGGTTAGACGATCAATGATCACCCAAATTGTATCATGACCGCTGGAAGTGCGGGGTAGCTTGGTAATGAAATCCATAGCTATTTGTTCCCACTTCCAGAGCGGAATCTCAGGCTGTTCCAATAGACCGGACGGTCTTTGGTGTTCCGCCTTTACCTTCGCACACGTTAGACATTGACCGACGTATTCGGCTATGTCCTTCTTCATTCCAGGCCACCAATAAAATCCACGCAAGTCTTGGTACATCTTATCAGCACCTGGATGAACAGAGTATTTAGTCTTGTGTGCTTCATCGAAGATAAGTTTTCTCAATTCATCTACCGCAGGGATCCATATACGTTCCTTGTAGTAGATTATACCATCAGGACTTTGTGTCAAACTGTTTCTCTGCTCCGCAATCAAGTTCCTTCTTCAGATTCCTCGGTCTAATGCTTCTTGTTGTGCTTGAATAATCTTGTCACTTAAACTGTTCTGCACGGTTATCCCCATTGCTCTAACACGTAGGGGTTTGACCCATTCCTTCCGGCTCAAGGCATCGGCTACAACGTTCGCCTTTCCCGGATGGTATTTGATCACACAATCATAATCATTCAGAAGTTCAACCCAACGGCGCTGTCGCATGTTAAGCTCCTTCTGATCAAAGATGTGCTGCAGACTTTTGTGATCAGTGAATATGGTACACTTGGTGCCATATAAGTAATGTCTCCAAATCTTCAAGGCGAAGATTACTGCTCCCAGTTCAAGATCATGAGTAGTGTAGTTCTTCTCATGAACCTTTAACTGTCTTGATGCATAGGCTATGACTTTATCCTGTTGCATTAACACACAACCGAGTCCCTGATGGGAAGCATCACAGTATACGACAAAATCATCACAGCCTTCTGGGAGAGATAGAATTGGAGCATCACATAATTTCTGTTTCAAGGTCTGAAAAGCATCTTCTTGTTTCTGCTCCCAGACAAACGGTTCACTTTTCTGAGTTAGCTTAGTGAGAGGCAAAGCTATTTTAGAAAAGTTTGAGATAAACCTTCTATAATAACCCGCCAATCCCAGAAAAGACCGTATCTCCGTCGGTGTCTTTGGAGTGTCCCAATTCTTTATCGCTTCAATCTTGGCAGGGTCTACATGAATTCCCTCGCTGTTGACCACATGACCCAGGAATTGAACTTCTCTTAGCCAGAATTCGCATTTGGAGAATTTGGCATAGAGTTTCTCTTCTTTCAACAGCTCCAAGATCTTTCTAAGGTGTTGCTCATGTTCTGTTTTGGTCTTGGAATAAATCAGTATGTCATCAATGAAAACAATGACAAACTGATCCAAGTACGGCTTGCACACTCGGTTCATGAGGTCCATGAAAACCGCGGGTGCATTTGTCAATCCGAAAGGCATCACCATGAATTCGTAATGCCCGTATCTTGTTCGGAAGGCCGTTTTCGGTATATCCTCATCTTGAACTCTCAGCTGATGATATCCAGACCGCAAGTCAATCTTTGAGAAGTATTGAGCTCCTTGCAGTTGGTCAAACAAATCATCGATCTCGGCAATGGATACCGATTCTTGATGGTTAGTTTGTTCAGCTCTCTGTAATCTATGCACATTCTGAACGATCCGTCTTTCTTCTTCACGAACAAGACCGGAGCTCCCCAAGGTGAGTAGCTCGGTCTGATGAAACCCTTGTCAAGTAACTCCTGTAACTGATTAGACAATTCCTGCATCTCTGAAGGTGCTAACCTGTAAGGAGATTTAGCAACAGGAGTTGCTCCAGGAATTAAGTCAATTCGGAACTCTACTGGTCGCGCTGGTGGCAAACCAGGTAAGTCTTCAGGAAATACCTCTGGATACTCTTTCACTACTGGTACTTCTTGAATCTTCTTATCTTTCTCCTTTTCCACCACATGTGCCAGGAAAGCTACACACTGCTTCCGTAAACACTTACGCGCCTTTATGCAAGAAATGATTTTGACACTTCGTTTTGCTTGATCCCCTTTTACTTCCAATACACGATCACTCGGCAATGGAATTCGAAGCAGCTTCTCAGAACAGATAACTTCCACTCGGTTAGAGGAAAGCCAATCCATTCCAACAATGATGTCGAAACTACCCAACTCCATCGGTATCAAATCGATGGCAAATGTATGACCACTAAGTGTCAATGGGCAATTTCTATAAACTGTGCTAACTGTAATCTGTTTCCCGTTAGCTACTTCTATAATGTAAGGGGAGTCTAACTGTTCCTCTAATGAATCTAGTTGGCATGCAAAATCGGTAGAGATAAAACTCTGATCCGCACCAGTATCAAATAAGACAGATGCATAAAAGTCATGTAAGAGAAACGTACCAGTGACCACATTTGGGTCCTGGCGTGCAGCTGGTGCTCCGATGGCAAAGGCTCGTCCACGGGGTGCTTGAACTGCTGGTTGAGCCTTCTTTGGGCAATTCTTCGCAAAGTGGCCTTGTTCGCCACAGTTATAGCATCTACCATGGTTCTGATTAGCTGGTGGAGGGAGAGCCAAAGCAGCATTGTTGACTGCTTGATTAGGAGTCATCCTGCAGTACTGGACCCAATGGCCCTTCTTCCACATCCCGTGCAATGCTTGCAGGGAGTGTCAGCAGGGTGATGATACTGACACTTGGCACACAGAGGAAACGTGCCAGTGTAAGGTTTGCGGTTGGGGTTTTGTGGTGCTGCTGCTATTTGTTGCAGAGGTGTGGCCACTGCATAGTTCTTGATGGTCTTTTGTTTCTTCTTCTGATGATGGGAGGGTTTCTTTAAAGATTCTACTTTGTTCTTACTGGGTTCAGCCTCCTTCTTTAGAACTCCAGAGGCTACCATGAGGTCAGTGAGTTTCCCAGACAGTCTCACTGCAGATTCAACAGTAGTAGGGTTGGCTGAAACAACCATGCCCTGAATGCAGGCGGGAAGTCCACCCACATAACGGTCTATCCTTTTCTCCAGAGTTGGTACCATATCTGGTACCAAAGCAACCAACTCGTGGTAACGAGTAGTGTACCCCATGTGATCAGCCCCCTTCATCACATGGTTGGATAGTTCAACCTCCAACTTCTGCAGCTCATTCTTGGGACAGAATTCTGTTCGCAGCAGTGCTTTGAAGTCTTCCCATGACATTGCCATAGCTTCCTCTCTTCCCCGGGCGTTGATCTGACCATTCCACCAGGTCAGGGCCCGTTTGTTTAATGTTCCCACTGAATAACGGACCTTGTGGTGTTCGGGGCAGCTGCAAAGATCCAATGTTGCCTCAATCTTCTCAATCCATTGGATTAATCCAATGGCGCCTTCAGACCCACTAAAACTGGGTGGTTTACATCCTACAAAGGACTTGTAGGAGTAATGAGAGGAATCTCCAGTATTTCCACTGGCTTCTCCTGATGTGTTGCCAGTGTTGAGGATTTCATTACGAAGACGAAGGAACATCTCCGGTATTACTTCTTTCATCTGATTTGTCATCTGGCTACTCAGTAACGTCACCAGAGCGATAGTAGCAGGATCTATGGTCGGTGCTGTGCCTGAACCAGATGCTTGAGTAATCAATGGAGGAAGAGGTGGAGGAGGTGGTGGTGGAGAGTCATTCGGAGACGGTGTGGAGGAATGTGGAGCCAAGTCTTGTGGTGGTAGCTGTATCAAAGGAGGTTGTCTTCGCGGAGGCATTCTGATCATAACCAATAAAGTTATCGGTTAGTGCAATGATCGAATACAGAAGACAATATGCAAATAAGTCTTAAATCCTATGTTCTCTACATGCAGGGTCCCTAGGTTATAGTCTAGGCCAAACCATTTAAATAAGTGACCTATATTTCTCTATAACCATGGCTCTGATACCAATCTGTCACACCCCGAGCCGGCGGGGTAGGATCGGAGTCCCCGTCGGGCGGAAGGTTCCCGGGGCGCGATATCGGGAGTGATAATCAGAAGTGATCAGATTGTTTACATTGCACATGATATAAATGAGAATTCTAATTAGAATAGAATTACAAAGTTAAATTACATCAGTATTGTTTATAATTTAACAATGTAAATCTATTGTAAACATCATAAAATAACTATCTTGTATTTACACAAGATATACAAAATAAATTGTATGATGATGTCTTCAAAAGTATGCAGGTCCAAAATACTAAGTCTTCTATCTGAAGTCCTAGTCCAAAAGAAATGACTTCTTAATTAACCTGTTCGTCACCTGAGAAGTCATGCAAAAATAAAAGTCAACACATGGTTGGTGAGTTCATGTAGTTTAGTATTTGAAAATGATTTGAGAATGATTTGAACATGATTTGAACATGATTTGAAAACCTCCTTTGGTAAAGACCCTAACCTCATTAACTCCACATGTATCATCCAGATCGGTATGCTTATGTATAGGGCATACCCCTGAGTCGAGGCTACAACCCCGCCCAGACGCCATCCCACCACATACTAATCCGCATAGGACATTGTTGTTAATGATAATTAGGCATTTTTACCCTACCATTTACTCATAACTCTTCTGTTTGTCGTCCCTGTAATTACAATCATTTGAAATCCATGTTGATTTCATAAGTTCATCACACAATATGATCAACCATAGTAATTGTATACACAGTTATAAATGCTTAATTTAATAAATAAATAAACATTTATTAAAATCTAAGTCCTTATGATTGGGGCCTGTGGTCATACTCGAGTAGACTAGTCTGTCAATCTAGGTACTTAGTAGTTAGGGAAACTGTAAATATCCTCAAACATACGACCTACAAGTCAAACGATCTAGCTAGGACTTCTTGAAATGCAGGATTTTATGTTTCGTCAATGTTTTTGGCGTATGCTATCTCTGATATTTCCCAGATTTTCCCTTAAAAATGATTGTCTGATTTTGTCACAAGATGTACTTGATGTGTTGATAATAGAATACAAGATTCATTGATCGATTGTACACTTGATTCATTGTTCAACAAACACTTGGTTGGTAGAACATTGAATGTTGTCTTTGCAAAGATTGTTTTGTTGATGCCTTGATGTCCCACACTTGTTTTGTCAAAATGTTTGATTTGATTCCTTGAATTCACCCACTTGATTTGTCAAAATGTTTGTTTTGATCCCTTGAATTCACCCACTTGTTTTGTCAAAATGTTTGATTTGATTCCTTGAACTCACACCCTTGTTTTGTCAAAATGTCTAGTTTGATTTGTTTGAAATGTTTTGACTTGTTGAAAAGTTTAGTTTATCTTGATTATTCACTTAATAAATAAGTAAATCAGTTAATAACCTGTATAAAGTCTTCCTAGATATGATCTAGGATAACATTTATACATATGTAAAACATATAATTTAAAAGCATTCAAGTAAACAATTTAAATAAACAGTTTACGCATGCGTCTCAGCCCCGCGTTTTAAAATAAAAATGTTAGAAAAGGGGCAATGAACTCACCTGTGTTGATGTCTAATGTACTATCACAGAATGCGCACTCTTGTTTGTAAACTAAGTATCTTCGGTTCCTGAGTTATTTTATAAGAATTCAACATAATAAGTACGCGTAATAGTCGTTGTGGCTACGGTTTGGTCTTGTTGTGTGTGCAACTAAGTGTCTTAATACTATGTGCATCTAAGATCTAACCTATCTTAGTTACCCCTTTTTGATCCCAATCCCATGTTGAGTTACTAACTTACCTTTAAATTTTAGAAAATTTCGGCAGAGTTTCCTTTGTTTTTAAAACAATTCCAGACAATTAAATCGTCTATTTTATAACAAGTTTCCAATCAATTAATTCAAAGTAAGTAATTTAAATCAAAGCATTACAATTTAACTTTTATAATCAAGTAAACTTAAAGGAAATCAATGCCATTTATGATTTCAAATTAAACAAGATTTTAGAAAGTTATTAACTTTAATTGAAAACATTCACAACTTCCGATTCTATATTAAGAACATCATCATTTGAAATTGAATAGACAGTTAACATGTGATGGACTTTATCCAATCCCATTGGGCCCAACTTAAGCCCAATGACAACCTTTTGATTCTTTGATAACGTTTTTAACTTATAATGGGCATTAATTAGTCTATCAAGCCCACTTTAGCCCATCACTTGTTGTTAATTTCCAAATGATTTGTTATAATCCTTACACGACCACTCCCCCAACTTTAGATATAAGTATTAGGTTAATTCCATGTTAAGAACCCTATTTCTCATCCATGCACACACACACATAGCTAAATTAATCCATGCATGCAACGTATTGAATTCATACCTCGTTAGAGCTTAGGTAATTGACTAATTAATCCATCCTTAGGTTGTTAACACTAGTCTTGTTGATCATGGATCCACATTTGTCCAATTAAACGACCTTGAGGTTCGGTATGGTATATAGGGCAGCGAACCCTTTAAGGGTGGTCCCCAAGGTTCGACTAACATGAATGTAAGGTTCGGCACAAACACCCCCGAACCTTTAGGATTCGGTTCCTAGGGTTCGCCATGCTAAAGTTCGCAGCCTTGCATGGTTCGGCCAGAAGGTTCGTGTGCCCTAGGTTCGTGCTGTTAGGGTTCGCTACATGCTAACAGCTTCGGCCGAGACTGGTTCGTGAGGCCTAGGGTTCGGCCAGTCAACATTGCAGGGTTCGTTACCCAGTCTTACAGGTTCGTTGCAGGCTACACAGGGTTCGGCTCCCAGAAGTTTGCAGGGTTCGTTGCATTGGTGAGTTCGTGTAGGGTTCGGCCAGCGAACCTGTATCAAATCATCCCTTTTCTGGTCCAAATCTGTTACAACTCCATTCCTACTTTCTCTCTAGTTGATTAACCGAGTTATCTAAGTGTTTACTAGTGTGTAAAATGGTTACAACATTAACGAAACCCTAAGGATCGTAATCTACTCAAAACCGAATATAAATTGGATTTTTACCTCAACTTTCGTGGATGAGTGCTTGAATTTCTTGTACTCCCGTGATCTACGTGATGAGGGAATCGTCTTGACACCAATCTTGCCTGAATCCGACTTGAATCGAGCCTCCAATCGTAGAGAGAAGTTGAAATTTCTAGAGAGAGAGAGGGGTAGAGAGAGAGTGACGAGTTTAAGAATGAGGAGGGAGGTTGGTGTAGGTTGTTGGGACATAAATGTTTCATTTAATGTGGGTTACAATACCCACTCGTTCGGTCTTGATCGGTTTCGCGTAGAATGTCGGTTCGCGTAGTTTTTTTTTTTTTTTTTTTCGCGACGAAACGACACGATTAATAAAATAGAAATCATTTAATTATTCTAGGTTGTGATTCCTAATAAATTAACTAATATCTTCTTATTTATCAAATTTAAAATATTAATAAACTGTTTAAATCGAAATGTACGGTTGTCGCGCGTATTCGTTCGAATCGTCACCCGTACAAACACGACGATAACTATACTTTTCAATCTTGTTTTCTAATTATAGAATATCATTCAGAACGTTAAACTTTCAGATATATTCGGACAGATCGTCACCTATACGAATAACCCGTCAATTTAGCATTCACATAACAATATTCGTGTGTTTTGTTCTGTAAGGCCTCACATACGTTTATACATAATAAATCCTAAACAAGTAATCACATGATGGTATCGTATTGCCAGATAATTATCCGACTCAAGAACCATTGTTCTGAACTGTGTTTCTGTTAAATGTGTCTGAAACTGTTCTATGACAACTCACCATGATAATGATAAATGCTATGAATATGAAAATTACTGAAATGTGTATGATTCATACCTGTTTTATTGTTCCTGTACTGTAGAGATCACTGTTCCGGTGGCGGTTCCGGCACTGATGTTACAATTTGTACTTAGGTTTTCACCTAAATACTAACAACTATTGTTTCAAATGAGAGTTGTACTTACGGCATTTAAGTATACATATAAATACGTACAACTGTTTCTTGTATTTTGAATTCTCTTAATACAAGTACTGTTCACACACATGTATTTACACATAGTATATATTGAAAGTACACATACCGTATGGACTTGCCGGCCGGTCAGGTACTAGTTGTCACACGTACCTTCATGATAACAACATCATTCCCACAGCAACTAACATTGTATAATAAGACAAGTTCTTAGAACACGTGGTTAACAGATGAGAACACATAACATTGAGAACATCATTGTGAACATCATTGAGAACATCAACCATTGATTACTACTTAACTGTTAGCAATAAATCACACTCTTGAAATAGGATTTTGGGGATTTTATAGTAGTGAGCATAGTAAACCTGGTGGACCTATGCAAATAACCATAACACTTACGTCATTCCTAATAAAAAGCTTACCAAAAGGAGTTATAACTTCATTTTCATTGAAATGGAGTTGACTTGATTCTTTAGGATCATACCGAACATTGCATGCGATAACATTCTACTTATTAACACTCAAAAAGTCTTGGGAATATATTCATTAAAATAGACATAATGGAGAGAATATCTTACACACCGGGTTAGTCAGGAATGGCAGCCACTGGGACAAATATTAAGTCTTGCACGCCAAATTTATCACTAGTAACACGCTTAGAGACAACTAAGTCTCACTCAAATAGATACTATGGGAAGGATATCTTACAGACCGGACTGGGCAGTAGTGACAGTCACAGAGACTATTAAGTCTTGCTCTAGATATCTTTGGAGGATATCTTACACTCCGGGCTAATCAGTAATGATCAGCTACAAAGACTATTAAGTCTTGCTCTAGATATCTTTGGGAGATATTTTACACTCCGGGCTAATCAGTAATGATCAGCTACAAAGACTATCAAGTCTTGCTCTAGATATCGTTGGGGGTTATTTTACACGCCGGGCTAATCCGTAAGGAATAGCTAACAGAAACAATTACGTCTCTTTTCCAACTGTTGGGAATAATCAGACTTGGGGATTTATTGGTGAGAAAAAATGGGTATCCATAGTTGTATTACAAGTAGTGTTGAATTCCGTTAAGCATGTGGTGGGATGGCACTTGGCGGGTTGTAGGCTCGACCCTTTCGTATGCCCTATATATAAGCATGCTTGATTGGATGAAACACTATTTGTAAGTATAACTATGGAGAGGACATTGTGGGAAACATGTAGAACAATTATCAATATAACTTGTGTGAAACATTGTAATCATGAATAACGACAAATCAACTGTTTTCAAATTATCAAACTTATGAACTCACCAACCTAATGTTGATTTTGTTTAAATGCGTGTTTTCTCAGGTGACGAACAGGTTTAGTCACCAGTATTCAGGAACATAGCTAGTGGACTTATAGAAGACCTAGCTGCATTTTGTGCTGATCATACTTTTGAATGACAAAACATTGAATCATATTTTGTAAATCATGTGCAGATACAAGATAGAAACTCAATGATTCTTTCTGGTAGAATTACTTAGTTAAATTATGAACATAATAATGTAATTTAACTTTGTAATTCTGTGGCAATGTCATGTTAGCATTTCTCATTTATATATCATGCGCTATGCAAACAATCTGGTCATGTCGATTGTCACAACAATATCACGCCCCGGGAAACTTCCGCCCGACGGGAAAGTCGATCCAGCTCATCGGCTCGGGGTGTGACAATAAAGGTGTTCTCGATACTCTCAAAACACGGCAAAAGACCAGTGGCTCCCTTAGAACCCGTAAATTTTAGCGGGTTGCAGGAGTTAAAGTGCTTAAATGTGCAAACTGGTTGGTTTGCACCACCCCTGTTTTGGTTGAGAGTTTGGTTGGCCTGATTCAGTTGAGTCACCAACACAGAGATATGATTTGCTAACTCTTGAAAGCCATTGCTGACATTATTGTTGTTAGCATCTTCGTCGTGTGGGTTTGTTGTATCTTCGTTGTGATGGCGCGACGGCATGTTTCTGAGGATGTTAGAAACATGTTACTACCGTTTACAACGTAAGTCATACAAACTATGATCAAATGAGTTCATTACAACAGTTAGGATTACATATAGGAACTATATTTTTCTCCTATCTGTTATTAAACCCATGGTAAAGTGATAATCTCCTAACATTATACTAAAGCATCCTACTTGTCATATCTAATATTAACTAATAATTCCTAAATTTCAAACATTTCCCACCCTATACTAACACTGACAACCTCCCAATGCAGCGCAACAAGCTTATATATCAGGGCATACGTAGACTTGACCGCAGTCGCATCATCCGCCGTCCCACCACCTTTACAATACACCACGATTATGCCATTGTTAGATTTTAGGGTATACATATGTTCCTCAAGTGTTCCACTTCACAACCATATCCCATAGGGTAATAATTATGAGTGAAATGTATTCAAGTACTCCTGACATCTAGGTTCGGCTAATGTCTAAGTTCTCCTTAACAATAGGCTCACCTATTTTCTAAGTTCACCTAATGTCTAAGTTCACCTGACATTTAAGTTCCCCTAATTTCTAATTTTACTATATGTTCACCTCATTATCAAGTGTTCATACCATCACTAAGTGTTAGTATCATCACTACACGCTCAAATTGTCACCAAGTGTCCATATCAGTACTAAATTTCAGTTCGTCACTAAGTGTTCATATCATCCATTGAGTCCACTCACCCAATGTGTGCAATAAGTGTGTTCTTATGTGAGTATATGTGTCCATAAAATGTGATCATTCAGTGTGTCCAATAAGTAAGTATTTCTATGTGTTTTCCAATGTGATAATCCAATCAGCTCAAATCAACATATTTTCAAACACAACTTTACAACATATCCTAGTAATATCCTAAGTTTCCTAACACTGATAGACCCCCAATATAATCCAAATGGTATATGTATAGGGCATACGTAGGAGTCGGTTGCAACCGCCCCAGCCGCCGTCCCACCACCTTTGTAGTATACCACAAGTGTGTCCTTGTCTTGCGATCAAAGATCAAACAAGCAGTTCCTAAGCAAATAATTTCCTAGGCAAGTATTTTCCCGAACGGGTAGTTCCCTTCTTCCCCAATACTGACATCCACCTAATGTACTATAAATGGTATATGTATAGGGCATATGTAGAAGTTAGTCGCAACTACTTCAACCACCAGCCCACCACCTTTACAATACACCACGAGTATGTCTTTATCGGGTCATCAGGGCACAATCAATCACATATAAAATCAGCAAGTAGCATATGTAAATCAGATATATATTAGGAGTTCAGTTACCATGTAATAAACACATAAGTATGAAATCCTGAATATAATAACTATTGTATGAAATATTTCATACTAGGGTATCCTATGGTTATAGACTAGGTTAACCATTTCTAGTAACCTAATTCCCTATAACCAAGGCTCTGATACCAATCTGTAACACCTCGACCGATGGCGGAAACGTCGGGATGCCACGATGGATGTGTAGATTGTTCATAATCTCGTGGAAATCTAAATAAATCATCACATATCAATTTAAATCAATCAAAGTAAATACACTAAAACCATGTTCATCATGATTTAGTTACATCAATTTAAACAAAAGGTTTAGCTAAATTAACTAAACACTAGTCTTCAGTAATCCAGTTAATTTTAGCTAAGTCCAAGATCCTAAGTGATGATGTCCAAAAGTGTGAGACCATCCTCCTCAACCTACTTGTCTTCATCCCCTGAAACATGTAGAAAATCAAGTGTCAACTACGAAGTAGTTGGTGAGTAATCATAAGTTTTTATGTTTCAAAAATGTTTACAAGTGTTTATAAAGGTTTGTAGTTTTCACAAAAAATACACATGTGCACCTGTGAGATAATCCAACTCTGCCAAAACCCAACAAACACAACAACCAAACAATTCAAGTAATCACAGATAGTCATTCAAGTAGTGTCAATCAAATTCAATCAAACACAACCAATCAATAACCATCAATCATCATAATCATCTCAAGTAATTATACCCCGGAGGACCTTAGTCAACTCAACCAACGGTAGATGGAATTATCGTGGAGGACCGAAGTCAACTCGACCAACGATATTCCTAAATAGTATAAGTGTCAATACATGCACTGTGGAGGACCGCAGTCAACTCAACCAACAGTGGAATCACCAAGGAAGACCGAAGTCAACTCAACAACAGTAACTCAATCATTGCGAAGGACCGAAGTAAACTCAACAACAACGACTCATGGAGTTGTGATAATCCGTGTCTATCCATAATCAACGATAATCCAATAATATGAATATCATAAAGATAAACCAGGTGTCACCCATGTGTTATCAAAATAATATTTAAATCTGGTATAAATGTTTCACCTCCGAGTTTAAAAACAAAATGATTTAAAAAGGAGGTTATGATAACTCACCTGAATGTTTTGGATTCAGTGTTTTGTAGAATGCGTGCTCACGTATGTGAAATCAAAGAAACTTCAACAACCTGTATTCATTGTGCGTTCGTGTTCATAAGTATATGCATTTTATTTCTCTTGAATGTCCATACGTGTTTACTTTCAATTATTAAATGTTTCACTAACTTAGTTATTTGATCAAAGTTAAAATGATTCACCCAATATTTTGTAAATAATCATCATTAAAATATAGTTTAGACTTGCTAGTTTTAATTAGTTAATGATGATAACTAATTGTGATATCTTATGTGTATCCCCATAGATTTGTATACTCCAAGGTGATAACCCTAATCATACATATATATATACATACATGCATGTTTAATTATATTGACCGCCATAGTCTAAGTTAGTAAAATTTAGTTTAAAAAGTCATACTTACATTACTCATATAAAAATGTTCAATGTATACAATCTCATGCATGCATTATCCTTTGTTTATCCATGATTTTAAGTACTTGTGAAATCCATTCCCTTGGTTCGTAAGCTAGGTTCGACAGCCCCCAAGCTTCCACGATGCTCCTAGGTTCACTAACATGGGCATAGGTTCGCTTCCCACAAATGGGTTAAACAATATAGATTCGTAGTCTACTGGTTCGTGGCTCATAGGGCTCGGTCGTCCAAGGGGTTCGCAGCAACATGAGTTCGGTTGTCCAAGGTGCTAGGGTTCGGTGACCATGGGTTCGGCTAGGTCAGGTTCGACCCTATCAAGGTTCGCCCATCTCAGGTTCGTGATTCCCCGGTTTGTAGCAGCCTGGTTCGGATGCCTTGGGTTCGGCCGCCTTGGGTTCAGCCATAATAGGGTTCGGCCATGGTTACAATCTTGCAAACCTTAAGGTTCACCTCCCTAGGTTCGGCCGATCTCCTTTTTCGCGAACCAGCAGCTCGTTGCTGTTCATCTTCATCATCATCTAACCCTCATCTGTGGCAGGTTCATTTTTAACACCCACATGTTCACATCGGTTATTTTTTAAGTGTTTATTATTGATAAAACTCATGTGAATATGATGATGATAATTAAGTTTCTTCCTTACAAAACAAAGAAAGTAAAGCTGGGTTTTCACCTCGAAATGTCGACCAAATGTTGCATTTCTTCATGGGTTCTTGTTCTACTCGACCATACGAACGTTTTGCACCAAGATCTCTTGAAATGGTTAAGATTTGAGGGAGAAATTGTAGAGAGATGTTAGAGAGAGTAGGTGACGAATTTGGTGTTTTAGAGAGAGAAAGGGTTTGTGGAAATGAAAAGAAAGAAGAGGTTCTTCTTTCTTATACCTCATTTCGTCCCCGCGAGCTCGGTCTCATTTATTTTGCGTTAAAAATTATTAAATGTTCTGTTGATCTCGAAAAATATGTTTAAAACATAAAGCGTTTAAATAACTGGATTTCGTTTTATAAATTAGTTTTAATTTATTTACATTAAATCAATTATTTATTTAGATAATACAATTTTATTCAATTCGCTTAAGGTCGTAATTCCTAATAAACGTTTTGAATTCCTTTTCTTAAACTTAAATATCGAAGTTATTATTTTGGTTATCTCATCGAAACGCATTACTCACGTACGAATTCGTAAAAAGATCGTCACCTTTTCGAATCCAACGCTCGTATCGTATTTCGATTCGATTTACGATTTATGGAATATCGTTTCAGTATATTATTCCTAATAATTCTACTCGTGTGAATCGTCACCCACGCGAATACATTATTAAGTTTAATATTTCTGAAATAACATTCGCGCTTGAATTTTGTCTGTAACCTCACCATCGCTTAATTATTTTCAATAACACCTTCATTATTTTACTACTTTGAATATTATAATTTCCCAATCCAAATTCCACTAAATCATGTCACTGACACATCCACGATAAACCGATAAAAGCTTATGTATAGGGCATATGTAGGAGTAGGTCGCAACCTATCCAGCCACCGTCCCACCAACATTTCGATAAACCATGACCATGTGTCCTTGACTATATTTAGTAACCAGCCAATAACCAACTCATAAAAATTTGCCATTTCATACCAAAACCTCGGATTCTCCTCACCAAATCCTCAACACTGATATAATCAACGTAAACCGAAGATGGTTTATGTATAGGGCATACGTAGAAGTCAGTCGCAACTGCTTCAGCCGCCATCCCACCACCTCTTCGATAAACCATGATTATATCCTTGCCTATCTTTGGTTATAAAATCCCATACCACTACCATTTCCAATCAGTAACCCATAATATATTAATTCAATTGCAATAAACTCTCTGGTTCTGTTTATTTGTATTTCAAACTAAAGTTCCCATGGTTTATGCTCATTATGATAATATATGTTCTCAATAATGTATACCAGTGATAATATCATCAAATAATTCATAGAAATGATCAATTATCATATCAGGTCTTATCAATACAATTAAACATGTGACAAACCCGAAATACAGTGATGTTACAACTGGCCCACACCCTCTATGTACTAAGTGCCAGTATCTTCATGCTGCTAACAATCCCTGCCGTCAGTGCACGGGATGTGGAAGAAAGGGCCACTGGGTCCAGCAATGCAGGATGAGACCAAATCAAGCAGTCAACAATGATGCTTTAGCTCTCCCTCCACCCAACAACCAGAACAACGGTGGGTGCTATAACTATTGTGAATTTCAAAGAACTGCCCCGAAGAAAGCACAATAGGAGCTTTTGCAATAGGAGCTCCAGCTGCACACCAAGACCCGAACGTGGTCACTAGTACATTTCTATTACATGTTTTTTATGCCTGCATTCTGTTTGACACTGGTGTGGATCAGAGTTTTATCTCTACCGATTTCGCATGCCAACTTAGCCAGGTTGAGGAACTTTTAGATTCCCCTTACATCATAGAAGTAGCCAATGGGAAACAAATCACAGTTAGTACAGTATATAAGAACTGCCCATTGACACTTAATGGTCATGCATTCACCATCGATTTGATACCGATGGAGTTGGGTAGTTTCGACAACATCGTTGGAATGGATTGGCTATCTCTCAATAGAGTGGAAGTCATCTGTTCTGAAAAGCTGCTTCGGATTCCACTGACGAATGATCGTGTATTGGAAGTTAGAGGGGATCAGGTAAAACGGAGTGTCAAAATCATATCTTGCATAAAGGCGCGTAAGTGTCTATAGAAGCAATGTGTAGCATTTCTGGCTCATGTGGTGGAGAAAGAGAAAGACAAGATCCAAGATCCAAGATGTACCAGTAGTGAAAGAATATCCAGAAGTGTTTCTTAAAGACCTACCAGGTTTGCCACCTACGTGACCGGTAGAGTTTCTGTCACACCCTGAGTCGGCAGGCTGGATCGACTCTCCCGTCGGACGGAAGGTTCTCGGGGCACAATATCGCTTGATAATCAAAATGATCAGATTGTTTGCATAGCACATGATATATAAATGAGAAATAATAACATGACAATGATATAGAATTACAAAGTTAAATTACAATGTTTCGTTCATAATTTAAGTAAGTAAATCTATCCAAAAGAATCAATGAGTTTCTATCTTGTAACTGTACAAGATCTACAAAAGATGATTCATTGTTTTGTCATTCAAAAGTATGCTCGACACAAAATGCAGCTAGGTCTTCTAAAAGTCCACTAGCTATGTTCCTGAATGCTGGTGACTAAACATGTTTGTCACATGAGAAAACATACATTTAAACAAAGTCAACACTAGGTTGGTGAGTTCATAAATTTAGTAATTGAAAACATTGAATTGATCACATTCACAGTCACAATGTCATACATGATTCTTGTTAATGTTTGTTCCTCTGTTCGCACAATGGCCTCTCCATAGTTCTATTCACAAGTAGTATCTCATCCAATTAGTCATGCTTATATATAGGGCATACGTAGGGGAACAAGCCCCAGCCGACATCCCACCACATACCTAATAGAACTCCACGCCACTTGCAATACAACCGTGGATACCCATTTTCAACTCACATGTTCAACCCGTTTGATATTCACCCATCTGTTTTTGTTCATCACCCAATGTGTTATATGTAGAATAATATGGTACGAGGGATTTAGTTATCAAACCAAAGTATTGATAAACCCTCAATGTTTTAAGGAAAATAGATTAATTTAATCTTATCCTTGTTATTATCTTGTGGGGTTAACTGTTAGTCACTACTAATAATAGAAGTGTTAGTTAACCAATTGATATTTGTTCTCTACTTGAAGTGCATAGAGCCTAAAAGGAATCCATTGCAATCCTCACGTAATCAGATTACAATGCATCCGATTTACCTCTACCACCTAGTGTTCCCAGAGACTTCAACGAAACTATTACCAGTAATGTGACATGAGAGAAAATCCATTCCCCAGTCTACTAGTCAATAGGATCGAAGGATTAATTACAAATATCACTGTAGATTAATATCACCATGTGTCGCTTACCAGAACCTGACTGTTGTCGCGCTGTCACCGGTCATATGTTACCGGCCAAATGTTCAATACGATCAACATACCAGCCCTACAAGCCAGAGGTTTGTCAAACCTATGCTACCACTATGCTATCGTCGGTTTAGTCACATCAAACTAACTGGTAAACGATTCGTATAAGGGACTTACAATGTTAAACTTGAATACATGGCACATGATTGTCGTGATATAATACAAACAGTTCAGTAGTAATCAATTGTTTTTGTGTTCGCCAATGCTGTGTGTTCTCAATGTTATGCGTTCTCGTAGTTGTTAATAGTGTTATATAAGACTTGTCTTATTATACAATGTTAGTTGTTACGTGAATGATGTTGTTATCATGAAGTTACGTTATCACGATTATCATTCTTGTTGTTCCATAGTTTCACCCTGATGCCACTACCGTGTTGTAAGAACTAGTCTCACTACACTTAGTTAGCTCAGGTGGTGGATGATGTCATGAAGTCATGTGGAAATGATCATCACTCCTGTTCCCATTGATGTTGGTTTCATGTTATCCCATTTTACACCGAGTTGTAAGCACAGTGTTATAAGAACTAGGCTTATTACACTTAGCCAACTCCGGTGATGAATGATATTGTGAAGATATACCATCTTCGTATCATTCTAGTTTGTTGTTGTTATTGTCATCATGTTCCATCGTGATAATCTCAATGTTCGTTCATGTAAGAATAATCATATGTTATAAGATGAAATCTTACAACTACATTATTCTAATGTGTTGATGATTCATGAAGCTACATTATCATGTTTCAGCCTAGTTGTCTTTAACAATATGTTATACTAAAACTTTTAAGTAAATAAAAGATTTAGCATGTTTCTCAGCCCTGAGAGTTGAAATCAATTAAGATTAGAAAAGGGGGCGTATGAACTCACCTTGTAGTGGTTGTGGTTGACTAAGTATAAACAAGAATGCACGTGCTCTTTGTTGTTCTTGATGTTTTTTTTCACGATCCTGTATTGATTTCACGTTGTTTGTAACTTATATGTATAAGTTATAGAGAACTGTGTGTGTGTATGTGTTAGCCCTAAAGTTGGCTGACACCCGTAGGTCTCGGTCTTCATTCGGCCTTGGTCCACTTGTTATAGATTATACTAGCACTTAACCCAATTTGGTTAAGCTTAAAACATCTTGTTATCTGTTCTATGTTTAACTTTGTTTTGAACCTTGTCATGTTGTGTAAACTTGAAACCCATTACCATTTTCTAGGTATGAAGTCTAGCTTTGTGGTTTACAGTTTCCCATGTTGTCCTTGTAAACTTGAATATTTAGGTTTTGTGAAATGTATTAAACCCAAAATCCATCAGCTTTGTAGTTTTTGTTAACCATCCCATGCATGTTGCTCTCATGTGGCTATCAATGATATGTGTTTGTTTATTTCCAATATTAAGTGGGCCGAACCATTGGCCAAGGGCCGAATGAAGTGTCATAGGCCGAACCAATATGGGTCGAACCAAGTGTGGGCCGAACCAGCCATTCTCTTTGCCGAATCAGTCACATGGCCGATTGAATAACATGGGTCGAATGATGGGGTCTAGCCGAATGAAACTGTGGTTCGTCCAAATAAGGGTGGCTGACTAAGATGGTGTACTGGCCGAATGATGGTGGGCGAATGGGTCATGACCGATTGAAGATGAGATGGCCGAACTAATGAGGGTAGCTGGGAGAATGGAGCCTTTCGGCCCTCGGGCCATGCGGCCTAACGGCTACTTCCTTCGGCCGATCGAACCCATGAGGTGTGAAGACCCTTGTTTTCGAGCTAGATGATCAAAAATGAAGTCTCATTTGATGACACATCATCCTAGTGTGTTTTTTCTAAGGGTTTGGGTGGGTTAAAAACCGATTTTATGACGTGGTTCGACTAAGCGTTCCAAAAACCGTAATTTACGTGATCTTTATAGCACCATAGCTCGATTTTTGATGGGTTTCGCTCTAGATCGGCTGTACTTCCAGGTAGAGGAGATCAAGAGCTTCGTTTAGGCTCAAAGATCACACGATTTCATCAAGAAATGAGTAAGATCTATGGGTTTGAAGGTTGGGATTTTTAGAGAGAGAGAACCGGGAAATAGGTTTTAGAGAGAGAGAATGAGAGAAGTAAATGAGGAAGATGGTTCATTTAGAGTATTTATACTCCGAGGGTGTTCGGGTTCATATCGCTTGCTCGGTTTTCGTTTTCGTCGTGTTTTTGGCACGTTACGCGCGTGTTTAAGGATTAAAATAAAAAGGTTTTTATTTTTAAGGTTTTAAATGTTTTGATTCCTAACAAATGTCTTGTATTTATTTTCCTTATTTTACTATCGTTCGAATCGTTTATCATGCACTATGCAAACAATCTGATCAAGTCGATTATCACAACAATATCACGCCCTGGGAAACTTCCGCCCGACGGGAAAGTCGATCCAGCCCATCGGCTCGGGGTGTGACAATAAAGGTGTTCTCGATACTCTCAAAACACGGCAAAAGACCAGTGGCTCCCTTAGAACCCGTAAATTTTAGCGGGTTACAGGAGTTAAAGTGCTTAAATGTGCAAACTGGTTGGTTTGCACCACCCCTGTTTTGGTTGAGAGTTTGGTTGGCCTGATTCAGTTGAGTCACCAACACAGAGATATGATTTGCTAACTCTTGAAAGCCATTGTTGGCATTATTGTTGTTAGCATCTTCATCGTGTGGGTTTGTAGTATCTTCGTTGTGACGGCGCGGCGGCATGTTTCTAAGGATGTTAGAAACATGTTACTACCGTTTACAACGTAACTCATACAAACTATGGTCAAATGAGTTCATTACAACAGTTAGGATTACATATAGGAACTATATTTTTCTCCTATCTGTCATTAAACCCATTGTAAAGTAATAATCTCCTAACATTATACTAAAGCATCCTACTTGGTTATATCTAATATTAACTAATAATTCCTTAATTTCAAACATTTCCCACCCTATTCTAACACTGACAACCTCCCGATGCAGCGCAACAAGCTTATATATCGGGGCATACGTAGACTTGACCGCAGTCGCATCATCCGCCGTCCCACCACCGTTGCAATACACCACGATTATGCCATTGTTAGAATTTAGGGTATACATATGTTCCTCAAGTGTTCCACTTCACAACCATATCCCATGGGGTAATAATTATGAGTGAAGTGTATTCAAGTACTCCTGACATCTATGTTCGCCTAATGTCTAAGTTCACCTTAACAATAGGAACACCTATTTTCTAAGTTCACCTAATGTCTAAGTTCACCTGACACTTAAGTTCCCCTAATTTCTAATTTTACTATATGTTCACCTCATTATCAAGTGTTCATACCATCACTAAGTGTTAGTATCATCACTACACGCTCATATTGTCACCAAGTGTCCATATCAGTACTAAATATTCAGTTCGTCACTAAGTGTTCATATCATCCATTGAGTCCACTCACCCAACGTGTGCAATAAGTGTGTTCTTATGTGAGTATATGTGTCCATCAAATGTGATCATTCAGTGTGTCCAATAAGTTAGTATTTCTATGTGTTTTCCAATGTGATAATCCAATCAGCTCAAATCAACATATTTTCAAACACAACTTTACAACATATCCTAGTAATATCCTAAGTTTCCTAACACTGACAGACCCCTAATATACTACAAATGGTATATGTATAGGGCATACGTAGGAGTCGGTTGCAACCGCCCCAGCCGCCGTCCCACCACCTTTGTAGTATACCACAAGTGTGTCCTTGTCTGGTGATCAAAGATCAAACAAGCAGTTCCTAAGCAAATAATTTCCTAGGCAAGTATTTTCCCAAACGGGTAGTTCCCTTCTTCCCCAATACTGACATCCACCTAATGTACTATAAATGGTATATGTATAGGGCATATGTAGAAGTCAGTCGCAACTGCTTCAACAACCAGCCCACCACCTTTACAATACACCACGCGTATGTCTTTATCGGGTCATCAGGGCACAATCAATCACATATAAAATCAGCAAGTAGCATATGTAAATCAGATATATATTAGGAGTTCAGTTAACATGTAATAAACACATAAGTATGAAATCCTGAATATAATAACTATTGTATGAAATATTTCATACTAGGGTATCCTACGGTTAGAGACTAGGTCAACCATTTCTAGTAACCTAATTCCCTATAACCCAGGCTCTGATACCAATCTGTAACACCTCGACCGATGGCGGAAACGTCGGGATGCCACGATGGATGTGTAGATTGTTCATAAGCTCGTGGAAATCTAAATAAATCATCACATATCAATTTAAATCAATCAAAGTAAATACACTAAAACCATGTTCATCATGATTTAGTTACATCAATTTAAACAAAAGGTTTAGCTAAATTAACTAAACACTAGTCTTCAGTAATCCAGTTAATTTTAGCTAAGTCCAAGATCCTAAGTGATGATGTCCAAAAGTATGAGACCATCCTCCTCAACCTACTTGTCTTCATCCCTTGAAACATGTAGAAAATCAAGTGTCAACTACGAAGTAGTTGGTGAGTAATCATAAGTTTTTATGTTTCAAAAATGTTTACAAGTGTTTATAAAGGTTTGTAGTTTTCACGAAAAATACACATGTGCACCTGTGAGATAATCCAACTCTGCCAAAACCCAACAAACACAACAACCAAACAATTCAAGTAATCACAGATAATCATTCAAGTAGTGTCAATCAAATTCAATCAAACACAATCAATCAATAACCATCAATCATCATAATCATCTCAAGTAATTATACCCCGGAGGACCTTAGTCAACTCAACCAACGGTAGATGGAATTATCGTGGAGGGCCGAAGTCAACTCGACCAACGATATTCCTAAATAGTATAAGTGTCAATACATGCACTGTGGAGGACCGCAGTCAACTCAACCAATAGTGGAATCACCGAGGAAGACCGAAGTCAACTCAACAACAGTAACTCAATCATTGCGAAGGACCGAAGTAAACTCAACAACAACGACTCATGGAGTTGTGATAATCCGTGTCTATCCATAATCAACGATAATCCAATAATATGAATATCATAAAGATAAACCAGGTGTCACCCATGTGTTATCAAAATAATATTTAAATCTGGTATACATGTTTCACCTCCGAGTTTAAAAACAAAATGATTTAAAAAGGAGGTTATGATAACTCACCTGAATGTTTTAGATTCAGTGTTTTGTAGAATGCGTGCTCACATATGTGAAATCAAAGAAACTTCAACAACCTGTATTCATTGTGCGTTCGTGTTCATAAGTATATGCATTTTATTTGTCTTGAATGTCCATACGTGTTTACTTTCAATTATTAAATGTTTCACTAACTTAGTTATTTGATCAAAGTTAAAATGATTCACCCAATATTTTGTAAATAATCATCATTAAAATATAGTTTAGACTTGCTAGTTTTAATTAGTTAATGATAATAACTAATTGTGATATCTTATGTGTATCCCCATAGATATGTATACTCCAAGGTGATAACCCTAATCATACACATATCTATACATACATGCATGTTTAATTATATTGACCGCCATAGTCTAAGTTAGTAAAATTTAGTTTAAAAAGTCATACTTAAATTACTCATATAAAAATGTTCAATGTATCCAATCTCATTATTTAAATCTTATGTTTATTAGGAAAAAGGTGGAAATTTTCAAACGTTCATGCATGCATCATCCTTTGTTTATCGATGATTTTATGTACTTGTGAAATCCATTCCCTTGGTTCGTAATCTAGGTTCGACAGCCCCCAAGCTTCCACGAGGGTCCTAGGTTCACTGACATGGGCATAGGTTCGCTTCCCACAAATGGGTTAAACAACATAGATTCGTATTCTTCTGGTTCTTGGCTCATAAGGCTCGGTCGTCCAAGGGGTTCGTAGCAACATGGGTTTGGTTGTCCAAGGTGCTAGGGTTCGGTGACCATGGGTTCGGCTAGGTTAGGTTCGACCCTATCAAGGTTCGCCCATCTCAGGTTCGTGATTCCCCGGTTTGTAGCAGCCTGGTTCGGATGCCTTGGGTTCGGCCGCCTTGGGTTCGGCCATAATAGGGTTCGGCCATGGTTACAATCTTGCAAACCTTAAGGTTCACCTCCCTAGGTTCGGCCGATCTCCTTTTTCGCGAACCAGCAGCTCGTTGCTGTTCATCTTCATCATCATCTAACCCTCATTTGTCGCAGGTTCATTTTTAACACCCACATGTTCACATCGGTTATTTTTTAAGTGTTTATTATTGATAAAACTCATGTGAATATGATGATGATAATTAAGTTTCATCCATACAAAACGAAGAAAGTAAAGCTGGGTTTTTACCTCGAAATGTCGACCAAATGTTGGATTTCTTCGTGGGTTCTTGTTCTACTCAATCATACGAACGTTTTGCACCAAGATCTCTTGAAATGGTTAAGATTTGAGGGAGAAATTGTAGAGAGAAGTTAGAGAGAGTAGGTGACGAATTTGGTGTTTTAGAGAGAGAAAGGGTTTGTGGAAATGAAAAGAAAGAAGAGGTTCTTCTTTCTTATACCTCATTTCGTCCCCGCGAGCTCGGTCTCATTTATTTTGCGTTAAAAATTATTAAATGTTCTGTTGATCTCGAAAAATATGTTTAAAACATGAAGCGTTTAAATAACTGGATTTCGTTTTATAAAATGGTTTTAATTTATTTACATTAAATCAATTATTTATTTAGATAATACAATTTTATTCAATTCGCTTAAGGTTGTAATTCCTAATAAACGTTTTGAATTCTTTTTCTTAAATTTAAATATCGAAGTTATTATTTTGGTTATCTCATCGAAACGCGTTACTCACGTACGAATTCGTAAAAAGATCGTCACCTTTTCGAATCCAACGCTCGTATCGTATTTCGATTCGATTTACGATTTATGGAATATCGTTTCAGTATATTATTCCTAATAATTCTACTCGTGTGAATCGTCACCCACGCGAATACATTATTAAGTTTAATATTTCTGAAATAACATTCGCGCTTGAATTATGTCTGTAACCTCACCATCGCTTAATTATTTTCAATAACACCTTCATTATTTTACTACTTTGAATATTATAATTTCCCAATCCAAATTCCACTAAATCATGTCACTGACACATCCATGATAGACCGATAAAAGCTTATGTATAGGGCATATGTAGGAGTAGGTTGCAACCTATCCAGCCACCGTCCCACCACCATTTCGATAAACCATGACCATGTGTCCTTGACTATATTTAGTAACCAGCCAATAACCAACTCATAAAAATTTGCCATTTCATACCAAAACCTCGGATTCTCCTCACCAAATCCTCAACACTGATATAATCAACGTAAACCAAAGATGGTTTATGTATAGGGCATACGTAGAAGTCAGTCGCAACTGTTTCAGCCGCCATCCCACCACCTCTTCGATAGACCATGATTATATCCTTGCCTATCTTTGGTTATAAAATCCCATACCACTACCACTTCCAGTCAATAACCCATAATATATTAATTCAATTGCAATAAACTCTCTGGTTCTGTTTATTTGTATTTCAAACTAAAGTTCCCATGGTTTATGCTCATTATGATAATATATGTTCTCAATAATGTATACCAGTGATAATATCATCAAATAATTCATAGAAATTATCAATTATCATATCAGGTCTTATCAATACAATTAAACATGTGACAAACCCGAAATACAGTGATGTTACAACTGGCCCACACCCTCTGTGTACTAAGTGCCAGTATCATCATGCTGCTAACAATCCCTGCCGTCACTGCACGGGATGTGGAAGAAAGGGCCACTGGGTCCAGCAATGCAGGATGAGACCAAATCAAGCAATCAACAATGCTGCTTTAGCTCTCCCTCCACCCAACAACCAGAACAACGGTGGATGCTATAACTATTGTGAATTTCAAAGAACTGCCCGAAGAAAGCACAATAGGAGCTTTTGCAATAGGAGCTCCAGCTGCACACCAAGACCCGAACGTGGTCACTAGTACATTTCTATTACATGTTTTTTATGCCTCTTTTCTGTTTGACACTGGTGCGGATCAGAGTTTTATCTCTACCGATTTCGCATGCCAACTTAGCCAGGTTGAGGAACTTTTAGATTCCCCTTACATCATAGAAGTAGCCAATGGGAAACAAATCACAGTTAGTACATTATATAAGAACTGCCCATTGACACTTAATGGTCATGCATTCACCATCGATTTGATACCGATGATGTTGGGTAGTTTCGACAACATCGTTGGAATGGATTGGCTATCTCTCAATAGAGTGGAAGTCATCTGTTCTGAAAAGCTGCTTCGGATTCCACTGACGAATGATCGTGTATTGGAAGTTAGAGGGGATCAGGCAAAACGGAGTGTCAAAATCATATCTTGCATAAAGGCGCGTAAGTGTCTATAGAAGCAGTGTGTAGCATTTCTGGCTCATGTGGTGGAGAAAGAGAAAGACAAGATCAAGATCCAAGACGTACCAGTAGTGAAAGAATATCCAGAAGTGTTTCCTAAAGACCTACCAGGTTTGCCACCTACGTGACCGGTAGAGTTTCTGTCACACCCTGAGTCGGCGGGCTGGATCGACTCTCTCGTCGGACGGAAGGTTCTCGGGGCACAATATCGCTTGATAATCAAAATGATCAGATTGTTTGCATAGCTCATGATATATAAATGAGAAATAATAACATGACAATGATATAGAATTACAAAGTTAAATTACAATGTTTCGTTCATAATTTAAGTAAGTAAATATATCCAAAAGAATCAATGAGTTTCTATCTTGTAACTGTACAAGATCTACAAAAGATGATTCATTGTTTTGTCATTCAAAAGTATGCTCGACACAAAATGCAGCTAGGTCTTCTAAAAGTCCACTAGCTATGTTCCTGAATGCTGGTGACTAAACATGTTTGCCACATGAGAAAACATACATTTAAACAAAGTCAACACTAGGTTGGTGAGTTCATAAATTTAGTAATTGAAAACATTGAATTGATCACATTCACAGTCACAATGTCATACATGATTCTTGTTAATGTTTGATTCCTCTGTTCGCACAATGGCCTCTCCATAGTTATATTCACAAGTAATATCTCATCCAATTAGTCATGCTTATATATATGGCATACGTAGGGGGAAACGCCCCAGCTGACATCCCACCACATACCTAATACAACTCCACGCCACTTGCAATATAACCGTGGATACCCATTTTCAACTCACATGTTCAACCCGTTTGATATTCACCCATCTGTTTTTGTTCATCACCCAATGTGTTATATGTAGAATAATATGGTACGAGGGATTTAGTTATCAAACCAAAGTATTGATAAACCCTCAATGTTTTAAGGAAAATAGATTAATTTAATCTTATCCTTGTTATTATTCTCTCGCTTGTAGGGTTAACTGTTAGTCACTACTAATAATAGAAGTGTTAGTTAACCAATTGATATTTGTTCTCTGCTTGAAGTGCATAGAGCCTAAAAGGAATCCATTGCAATCCTCACGTAATCAGATTACAATGCATCCGATTTACCTCTACCACCTTGTGTTCCCACTTCCCATAGACTTCAACGAAACTATTACCAGTAATGTGACATGAGAGAAAATCAATTCCCCAGTCTACAAGCCAATAGGATCGAAGGATTAATTACAAATATCACTGTAGATTAATATCACCATGTGTCGCTTACCAGAACCTGACTGTTGTTGCCCTGTCACCGGTCATATGTTACCGGCCAAATGTTCAATACGATCAACATACCAGCCCTACAAGCCAGAGGTTTGTCAAACCTATGCTACCACTATGCTATCGTCGGTTTAGTCATATCAAACTAACTGGTAAACGATTCGTTTAAGGGACTTACAATGTTAAACTTGAATACACGGCACATGATTGTCGTGATATAATACAAACAGTTCAGTAGTAATCAATTGTTTTTGTGTTCGCCAATGCTGTGTGTTCTCAATGTTATGCGTTCTCGTAGTTGTTAATAGTGTTATATAAGACTTGTCTTATTAAACAATGTTAGTTGTTACGTGAATGATGTTGTTATCATGAAGTTATGTTATCACGATTATCATTCTTGTTGTTCCATAGTTTCACCCTGATACCACTACCGTGTTGTAAGAACTAGTCTCACTACACTTAGTTAGCTTAGGTGGTGGATGATGTCATGAAGTCATGTGGAAATGATCATCACTCCTGTTCCCATTGATGTTTGTTTCATGTTATCCCATTTTGCACCGAGTTGTAAGCACAGTGTTATAAGAACTAGTCTTATTACACTTAGCCAACTCCGGTGATGAATGATATTGTGAAGATATACCATCTTCGTATCATTCTTGTTTGTTGTTGTTCTTGTCATCATGTTCCATCGTGATAATCTCAATGTTCATTCATGTAAGAATAATCATATGTTATAAGATGAAATCTTACAACTACATTATTCTAATGTGTTGATGATTCATGAAGCTACATTATCATGTTTCATCCTAGTTGTCTCAGTCATGTTATGATCATACAAGCATGCATACAATGATAAGCGGTAATAAAGTCATAAAATATTATCTAAATCATGGTATAAACAATATGTTATACTAAAAATTTTAAGTAAATAAAAGATTTAGCATGTTTCTCAGCCCCGAGAGTTGAAAGCAATTAAGATTAGAAAAGGGGGCGTATGAACTCACCTTGTAGTGGTTGTGGTTGACTAAGTATAAACAAGAATGCACGCGCTCTTTGTTGTTCTTGATGTTGTTTTTCACGATCTTGTATTGATTTCACGTTGTTTGTAACTTATATGTATAAGTTATAGAGAACTGTGTGTGTGTATGTGTTAGCCCTAGAGTTGGCTGATACCCGTAAGTCTCGGTCTTCATTCGGCCTTGGTCCACTTGTTATAGATTATACTAGCACTTAACCCAATTAGGTTAAGCTTAATACATCTTGTTATATGTTCTATGTTTAACTTTGTTTTGAACCTTGTCATGTTGTGTAAACTTGAAACCCACTACCATTTTCTAGGTATGCAGTCTAGCTTTGTAGTTTACAGTTTCCCATGTTGTCCTTGTAAACTTGAATATTTAGGTTTTGTGAAATGTATTAAACCCAAAATCCATCAGCTTTTAGTTTCTGTTAACCATCCCATGCATGTTGCTCTCATGTGGCTATCAATGATATGTGTTTGTTTATTTCCAATATTAAGTGGGCCGAACCATTGGCCAAGGGCCGAATGAAGTGTCATAGGCCGAACCAATATGGGCCGAACCAAGTGTGGGCCGAACCAGCCATTCTCTTTGCCGAATCAGTCACATGGCCGATCGAATAACATGGGTTGAATGATGGGGTCTAGCCGAATGGAACTGTGGTTCGTCCGAATAAGGGTGGCAGACTAAGATGGTGTACTGGCTGAATGATGGTGGGCAAATGGGTCATGACCGATTGAAGATGATATGGCCGAACCAATGAGGGTAGCTGGGAAAATGGAGCCTTTCGGCTCTAGCCATTCGGCCCTCGGGCCATGCGGCCTAGCTGCTACTTCCTTCGGCCGATCGAACCCATGAGGTGTGAAGACCCTTGTTTTCAGCTAGATGATCAAAAATGAAGTCTCATTTGATGACACATCATCCTAGTGTGTTTTTTCTAAGGGTTTGGGTGGGTTAAAAACCGATTTTATGGTGTGGTTCGACTAAGGGTTCCAAAAACCGTAATTTACGTGATCTTTGCAGCACCATAGCTCGATTTTTGATGGGTTCGCTCTAGATCGGATGTACTTCCAGGTAGAGGAGATCAAGAGCTTCGTTTAGGCTCAAAGATCACACGATTTCATCAAGAAATGAGTAAGATCTATGGGTTTGAAGGTTGGGATTTTTATAGATAGAGAACCGAGAAATAGGTTTTAGAGAGAGAGAATGAGAGAAGTAAATGAGGAAGATGGTTCATTTAGAGTATTTATACTCCGAGGGTGTTCGGGTTCATATCGTTTGCTCGGTTTTCGTTTTCGTTGTGTTTTTGGCACGTTACGCGCGTTTTTAAGGATTAAAATAAAAAAGGTTTTATTTTTAAGGTTTTAAATGGTGTGATTCCTAACAAATGTCTTGTATTTATTTTCCTTATTTTACTATCGTTCGAATCGTTTATTAATTTCGTTTCGTCAGATCGTGTCACCTTCGTGCGTATTCGTTCGAATCGTCACCCGAACGAACACGACGATGGTTTCACTTTCTGATTCTTGTTTTCTACTTTTCAGTCACAATTTCAGAACTTTAAACTCACAGATATGTTTATGTGAATCGTCTCCCACGCAAACACAATGTCAGTTCGTTGTTCCGAAACGATGCTGAACTTGTGTTTTGAATTGTGTTTCTTCACAGACGGACTAACCTAAACTTGCCTGTTTTCACATTGTTCCCCTTGAATTCATCTTGTTTTCGTACTGAGTTGTCGGCGATCTGATTCCTGTCATCTATGGATATCAGATCGCAACCGATATGTTATGGTCATTTGTTTATACACTTTTGTTTCTCTTGATTCGTTGTATTAACTTCACTTAGGTTTTCACCTAAATGCAAACAACTGTTGTTTATCGTGAGTTGTTGTACTTACAGCGTTTAAGTTTTCACCTAAACACGTACAACTGTTGTTTCTTTTCTGAGTTTTGTTATCATGCACACTGTTTACACATTGTGACAACTAGTACCTGACCGGCCGGCAAGTCCGTACGGTATGTGTACTTTCAACAGTATCTATGTGTAAATATATGTTCGAGAACAGTACTTGTATTAACAGAATTCAAGATACAAGAAACAGTTGTACGTATTTATTGTGTAAACTTAAATACCGTAAGTACAACAATCATTATAAACATTAGTTGTTAGTGTTTAGGTGAAAACCTAAGTACAGTTAACACAACTAAAGATGAGAAACAAGAGTGTTCAAACAAATAACAAGAACAAGTCGGTTGCGATATAATATCCATATATGACAGGAATCAGATGGTCGACAAATCAGTGTGAAAACAATATGATAACAGGATGTTTAGTTGAGTCCGACAGTGAGGAAATACAATTTAAAACAATGTTGCAGGGTCGTTTCAGAATAACAAACTGATAGTGTGTTTGCGTGGGTGACGATTCACACAAACATATCTGGGAAGTAGAAAACAAAAGCCAGAAAGCCAAACCATCGACGTGTTCGTTCGAATGACGATTCGAACGAATACGCGCGATGGTGACGCGATCTGACGAAACGAAAACGAAACACGACATGAACAATTATAAATTAATAAAATAAAATATAGAACATTTTACAATTTTGAAACTCATCAAAATAATTAAAATAACTAATCTTTTATTTAAAACACGTAAATTACGCGTAAAAGTTCCGGAAACGTGATGAAAACGCGAACCGAGCAACCGAAACTAACCCTAATACCCCGAGGGTATATAAACATCAAATGAGGCTTAAAACCTCATTTCTTTCATTTCCCTCTCTCTAACCTCATATTTCTGGCCACCTCTCTCCCACCACCATTTCCAACCTTCCAAGCTCCATATCTTGGTCATTTCTCAACGAAAACGGGCGTTCTTGGTGTCCACGCGTAACTCTCGACCTCCTCTACAAGAAAGTACAACAGATCTGGAGTTCTAAACAACCAAATTTGAGGTATGATGCTCTAAAGATCATGGAAGTTAGGGTTTTCTACGCTTTTGTTCAACCCAACCCATAACCAGCTTAAGAATCTCATACGCACTCACTACACATCCTCGAGAACTCATATACACCTCAAACTGTCGTGGTTATAGCTTGCGACAAATCTGAAAGTCGAGAGGATTGCCAGCCAGTTGCGGGTTCGCATGGGTAGAGGCCGGCCGAACCTTTGGCCACCCGAACCCATACTTGAGTTGCATGGCGAACCTCTAGACGAACCTATGTGTTGCAGGACTGAGCCACGAACCCTTGTGCATGGGCAGCTCATCATTCAACCGAACCTTGTACAGGGGCTGAGCTGCGAACCCTTGACTGCATCCCTACCGAACCTATGAGCTTGTGTGTGGGCAGCCGAACCTTCTTCCTTGTGGTAGCCGAACCCTGCTCTAGTCAACGAACCTGTACACATGTTGAGCAAACCTCATGGATGCGAACCTTCACCAGTAGCCGAACCTAATAGGTGGTAGTTGACCACGAACCGTGGGACTTAAGACCACTACCCACAACCTTATAATATCAACCCATCACCACCGAACCTTAACATGGATGCCGAACCTGTGACCATCAAACACGAAGGTTCACTAGAACTTGGGTGTTGCTACCCACTTCGGCAACAACATCAGTTATTGGGCCAAGAACACCTCAAATAAGTTGATGCCCCTGTTGGGCCACGTGAGTATGCGACCCAGTAATAATTGGACTGGCCATGCGAAAGGTTTCGCCCATCATGGCCCAACCAGCCGTATATACATACATCTGGTCCAAGTTCCTTCGGCCCAGTATAGACAATTCGGCCCACATCTTTTAGGCAGCCCACAACGAAAACCCATTAGGCCCAACAATAATTACCCAGGCCCAATACCATAAGGATTGACTCATGAGATCCAATTGGGCCATTTTATTTATTGGGCTCACGCTCACCACATTCGGTCCAAGGCCCACTTGAATTCGGCTCAATGGATTTTGACCATATCGTAACAATGTAATCTAACACATTAAAACTGTAATTATTGGGGAATTATACAAATTTAGCGTGAACGGGATAAAAAGACAAACCTTCAACTTATAAATCTAAGTAACATTTATGACTTGGATTTAGTATAACTTACAATTTTGAGCACATAATAACCTAAGTTAATGAGATCAAATGTAGGAGAATCTATGAACAACAAACAAGGGCCGAATCATTACCGAGACTCACAAGTGTTAGCCAACCATAGGGCTAACACATACACGCGCACAAAACCTTACAACTTATACTTATAAGTTACAATCACATGAAATCAATACAGGATCGTGAAAACTTCTACAAATACTATCAAGAGCGCGTGTAATTCTTGTTTTAAGCTAAGTCAACCACTTCAATCATAAGGTAAGTTCATATGCCCCTTTTCTTTAATCTTAACTGATTTTAAACTCACGGGGCTGAGAAACATGCTTTACTTTTATTTATATAAAAGTTTCGCTTTACATGTTTCTTATACTTTGATCTTAGATAATACTAAATTGCTTATTATCGCTTATCATTGTATGCATGCTTGTATGATCATGACATGACTGGGCTAATCAGATGAATATGATAATGTATCTTCTTAATTCATCAACACATTAGAATAACATAGTTGTAAGATTTTATCTTACAACACTTAGTTATTCTTACATGAGCAAACATTGGGGAAATTCATACATAAACAAACATTGAGAACAATGACAGAGAAACATAATGACACAACACAACACATGAATGACTAGAAGATAAACATCTTCTTAATGTCATTCACCACTATAATAAACTAAGTGTGATAAGTCAAGTACTTTTAACACTCAATTTACAACCTAAAACATGTTATGCGATAACATGGAGCTTTGATTATCCACCACCTGCGTCACTTAAGGGTAGTAAGACTAGTTCTTACTACGGCTTAAGGATTATATGTTGAACATATGGATTACATGGAATGATAATCTTGATAACGTAACTTCATGACTACAACATCATTCACACAATGATTAACATAACGTGATAAGACAAGTTCTTATTCAACCTTGTTAATCACATTGAGAACATCCCACATTGAGAACAAACAGCAACATCGATGTACATCATCCATCGTTACCTGTGGACTAGTAGACTGAGGAATTTATTTTCTCTCATGTCATATTATTAGTAACAGTTTCGATGAAGGCAATGGGATCACAAAGTGGTAGAGGTAAATCAGATGCATTGAAATCTGATTACGTGAGGATTGCAATGGATTCCTTTTTGTCTCTATGCACTTCGCATTGAGAACAAATGACAAATAGTTAACTAACACCTTTAATATTTAAAAGTGAATCAACAGTTAACCCCACAAGCTATAGAATAATACAAGGAGCAGATTAAGTAAATCTAATATCCTTAATACATATAATGGTTATCAATACTTCGGTTTGATAAATACAACTTTCCTACCATATTATTCTATACATGATATCACAGGTGAACAAAAATGAGATGAACATGTGGAATGGAGATGGAAATCAATAGTTGTATTGCAAGTAGTGTGGAGTTCTAGTAGTGATGTGGTGGGATGTTGGCTAGGGCTTGGTTCCCTTACATATGCCCTATATATAAGCATCACTACCAGGATGATATATAATTTGTAAATATAACTATTGAGAAGCCATTGGGTGAACGGGTGAACAAACAACATACAAGTAACAGAACATACATTGTGATTGTGCATGTGAATGAATCAAGGTTTTCAACTAACATACTTATGAACTCACCAACCTAGTGTTGACTTTGTTTAAATGCATGTTTTCACAGGTGAAGAACATGTGTAGCTATTTAGATGCACGGATTATGCTAGTGGACTTTTAGAAGACCTAGCTTCATTTTGTGTTGCATGCTTTTGATGACAAAAACAATGAATCATCTTTTGTATATCTTGCATAGATACAAAATATAGTTTCATTGATTCTTTTGATAGATTTACTTGGTTAAATTATGAACGATACATTGTAATTTAGTCTTGTAATTCTATATCATTGATGTGTTAGCATTTCTCATTTATTTATCATGTGCAATATAAACAATCTGATCATTTCGATTATCACTCACGATATCACGCCTCGAGAACCTTCCGCTCGGCGGGAAAGTCGATCCAGCCCGCCGGCTCGGGGTGTGAACACATTGTATTTACACACAGTAAATAGTGAAAGTAAACGTACCGTACGGACTTGCCAGAGGATCATGTACTGGATGTCACAGTCTCCCCTTGTTAAAGAAATTTCGTCCCGAAATTTAAGCATCATTGTCGAGCACTACTTTTTCGATCAGGTGGGGATACTTTGTCTTCATGCGATCCTCACGCTCCCAGGTGAATTCTGGTCCGCGTTTGGAGTTTCAACGAACTTTTACAATAGGAATACGGCTTCATTTCAGTCTCTTTACTTCTCAATCCATAATCTCTATAGGTTCTTCAATGAAATGTAGTTGTTTATCCACTTGTATCTCTTCCAGAGGTATGATCAATGATTCGTCAGCGAGACATCTCTTGAGATTTGATACATGAATTACATCGTGTACTCTGCTGAGTTCATCAGGGAGTCTGATTCTGTGTGCCACAGGACCTATACGTTGAGTTATCTCAAACGGTCCGACATACCTTGGTGCTAACTTGCCTTTAGCCCCAAAATGAACCACGCCTTTCCATGTGGACACTTTCAACATGACTCGGTCACCCACTTGGTATTCAAAAGGCTTTCGCCATTTGTCTGCGTAAGCCTTTTGGCGTCTACGTGATGCTAGTAGTCTGTGTTGGATCTGGGCTATCTTATAAGTAGTCTTCTGAATAAGTTCAGGCCCAGTGATTCTATTGTCTCCCACTTCGATCCAACAAATTGGAGACCGACATTTTCTACCATAGAGTGCTTCAAACGGAGCACATCCAATATTGTTGTGGTAGCTGTTGTTGTAGAGGAACTCAATGAGTGGTAAATGTTTATCCCAACTTCCGGTGAAGTCTAGGATGCATGTTCTCAACATATCCTCCAGCGTATGAATCGTTTGCTCGCTTTGTCCATCCGTTTTGTGGATGACAAGCGGTGCTCAAGTTGACACTTGTCCCTAGAGATTGTTGTAATGATTGCCAGAACCGTGATGTAAATCGACTGTCCTGGTCTGAAATAATAGATAATGGCACACCATGCCATACTACTATTTCATTGACATAAAGTCTTGCTAGCTTTTCCATCTTGTAGTTTTCTCTGATCGGTAAGAAATGAGCGGACTTGGTCAATCGTTCAATGATGACCCATATGGAATCGTGTCCGCTGAAAGTACGGGGTAGCTTGGTAATAAAATCCATAGCTATTTGTTCCCACTTCCATTGTGGTATCTCTGGTCGTTCCAGCAAACCTGACGGTTTCTGGTGTTCAGCTTTGACCTTTGCACATGTTAGGCATGTGCCAACATAAGTGGCAACATCTTTCTTCATACTCGGCCACCAATAAAACGACCTAAGATCTTGGTACATCTTATCAGCCCCAGGATGAACAGAGTAACGTGTCTTGTGTGCCTCGTCAAGTATGAGTGTTCGAAGTTCATCTACTGCCGGGATCCATACACGATCCTGTAAATAGATAACCCCATCTTGTTTTGTCTCAAAATATTTCTTGGCTCCACAATCGAACTCATGTTTCAAGTTGTTTCGTACCAACGCCTCTTGTTATGCTTGTATGATTCGATCTCGCAGGCTTGTTTGCACAGTCATTCCCATTGCTCTAACGCGCAAGGGTTTGACTCTTTCATTCTGGCTCAAAGCTTCTGTAACAACATTTGTTTTTCTCGGATGGTATTTGATCACACAATCGTAATCGTTCAGGAGCTCAACCCAACGTCTCTGTCTCATGTTAAGCTCCTTCTGATTTGTCGTACTGAGTTGTCGGCCATCTGATTCCTATCATCTATGGATATCAGATCGCAACCGATATGTTCTGGTCATTTGTTTATACACTGTTGTTTCTCTTGATTCGTTGTATTAACTGCACTTAGGTTTTCACCTAAATGCAAACAATTGTTGTTTATCGTGAGTTGTACTTACAGCGTTTAAGTTTTCACCTAAACACGTACAACTGTTGTTTTTTTCTGAGTTTTCTTATCATGCACACTGTTTACACATTGTATTTACACACAGTAAATAGTGAAAGTACACGTACCATACGGACTTGCCGGACGATCAGGTAATGTCACAGTTTTGCATTGACTTAGTTCCTGGAGCAACTCCCGTTGCTAAATATCCTTACAGGTTAGCACCTTCAGAGATGCAGGATTTGTCAAATCAACTACAGGAGTTACTTGATAAAGGTTTCATCAGATCGAGCTACTGACCTTGGGGAGCTCCGGTTTTGTTCGTGAAGAAGAAAGATGGATCTATTCGGATGTGCATATACTACAGGGAGCTGTACAAATTAACCATCAAGAATCGGTATCCATTTTCGAGGATGGATGATTTATTTGACCAATTACAAAGAGGACAGTATTTCTCGAAGATTGACTTGAGGTCGGGATATCATCAACTCAGGGTTCAAGGCGAAGACATACCGAAGAGGGCGTTCCGAACTAGATATGGGCATTACGAGTTTATGGTGATGCCGTTCGGATTGACGAATGCACCAGCGGTTTTCATGGACCTCATGAACCGAGTGTGCAAGCCGTATCTGGATTAGTTTGTCATTGTCTCTATTGATGACACTTGATTTATTCCAAGAGCAATGCAGAGCATGAACAACATCTCAGGAAGATCTTGGAGCTGTTGAAGGAAGAGAAACTCTATGCTAAATTCTCTAAGTGTGAATTTTTGCTAAGAGAAGTTCAATTTTTGGGTTATGTAGTAAACAGTGAAGGAATGCACGTAGACCCTGCCAAGATCGAAGCAATAAAGAACTGGGATACTCCAAAGACACTAACTGAGATACGGTCTTTTCTGGGCTTAGCAGGTTACTATGGGAGGTTTATCTCAAAATTTTCTAAGATAGCCTTGCTTTTTTCAAAATTAACTCAGAAAAGTGAGCCGTTTGTTTGGGAGCAGAAACAAGAAGATGCTTTTCAAACATTGAAGAAGAAATTATGTGATGCTCCGATCTTATCTCTCCCAGAAGGATGTGATGAGTTTGTAATGTACTGTGATGCCTCCCATCAGGGATTGATTGTATTAATACAGCTAGACAAAGTCATTGCGTATGCATCAAGACAGTTAAAGATTCATGACAAAAACTACACTACTCATGATCTGGAACTGAGAGCAGTGGTATTTGCGTTGAAGATCTAGAGACATTGCTTATATGGCCCTAAGTGTACCATATTCACTGATCACAAGAGTCTGCAGCATATATTTGATCAAAAGGAACTCAACATGCGACAGCGACGTTGGGTTGAACTTATGAATGATTATGATTGTGTGATCAAGTACCATCCGGGCAAGGCAAACGTTGTAGCTGACGCCTTGAGTCGGAAGGAACGGGTCAAACCTTTACGCGTAAGAGCAATGGGAATGATGGCACAGACAAGTTTACGTGACAAGATTATTTAGGCACAACGGGAATCAGTTGAACGAGGAAATCTGAAGAAGGAACTCGACTGTGGAGCAGAAAAACAATTTGAAACAAAGCCTAATGGAGCTATCTACTACCAGGATCGTGTATGGATTCCGATGTTAGAGGAATTGAGACAACTCAGCTTTGACGAAGCACACAAGACCAAGTACTCTGTGCACCCAGGCACCGATAAAATGTACCAAGACTTACGGATATTTTATTGATGAAGAAAGACATAGCCGAGTACGTCGGTCGATGCCTTACGTGTGCAAAGGTAAAGACGAAACACCAAAAGCCGTCAGGGTTACTGGAACAGTCTGAGATTCCGCTCTGGAAGTTGGAACAAATAGCTATGGACTTCATTACCAAACTACCCCGCACTTCCAGTGGTCATGATACTATTTGGGTTATCATCGAGCGATTAACTAAATCTGCTCACTTCTTGCTAATGCATGAGACCTTCACGATGGATAAACTAGCAAGACTGTACATCAACGAGATAGTGGTACGTCACGGTGTACCATTGTCTATAATTTCGGATCGAGACAACATATTCACATCAAGGTTCTTGCAATCATTACAGAAATCTCTATGGACACACTTAAATCTGAGTACAGCTAACCATCCACAAAGGACGGTCAAAGCGAACGCATGATTCAGACCCTGGAGGATATGTTGAGGACTTGTGTTTTGGATTTCGGTGGAAATTGGGACTCTTGTTTGCCACTGATCGAATTCTCCTACAACAACAGTTACCATAGTAGCATCGGATGCGCACCTTTCGAGGCTCTTTATGGTCGAAAATGTCGGTCACCGATTTGTTCGACCGAAGTAGGAGACAACCGTATAACAGGGCCAGAGCTTATTCAGGAGACTACTGATAAGATTGCTCAGATTCAAAAACGAATACAAGCAACCAGAAGCAGACAAAAGATCTATGCCGACAAATGGCGCAAGCCGTTGGAGTTTCAAGTGGGAGATCGTGTCATGTTAAAGCTGTCCTCATGGAAGGGCGTAGTCTATTTCGGAATGAAGGGAAAATTAGCACCAGGATATGTGGGACTGTTCGAGATCATTGAACGTATTGGTCCTATAGCGTATAGATTGAGATTACTAGATGAGCTCAGTGGTGCGCATGACATATTTCACGTCTCAAACTTGAAGAAATGCCTTGCTGACGAATCGCTCGTCATACCGATCGAAGAAATTCAAGTGGACGAGCAATTACATTTTATTGAAGAACCTTTAGAGATTATGGATCACAAAGTTAAACAATTAAGGCGAAGCCGTATTCCGATTGTCAAGGTTCGATGGAATTCAAGGCGTGGACCTGAGTTTACTTGGAAACGCGAAGATCACATGAAGTCCAAGTATCCCCAACTGTTTACAGAGGAAGCCATACCTGATAAAGATTCTTAAATTTCGGGACGAAATTTCTCTAACAAAGGGAGACTATAACATTAGTGCCAGAAACATAACCGGAACAGTGATCAACACAGTAATATGAACAGTAACTCAGATACAAATTTCAGTTGTTATTCATATATCATTATCATTTCATGTCTATCATAAAACAGTTTCAAAATCACTACAGACATGTAATTCAGAACCATGGTTCAACAGTCAGATATTATCAGACGATACAGAACCATCATGTGATTGTTAGTTAGGATTCTATTATGTATAAACGTATGTGAGGATGTACAGAACAAAACAACAACGGATGTCGTTACGTGAATGCTAAATTGACTGATTATTTGTATAGGTGACGATCTGTTAAAATATATCTGAAAGTTTAACGTTCTGAATGATGTCCAATAATTAGAAAACCATATTGAAAATGTAGTTATCGTCGTATCCGTACGGGTGACGATTCGAACGAATACGCGCAACGACTATACGATTCGATTTAAACAATAAATTTATTTTTTTCAGACAATTTAAATAAATGGAAGATATTTAGTTAATTTACTAGGAATTACCACCTAAAATAAATTTACAAACTTTAGTTTTAAAACCGAGACGTTCGTTACAAAAACGAAACGAAACCGACGTTTCTACACGAAACCGAGCGAAACTGAACGAGACCGAACAAACCTGGGTATTTTGGAAGCATTTAATGGCATTTAATTGCCATAAACACCCTCACCTACCATCTTCAACCTCCCATTCCCGTCACTCTCTCTCTACTTTCTCCCTCTAGAAGCCATCATCCTATCTCCATTTTTCCACGAAATCAAGCCCTCTTAGTATCAAAACGACCACTACAACTTGTAGAACACGAAAGTACAACTGATCTAAGCTTTGAACCAGTCGATTTGAGGTAAATTCGAGATTTATGTTCGGTTTTTAGGGTTTTCAAAACCCTTAGTTCGAACCCTTCAAAAGGCCGGTTCTAATCAATTTCAACACATAGGATTCACACCTGAACACCTTAGGATGATGAAGGAACAAATACCCCTTCTTTATCGGGCCATTTAGCTCGAGAGTGAGGGCCGCACCTGGGCTAAGTTCAAGCGGCCGAATGGCTGAACCATCTCCACCGAATGGCTACAAGCAAAAGACCCTAGGCCGAAAGGCCAAGTCCGTAGAAGCTTCCCCACCGAATAAGCCACATACGGCCGAAAGAAGCCTCATTCGGTCCAAGCCTCATTCTCCTCAAACCTCATTCGGGCCATGTTACTTTCGGTAGGCTAAGCTTCACTCGCACCAAACCCTTTTGGCCATGTCAACATTCGGCCATGATTGGTTTGGTCCGGGCTTCTTACAACCAAGTTTCACACAGCCCAAGCCTCATTCGGCCAGGCTGATTCAGCCAAGACTCATACGGCCAAGTCTCATCTTTCGGTCATGCTTGTTCGGCCAATCTCCATTCTTATGGGCTTACTCTCTCGGCCCAAGGACCCTTCGGTCGGGTGCTTCCTTTGGACAAACCCTTATACGGCCAAGTCCTTAGGGTGAACCATGCTATTCGGCTGAACTTTCAATCGAATGACTTCATGGGTGGGATTATATGGTTGCATGCATGGATTGGATTACATGGTTGCATGCATGGCTTGGATTACATGGTTGCATGCATGGATTGGAATACATAGTTGCATGCATGGGTTGGATTACATAATTGCATAAATTCAATTAATGAAATCATGATTAGGGTTTTCAATAACAAGGGTTGTTATTAAATCATATTATCATCTAAACATGGGTTATGGACATCATTTTGAGTTCAACACATTTGAGAAATCGTTGAGGATCAAAACAATAATCTAAGGTTATGCGTGTTAATTTAAATATTAACACCTAACACCTAGACATTTCATGAGAACATATAACTACATTAGGTTGTTCCCTTGAACTCCCTAGGATGGGTTACACACATAAACGATCAAAGAATCATGGGACAATCAAGATTTAGTAATGGAACTGACTTATAAACTTCTTTGAATTAAATTGAATGATTTCACACTTAATGATTTAACTAAAATGAATTATTTAAAAATTTTTAATTAAAGACTTTGAATGTAAATTAACATAAACCTTACTTAGCTAAGGTTTAGTAGTGATAATTCATGGGATAACGGGTTATAAACGGGTAATATGTTTAGACTAGTTATAGAGAATCATAGAAACACATTAGTAACATAAGACACTTAGTTGCACACTGAGACCAAAACCCTAGTTACGACTATTAAAAATACTTATAGTATTCGAATCCTCTTAAAACAACTCAGGTCCTGAAGAAACATAGTCTACAAATAACGAGCGCGCATTTTGTTGTAAATCAATATAGTGCAACACAGGTGAGTTCATTTCCCCTTTTCTAAACACTTTTGTTTTCGAACGCGGGGCAGAGAAGCATGCGTAAACTTTTTTATTTAAATATGTTTTACGTAAATGTTTTTACTTATTGTATGTTTTATATACATGTTTGTATTCCTAGACTCCTGTCTAGGTAAATTTTATGCAGGTTTAACTAATGAATTAATTAATACTCTTATGAGTAAGATAATAATTCTAAATCTAACAATTAATATAACAAAGTTCTAATTCAAAGAATCCAAACTCAACGTGGAATCAAGAGAACTAAAACTAAAGATCAAATCTAAGTAAATTTAATTCTGTGTGTGTTCAATAAAACTAAGGATCAAATTCAAGAATCTAAAATCAGTGTTGTAGCCATGGAATTCTAAGGATCAGAATCAAGGTAATCATATCCTTGTGTGAATCAAAGAACTAATGAAATCATTAACTAATGAAATCATTAACGATCAAGTTAAGGTGGATGTCAGTTGTATGCAGATTGAGACCACGTGTTAACACACGGAAAGTCCCAACATAAATAGTAGACTTTTATAGTCAAGCTATATGGGCATAAATCAAACAATCAAACGAATTCTAAAGAACAAAGATGATACCATCAAAGGATATCCTAAAGTCCCAACATATACAGTAGGCCTAAGGGTCAAGCTGATATGGGCACATCATGAAAGTCCTGACACATACAAGTAGACTCATTTAGGTCATGCCTGATATGGGCCACTTGTGAGACGGTACAACTTGGACACCACCAACAACTAAGTATAATTTGTAGATCGACTTCCCGTCGGGCAGAAGGTTCTCGGGGCGCGATATCGCTTGATAATCAAAATGATCAGATTGTTTGCATAGCGCATGATATATAAATGAGAAATACTAACATGACAATGAGATAGAATTACAAAGTTCAATTACAATGTTTCGTTCATAATTTAACTAAGTAAATCTATCCAAAAGAATCAATGAGTTTCTATCTTGTAACTGTACAAGATCTACAAAAGATGCTTCATTGTTTTGTCATTCAAAAGTATGCTCGACACAAAATGTAGCTAGGTCTTCTAAAAGTCCACTAGCTTAATCCCTGAATACTGGTGACTAAACCTGTTCGTCACCTGAGAAAACATGCATTTAAACAACGTCAACACTAAGTTGGTGAGTTCATAAGTTTAGTAATTGAAGACCATTGACTTGTTAACATTCACACACGCGCTGTCATACAAGAGTCTTGTTAATGTTTGATTCATCCATCTCACACAATGGTCTCTCGATAGTTATATTTACAAGTGATATTTCATCCCATCAAGCATGCTTATATATAGGGAATACGAAAGGGTCGAGCCTACAACCCGCCCAGACGCCATCCCACCACATGCTCAATAGAATTCAACACCACTTGTAACACAACTATGGATACCCATTTCCATCTCTCGTGTGTTCAACCCGTTTGATATTCACCCATAAGATTTTGTTCATCCCCTAGTGTATTATTCACAATCGAAATGTTTCACCCAAGTCTTGTTGGTATATGTCTCGTTTGTCTCACACGATGTCCTCTCCATAGTTATCCTTATGAGTAGTGTTTCGACCTATCAAGCATTCTTATATATAGGGCATACGAAAGGGTCGAGCATACAACCCGCCCAGACGTCATCCCACCACATGCTCAACAGAATTCAACACCACTTGTAATACAACTATGGATACCCATCTATTTCTCACATGGTTCCACCTTATCTCATCGTATTGTCTCATATTGTCTCATCACATAATCTCATATAGTCTCATCACATAGTCTCATATTGTCTCATCGCTTAGTCTCATATCGTCTCATATAGTCTCATCACATAGTCTCATATTGTCTCATCACATAGTCTCATATTACCTCATATAGTCTCATCACATAGTCTCATATAGTCTCATGTATTCACATTTTACCTAGGCTCATATAAGCATACTCCCTATTCACGTAGTCACACAATCACATAGTCTTATATTATAAATATAATGTTATAAGATCAATTCTTAGTACACTTATGTTACTCAATGAGTGGATGGTATCATGCACTTATGTGGTCGTGGTATCATACTTGATATGTTCAAATATTAAGGTCAACATGAAATGAACACAATGCTGTGAGGACTAGTTTTTAACATTTTCTTATAAGATCAGGCCTTATTATACAATGTTAGTGTAGAATTCGATCTGCCCAAGATACATATTAATTTGATGTGGCTAATGTGATATGATCCAAGTCGGGTCATACCCAACAACAAGCTAGACAAACACCTACTATATTTGTTTATTGATTTGATCAATTAAATAAATAATAACACTTAAGACATTTAGAAAGTGGTTTTCTAAGTAGATGCACTTGAGAAATTAATAAACAACATGGGTTTATTTATTTATGAGAGATTACTTTATAATTGTTATTTAATGGTTAAGTAACATTATTAAAGTTTATAAAATGTAACATGACTTGTAATGTGTTACAAGTTTTAATTAAAAGGGGTTTTAATTAAAATCTTGTTTAAAAAAAATTAGGTGGGAAGATTTGAAAGGGAGCCACCCCATTGGACCAAAAAATTCGGCCCTTATGTGGTCTTGGGAGGCCACACCCACTTAATTTAGCTGCATTCATTTGATGATAAACATACATGCAAAAACTCTCTCTCTCCTCAAGAATCTCTAAGCCTTTTCTCCCTTTTTCTTCTCCATTTTCACAGCAGAAAAGTGGGTTTTAAGAGGCTAATTTTCAGCTGGAAACAAGTGTATTCTAGGGCTGAAATCTTGTGTTGGAAACCTAGCATTCAAGGTGTTTGTTGGTGGCTTGGGGTATCGCGGATTTGAGGTCTTCTTGCTTGAAGATTTAGCTCTCAAACATCATCATCTTCATCTTATATTACACGAGTTCTAAGAGGTAGTATATGATGTTTTTTAATGGTTATTTGATAGCATGTTATTTCATATTTAGATCCATTGTTCTTGGGTTTTTGTTTTAACAAGTGTATATGACCCATAAACTCACTAATCTTAAAATGTTTTAAGAATAAACTCCACTGTGTTTTCATCATAAAAATGGTTAATATGACTTTGATAAACATCACAAAATCCCTACAATGGCATCAAGAGCCAAGTTATATGGATGCATGCTTCAAAAAATCGAAATTTTCGGGTCCTTTTGAGTAAAAAGTGGGCTGGAAATTTCAAGTATGATAAACCCTTTGTTTTTCAAGATATTACTCTTATATGCATAGTAAGAATCTTGAAAAATTATAGCCATTTGATGGTTTGTTTGTTTGGACAAAAACCCATTTTGTTTTGGTTCATGTAGGCCGAAAATTTGGGTTTAAAAAGGGGGCCATGTTACGTTTTTTTGGATACATATTTTGGATGTATTTTAATGCATAAAACCTAGCCATGACCTTATGTTTGATGTTTGATGGTTGTGATTTCGTTTAGTTGAAATAAAAGCTATGTACTTTATTTGTTTCATTTGGTATGTAATAAATAGATTAGTTTGCATTTTATTTTTCCTAGAAAAATGTATTAGGATTTTTCTATGTAACTTGCATTTTGGGGCTGATTTGTAAGACAAAGAAGGTGCCTAAAGATGGTGGTGGAATCACAAGACAAAAGGAATACTTGAAGCATTTGGATGCGGGTTCAAGTGGGAGTTCATCAACACAACATTGTGTCATGTCTTTTACCCTTAGGAATGACCTTTTGAACACTTGTTATGGCAAGCAAGTGTGGTCAAAATAGTTGGCTATGGTTATGCACTTATGTTTTATGTTTTATGTTTGGTTGATTATTTGGTTGTTTGGATGAGTTTGAAACTTTAACTAAAAATGCATAAACTAGTTAAACAACTAAAATAAAACAAGCATAAAATTGGTTCTTTAAAAATCATTAAAGGAATTAATAAAATGAGTTTATTAAGAGTTAATGATTTAATGAAAATGAGTTTTATTAAAAGGAATAATGAAAATTGCTTTTCATAAAATACCATGCATTTGAATGCATACAAATGCAAGGTACATAGAGTTTTCTAAACTCGAATTAAGAAAACTTAAAATCCCTTTTTTAGAACAAGTTTAACACCATCCTTTTAAACAACACTCAATTCACTTGCAACTTATTTATGGGATAAAGGTCACCTAACCATAAACTTAGAAACTTGTGAAATTGAGGTGAAATTACCGTATTTGTGGGATAAAGGTCACCTAACCGCTGATATTAGTAAAATCACACGTGTGTTTAAGAAGGACGACTTGAATTTGGAAATCATGCATTAGGATCACCGAAGCATGACGTACAAAAGGTGTTGATGGGATAAACATGCCAAACAAAACATAAGATGTTTAAACCGATCCCATACACTAGAAATTGTAATAGGTTACATTTGTCAAAACGTTGACTACCTTGTTAATTTAAATAAAGGGATAAAGATCACCTAACCAATATTTAAATGTAACGTTGGATTCTAGATTTTAATTATTAATTGTCTATGAGACATAAAAGGGTATTAGTAATTAAAATACATTGATATTAAAAATACTAAAATTGAACTTTGTAAAAATTGTAGATGGCAGCTAACAACAATGCAAACCCGAACGTCCACAACCTATCACTAAGAACCATCCTTGAAAAGGAACGTCTTAACCATGGGAACTTCATGGATTGGTACCGAAACTTGAGAATTGTTCTCCAGCAAGAGAAGAAATCCTATGTGTTGGACGATCCTATTCCCGATGAACCCGATGAGGATAACGTGGAGGCCTTTAACGATTGGGTCAAGTACGTCGAGGACTCCGTGCAAGTCTCATGTCTAATGTTGGCGAGTATGACTCCCGATTTACAAAAGGACTTTGAGAACCACAATGCTTATGATATGATCACCCAGTTGAAGGAAATGTTCCAACAACAATCTAGGGTGGATCGATTCGAAACGGTTCGAGCACTTCATGCATGTCGGATGGACGAGACCCAATCAGTTTCATCTTATGTTCTCAAGATGAAAAGCCACATTGATCGCCTCGAGAGACTTAACTGCCGTGTCTCCACTAAGTTAGCTACGGATTTGATCCTTAACTCCCTATCCAAAAGGTTTGAAACCTTTGTTATGAATTATAATATGAATGGATGGGACAAGAGCATTGGTGAGCTTCATGCAATGCTCAAAACGGCCGAGGCGGGCATGGGTAAAAAGGTTTTACCGGTCCTAACGATCAATGAGGGTGGTAGTAAGAAAAGGAACCACCCCGACCCCAAGGCAAGTGTTGCCAAAGGGAAGGGACATGTTAAAAGGAAAGGGAAGGGTAAGGCTAAAGTGGAACCCAAAGAAAAGAAGCAAAAGGTTGCTAAAGATGATCCGTGTTTTGAGTGTGGTGAGATAGGCCATTGGAAACGAAACTGTCCGGTCTATCTCAAAGAGTTGAGAACCAAGAGGGATGCGGGGCAAACCTCATGTATGACTTTTATGATACATGTTGAGCTAAATATTATTTCTTCTAACACATGGGTATTGGATACCAGATGTGGAACTCATATTTGCAATTTGTTGCAGGGGTTCAAAAGAAGTAAGCATTACAGCAAAGGGGAAATTAGTCTCTTCATGGGTAATGGAGCAATGGTTTATGTTGAAGCCGAAGGAGACTATATTTTGAAGCTTCCAAGTGGTTTGGAAGTTATTTTAAAGAATGTTTTGTATGCTCCTAGTTTGACTAGGAACATTATCTCTGTTTCCCGTTTAAGACAATGTGGTTTTAATTTCAAGTTTGTTGACAATGATATCCATGTTTCTTTAAATCATGTGTTTTATTTTAAGGCTATGCCTTGCAATGGTATTTATGAATTGGTTCATGATAACACAACATATCATAGCTCAATGTACCAAGCTACCACCAAAAGGCTCAAATTAGATTTGAGTGATTCCTATTGTCACACCCCGAGCCGGCGGGATAGGATCGGTTGTCCCGTCGGGCGGAAGGTTCCCGGGGCGCGATATCGGGAGTGATAATCGTGATGATCAGATTGTTTACATTGCACATGATACAAATGAGAAAGGATACATATAATAGAATTACAAAGTTAAATTACATCAGTATTGTTTATAATTTAACAATGTAAATCTACCATAAACATCATATATTTCTATCTTGTATTTACACAAGATATACAAAATAATTTGCATAATGATGTCTTCAAAAATAATGCAGGTCCAAAAGTTAAGTCTTCTATCTGAAGTCCTAATCCAAAAGGAATAACTCCTTAGTTGACCTGTTCGTCACCTGAGAAGTCATGCAAAAATAAAGTCAACACATGGTTGGTGAGTTCATATAGTCTTATGATTTGAAAATGATTTGAAAACCTCCTTCGGTAAAGACCCTAACCTCATTAACTCCACATGTAACATCCACATCGGTATGCTTATATATAGGGCATATGTAAGGGACAAGCCCTAGCCACCATCCCACCACATACTAATATGCATATGACACTGTCGTTAATGATAATTAAGCATTTTTACCCAACACTTCTGATTTGAATTATGATAATGAAACCTGATTTGACTTTGTATCTCTTGAGTTTCTCATAGATAAATGATTTTCCAAACATCAGTGATAATAGTAAAATGTCAAATATTTAATTAAATAATTAAATAAAACATTTAAATGCAACTAAGACATGATGATTGAGTGTAATTTTACTCAATCGGTTAGACTTAGTTGTTGGTGGTTGTCCAAGTTGTAACCTCTCACACGTGACCCATACCAGGCATAACTCACAAGGAGTATACCTGGGCGTGACGGGATTTTAATGATTTGCCCTTACAGCTTGACCCAAAGGTCTTCTGTACATGCGGGGACTTTAAGGATATCCTTTGTTTCTTGATCTCTTGATTCTCATGATTTTGATATTGATTTCAATGATTGTTCACGTTGTTGCCCGTATAGCCTGACTACAAGAGTCTTCTATACCTGAAGGGACTTTATATGTGTGTTACACGTGATCTTGATTCCATATACAACTGACATCCACAATGACTTGAGTATTAATGAGTTCATTAGATCATAATGATTTCATTATTTCCATGAGTCACACACATTTATGATTTCTGATCTCCTGAGTCTCTTGATTCTTTGAGTTCCCATGATTCTGAATGATAATTGATTTGATTTATGATTCTTGGGCCTCAGATCACACACTGAGTTATGATTCCCTTGAATATGATCTCTTGATTATGTTCATTTGATTTCACTTTGAATTTAGATTCTTGAATTTGAACTTGATGGACTAAGGGTTGAATTATGATTTAAACTTAAGGTATTACTCATAAGAGTACTTAAATTCAATTGATAACTTGATTTGTTCAATAATTTCCTAGACAGGAGTCTAGGAGTATCAACAACATATATATGTAAAGACATATAATAATTAAAAGCATTTAAATAAACAGTTTAAATAAAACAGTTTACGCATGCTCCATTTGATCTCACCATGATTTCTTGTTAATCCGTATGTTCAACTTTGATAATTCCTATGTGTTTGTGCGTCATAGACCAAAAGAATTTCTAGATTACCCTCATAATCCCTTTCTTGATAACCAACAAGTTTAGTCGAATACTTTACTCAAGGTGATTTGCATGGCAACCCTAAATTTATCCCCATGCACACATACGCATAACATAAGTCCCCATGCATGCAACATGGATATTCCCATACACACCCACACTCACCATGCATGTTAAGATTAACCAACCTAGTTCAAACGGTTTAAAATATTTAGGGCCGGTTGGTGATCCTTTTGGGCCGAATGTGTTACATGGTCGAATGAGTTAGTCCGAATCAGGACTTGCACCGAATGACCCTTGACCGATCGAATGAGGATCTCACCGAATGGTTCAAGCTAATGAGCTTAGGCCGAATGAGGGTTGGCGACAGAATGAGTTGGTCTAATGAGCTAGTGGCGAAAGGGTTGAGCCGAGCGAATGAGAGGTGTTAGTCATTCGGCGAATGTGGCAGTTGATCTGCTGGGACCATTCGGCGAATGGAAGGGGATGACCCTTTCGGCGAATGGGATTCGTGCTCATTCGGCGAGCTGAACAGGCCCATTCGGCCGTTCAAGTTCTTGAATGTGCAGCCATGATTCTCTACCCTAGTGACCAAATAAGATGAGGGTGCTTGTTCCTACTCACCTTAGACACATTTTCGTGCAAATCCTACGGGTTGAAAGGTTGTAAAAACCGGTTAATGGGCGACCGATGGAAAGGATTTCAAAAACCCTAAAATCGCAACTTAGAACTCGGATTTACCTCGATTTGAACAGTTTAAAGCCCAGATCCTCTGTACTTTCACAATCTACGTGTTGTAGTGGTCGTTTGGACACCAAAATCACAAGAAATGGTTGAGATTTGGGTGAGTTCTTGAAGAGAGAAGGTGAGAATGGGTTTTAGAGATAGAGAGTAGAGAGAAGGAAAGGGAATGAACGAATTTGGGAGAGTGGTGGTGGGTTGGTGGTGGTAGATGGGGATTAATGACTTTCATTAAATGTGGGTAAATACCCGGGTTCGTTCGGGTTCGTTCGGTTTCGCGTGGTTTCGTGTATAAACGCCGTTTTCGCGTCGTTTTTGTAACGAACGACTCGGTTTTAAAATAGAATCAATAAATTTATTTTAGGTTGTGATTCCTAATAAATTAACTAAATATCTTTTAATTATTAATTTACAAAATATTTATTTAGCGTTTAAATCGAATCGCGCGGTCATCGCGCGTATTTGTTCGAATCAAATACGACGATAACTACACTTTTCAATATTGTTTTCTAATAATCGAATATCATTCAGAACGTTTAACTTTTAGATTTATTCGTACAGATCGTCACCTATACAAATAATCTGTCGGTTTAGCATTCACTTAACGATATTCGTGTTGTTTTGTCCTGTAAGGCCTCACATACGTTTATACATAATAAAATCCTAACAAATAAATCACATGATGATTCTGTGTTGCCAGATAATTATCTGACTCAAAAATCATTGTTCTGAATTGATTTCTCTGAATGTCTGTGAATTCACTGTTTTGCTAGCATGAAATGATACTGATGTTTGATATGAACATGAAATACACTGAATTACATGAAAATTGTACCTGATTACTGTTTACGTACTGTTCACGATCACTGTTCCGGTGACGGTTCCGGCACTGATGTTACAGTCTCCCCTTGTTAGAGAAATTTCGGGCCGAAATTTAAGAATTGTTATCGGTTACTGCTTCCTCTTCAAACAGCTGGGGATACTTTAACTTCATGTGATCTTCACGTTCCCAAGTAAACTCGGGTCCGCGTCTTGAATTCCAACGAACCTTTACAATCGGAATACGGCTTCGCCTCAGTTGCTTGACTTTGCGATCCATAATCTCTAAAGGTTCTTCTATGAAATGTAACTGATCATCGACCTGAATTTCTTCGAGTGGAACGACGAGTGATTCGTCAGCAAGGCATTTCTTTAAATTCGAGACGTGAAACACGTCATGCACACCACTGAGTTCATCTGGTAATCTCAGTCTATACGCCACAGGACCAATACGTTCGATGATTTCGAACGGTCCTACGTATCGTGGTGCTAGCTTGCCTCTTGTTCCAAAACGTACAACGCCTTTCCATGGGGATACCTTCAACATGACACGGTCTCCCACTTGAAATTCCAACGGCTTACGCCGTTTGTCAGCATAGCTTTTCTGTCTGCTCCTTGTTGCTTGTAGTCTTCTTTGAATCTGAGCAATCTTGTCAGTGGTTTCCTGAATCAGTTCTGGTCCTGTTATACGGTTATCTCCCACTTCAGTCCAACAGATCGGTGATCGACATTTCCGGCCATAGAGAGCCTCGAATGGTGCACATCCGATACTGCTATGATAACTGTTATCGTAGGAGAACTCAATCAGTGGCAAATGAGAATCCCAATTCCCACCGAAATCTAAAATACAGGTCCTTAACATATCCTCTAGGGTCTGAATCGTACGTTCGCTTTGGCCGTCCGTTTGTGGATGGTAAGCTGTACTCAGATTTAACTGTGTTCCTAGAGATTTCTGCAGTGATTGCCAGAACCTTGAAGTAAATCTGCTGTCTCTATCAGAAATAATTGACAATGGCACACCATGGCGTACCACTATCTCATTGATGTATAATCTTGCCAGTTTATCCATCGTGAAGGTTTCACGCATCGGCAAGAAGTGAGCAGATTTTGTTAAACGATCAATGATCACCCAAATCGTATCGTGACCACTGGAAGTGCGGGGTAGCTTGGTAATGAAATCCATAGCTATTTGTTCCCACTTCCAGAGCGGAATCTCAGGCTGTTCCAGTAAACCAGACGGTCTCTGGTGTTCCGCCTTTACCTTCGCACACGTTAGACATTTACCGACGTATTCGGCTATGTCTTTCTTCATTCCCGGCCACCAATAAAATCCACGCAAGTCTTGATACATTTTATCAGCGCCTGGATGAACAGAGTATTTTGTCTTGTGTGCCTCATCGAAGATAAGCCTTCTCAATTCATCTACCGCCGGAATCCATATACGATCCTGGTAGTAGATCATTCCATCAGACTTGGTCTCTAAATGTTTCTCTGCTCCGCAGTCAAGTTCTTTCTTTAAGTTCCCTCTGTCAATTGTCTCCTGCTGTGCATGAATGATCTTGTCTTGTAAACTGGTCTGCACAGTCATACCCATAGCCCTAACGCGTAAGGGTTTGACCCGTTCCTTCCGACTCAAGGCATCCGCTACAACATTTGCCTTTCCCGGATGGTACTTGATCACACAATCATAATCATTCAGAAGTTCAACCCAACGGCGTTGTCGCATGTTGAGCTCCTTCTGATCAAAGATGTGCTGCAGACTCTTGTGATCAGTAAATATGGTACACTTAGTGCTATATAGGTAATGTCTCCAGATTTTTAGTGCAAAAATCACTGCTCCCAGTTCAAGATCATGAGTAGTGTAATTCTTCTCATGAACTTTTAATTGTCTCGATGCATAAGCGATAAATTTGTCTCGTTGCATCAGTACGCACCCAAGTCCCTGATGGGATGCATCACAATAAACAACAAAGTCATCACATCCTTCCGGGAGTGATAGAATTGGAGCATTACACAACTTCTGCTTCAGTGTCTGAAAAGCATCTTCTTGTTTCTGTTCCCAGACAAACGGTTCACTTTTCTGAGTTAATTTAGTGAGTGGCAAAGCTATCTTAGAAAAGTTCGAGATGAACCTTCTATAATAACCCGCCAATCCCAGAAAAGACCGTATTTCCGTTGGTGTCTTCGGAGTGTCCCAGTTCTTTATTGCTTCAATTTTGGCGGGATCTACGTGTATTCCCTCACTGTTGACTACGTGACCAAGAAAGTGAACTTCCCTTAGCCAAAATTCACATTTAGAGAACTTGGCATAGAGTTTCTGTTCTGTCAACAGTTCCAAGATCTTTCTGAGATGTTGCTCGTGTTCTTCTTTGGTCTTGGAATAAATCAGTATGTCATCGATGAATACGATAACGAACTGATCTAAATACGGCTTGCACACTCGGTTCATGAGATCCATGAAAACCGCTGGTGCATTTGTCAGTCCGAAAGGCATCACTAAAAATTCGTAATGCCCGTATCTGGTTCGGAAAGCCGTCTTCGGTATGTCTTCGTCTTGAACTTTAAGTTGATGATACCCGGACCGTAGATCTATCTTCGAGAAGTACTGAGCTCCTTGTAGTTGGTCAAACAAATCATCGATCCTCGGCAATGGATACCGATTCTTGATGGTTAGTTTGTTCAGCTCTCTGTAATCTATGCACATTCTGAATGATCCGTCTTTCTTCTTCACGAACAAGACCGGAGCTCCCCAAGGCGAGTAGCTCGGTCTAATGAACCCTTTGTCCAATAACTCTTGCAACTGATTCGATAATTCCTGCATCTCCGAAGGTGCTAACCGATAAGGAGATTTAGCAACAGGAGTTGCTCCAGGAACTAAGTCAATTCGGAACTCTACCGGTCGCACAGGAGGCAAACCTGGTAGGTCTTCAGGAAATACTTCTGGATATTCCTTCACTACTGGTACATCTTGTATCTTCTTCTTGTCTTTCTCTTTTTCCACTACATGAGCCAAGAAAGCTACACACTTCTTCTGTAAACACTTACGCGCCTTTATGCAAGAAATGATTTTGACACTTCGTTTTGCTTGGTCCCCTCTGACTTCCAATACACGATCCTCGGGCAATGGAACTCGAAGTAGCTTCTCAGAACAGACAACTTCCACTCGGTTAGAGGAAAGCCAATCCATTCCAACAATGATGTCGAAACTACCCAACTCCATCGGTATCAAGTCGATAGAGAATGTATGACCGTTAAGTGTCAACGGGCAATTTCTGTAAACTGTACTAACTGTGATCTGTTTTCCGTTAGCTACTTCTATGATGTAAGGGGAGTCTAACTGTTCCTCTATAGAATCTAGTTGGCATGCAAAATCGGCAGAGATAAAACTCTGATCCGCACCAGTGTCAAATAGAACAGATGCATAAAAGTCATGTAAGAGAAACGTACCAGTGACCACATTTGGGTCCTGGCGTGCAGCTGGTGCTCCAATAACAAAAGCTCTTCCACGAGGAGCTTGAACTGCTTGTTGAGCCTTCTTCGGGCAGTTCTTTGCAAAGTGGCCTTGTTCGCCACAGTTGAAGCATCCACCATTGTTCTGATTAGCTGGTGGAGGGAGAGCTAGTGCAGCATTGTTAACTGCTGGATTTGGTGTCAGTCTGCACTGTTGAACCCAGTGCCCTTTTCTTCCACAACCCGTGCATTGACGGCACTGGTTGTTTGCAGCATGATGATACTGGCATTTAGTACACAAAGGATGTGGGCCAGTATATTGTCTCTTGGGCACATTTTGTTGTGCCGCTGCTACTTGATTCAGGGGAGTAGCCACAGTGTAGTTCTTGATTAATTTCTGCTTCTTCTTTTGGTGTTGCTGGTGTTGTGGCTTCTTTGAAGATTCTTCCTTGCGCTTCCCGGTGTCAGCCTCTTTCTTCAGAACTCCAGAGGCAACCATCAAATCAGTAAGTTTTCCAGACAGTCTCACTGCAGATTCAACAGTGGTAGAGTTGGCTGAAACAACCATGCCCTGGATGCAGGCGGGAAGTCCACCTACATATCTATCAATCCTCTTCTCCAAAGTAGGTACCATGTCGGGCACCAAAGCAACTAACTCGTGGTAACGAGTAGTATACCCCATATGATCTGCCCCTTTCATCACGTGGTTGGACAGTTCAACCTCTAACTTTTGCAGTTCATTCTTTGGGCAGAATTCGGTCCTTAGCAGAGTCTTAAAATCTTCCCATGGCATGGCCATCGCTTCTTCTCTTCCCCGGGCATTGATTTGACCATTCCACCAAGTCAAAGCCCGCTTGTTGAATGTTCCAGCTGAGTAACGGACCTTGTGGTGTTCTGGACAGCTGCAGAGATCCAGAGTAGCTTCAATCTTTTCAATCCATTGGATTAATCCAACGGCTCCTTCAGATCCGCTAAAGCTAGGCGGCTTACATCCTACGAATGACTTGTAGGAGTAGTGTGAGGTACCACCAGTATTCCCACTGGCTTCTCCAGATGAGTTGCCAGTGTTGTTCATCTCATTACGGAGAAGGTTGAACATCTCCGGTATCGCCGCCTTCATCTGATTGGTCATCTGGCTGCTCAGTAGTGTCACCAAAGCGATGGTGGTAGGATCCAGTATAGGAGTTGTTCCCGAACCTGATGCCTCGGTGATTAGTGGAGGAGGAGGTGGAGGCGGTGGAGGAGGTGGCGGTGGTGAATCATTTGGCGATGGCGTCGAGGAGTGTGGAGCTTGGTCTTGTGTTGATGTCAACAGCGGAGGTTGTCTTCGTGGCGGCATTTTGATCATAACCAAATGAATATTGGTTAGTGCAATGATCGAATGCAGAAGACAATATGCAATAAGTCTTAAATCCTATGTTCTCTACATGCAGGGTCCCTAGGTTATAGTCTAGGCCAAACCGTTTAAACAAATGACCTATATTTCTCTATAACCATGGCTCTGATACCAATCTGTCACACCCCGAGCCGGCGGGATAGGATCGGTTGTCCCGTCGGGCGGAAGGTTCCCGGGGCGCGATATCGGGAGTGATGATCAGATTGTTTACATTGCACATGATACAAATGAGAAAGGCTACATATAATAGAATTACAAAGTTAAATTACATCAGTATTGTTTATAATTTAACAATGTAAATCTACCATAAACATCATATATTTCTATCTTGTATTTACACAAGATATACAAAATAATTTGCATAATGATGTCTTCAAAAATAATGCAGGTCCAAAAGTTAAGTCTTCTATCTGAAGTCCTAATCCAAAAGGAATAGCTCCTTAGTTGACCTGTTCGTCACCTGAGAAGTCATGCAAAAATAAAGTCAACACATGGTTGGTGAGTTCATATAGTCTTATGATTTGAAAATGATTTGAAAACCTCCTTCGGTAAAGACCCTAACCTCATTAACTCCACATGTAACATCCACATCGGTATGCTTATATATAGGGCACATGTAAGGGACAAGCCCTAGCCACCATCCCACCACATACTAATATGCATATGACACTGTCGTTAATGATAATTAAGCATTTTTACCCAACACTTCTGATTTGAATTATGATAATGAAACCTGATTTGACTTTGAATCTCTTGAGTTTCTCATAGATAAATGATTTTCCAAACATCAGTGATAATAGTAAAATGTCAAATATTTAATTAAATAATTAAATAAAACATTTAAATGCAACTAAGACATGATGATTGAGTGTAATTTTACTCAATCGGTTAGACTTAGTTGTTGGTGGTTGTCCAAGTTGTAACCTCTCACACGTGACCCATACCAGGCATAACTCACAAGGAGTATACCTGGGCGTGACGGGATTTTAATGATTTGCCCTTACAGCTTGACCCAAAGGTCTTCTGTACATGCGGGGACTTTAAGGATATCCTTTGTTTCTTGATCTCTTGATTCTCATGATTTTGATATTGATTTCAATGATTGTTCACGTTGTTGCCCGTATAGCCTGACTACAAGAGTCTTCTATACCTGAAGGGACTTTATATGTGTGTTACACGTGATCTTGATTCCATATACAACTGACATCCACAATGACTTGAGTATTAATGAGTTCATTAGATCATAATGATTTCATTATTTCCATGAGTCACACACATTTATGATTTCTGATCTCCTGAGTCTCTTGATTCTTTGAGTTCCCATGATTCTGAATGATAATTGATTTGATTTATGATTCTTGGGCCTCAGATCACACACTGAGTTATGATTCCCTTGAATATGATCTCTTGATTATGTTCATTTGATTTCACTTTGAATTTAGATTCTTGAATTTGAACTTGATGGACTAAGGGTTGAATTATGATTTAAACTTAAGGTATTACTCATAAGAGTACTTAAATTCAATTGATAACTTGATTTGTTCAATAATTTCCTAGACAGGAGTCTAGGAGTATCAACAACATATATATGTAAAGACATATAATAATTAAAAGCATTTAAATAAACAGTTTAAATAAAACAGTTTACGCATGCTTCTCAGCCCCGCGTTTTTAAAACAAAAATGTTTAGAAAAGGGGCAATGAACTCACTTGTGTTGCTTTGTATTGAATTACCACAGAATACGCGCTCGTTGTTGTAGTCTAAGTATCTTCGGTTCCTGAATTTGTTTTAAGAGAATTCGCAGACGATAAGTATGTATAATAGACGTAATTTAGGGTTTTGGTCTCGGTGTGCAACTATGTGTCCTAAATTACTAATGTGCTTCTAAGATTTCATCTAATTAAACTAACTTATTACCCGTTAGCAACCTTATCCCGCATTATTAATTACAAGTCTTTAGCTACAACATTTTTAAGATAGTTTATTTTAAGTTAAACATTTATTTAAAAATCATTCAATTATTTTAATGGAGTTTATAAGTAAATATCTTTTATGAAAACATGATTAATTGGAGAAAAGTGTAATTTAAACCTGATGGGCTCAATCTAACCCATTGGGCCACTTTTTGGCCCATTATTGAATTTTGATCTTTAAACGTTTTCGTGTTAGTTTATAAAGTGATCTCTGAAAAGTTTTGTTAGTGAAAACCCTAATCTAGGGTTTTCCTTAAACGCCTTTTTGTGTTTTAGCCCAACTCCATTTGATCTCACCATGATTTCTTGTTAATCCGTATGTTCAACTTTGATAATTCCTATGTGTTTGTGCGTCATAGACCAAAAGAATTTCTAGATTACCCTCATAATCCCTTTCTTGATAACCAACAAGTTTAGTCGAATACTTTACTCAAGGTAAATTTATCCCCATGCACACATACGCATAACATAAGTCCCCATGCATGCAACATGGATATTCCCATACACACCCACACTCACCATGCATGTTTAGATTAACCAACCTAGTTCAAACGGTTTAAAATATTTAGGGCCGGTTGGTGATCCTTTTGGGCCGAATGTGTTACATGGTCGAATGAGTTAGTCCGAATCAGGACTTGCACCGAATGACCCTTGGCCGATCGAATGAGGATCTCACCGAATGGTTCAAGCTAATGAGCTTAGGCCGAATGAGGGTTGGCGACAGAATGAGTTGGTCTAATGAGCTAGTGGCGAAAGGGTTGAGCCGAGCGAATGAGAGGTGTTAGTCATTCGGCGAATGTGGCAGTTGATCTGCTGGGACCATTCGGCGAATGGAAGGGGATGACCCTTTCGGCGAATGGGATTCGTGCTCATTCGGCGAGCTGAACAGGCCCATTCGGCCGTTCAAGTTCTTGAATGTGCAGCCATGATTCTCTACCCTAGTGACCAAATAAGATGAGGGTGCTTGTTCCTACTCACCTTAGACACATTTTCGTGCAAATCCTACGGGTTGAAAGGTTGTAAAAACCGGTTAATGGGCGACCGATGGAAAGGATTTCAAAAACCCTAAAATCGCAACTTAGAACTCGGATTTACCTCGATTTGAACAGTTTAAAGCCCAGATCCTCTGTACTTTCACAATCTACGTGTTGTAGTGGTCGTTTGGACACCAAAATCACAAGAAATGGTTGAGATTTGGGTGAGTTCTTGAAGAGAGAAGGTGAGAATGGGTTTTAGAGATAGAGAGTAGAGAGAAGGAAAGGGAATGAACGAATTTGGGAGAGTGGTGGTGGGTTGGTGGTGGTAGATGGGGATTAATGACTTTCATTAAATGTGGGTAAATACCCGGGTTCGTTCGGGTTCGTTCGGTTTCGCGTGGTTTCGTGTATAAACGCCGTTTTCGCGTCGTTTTTGTAACGAACGACTCGGTTTTAAAATAGAATCAATAAATTTATTTTAGGTTGTGATTCCTAATAAATTAACTAAATATCTTTTAATTATTAATTTACAAAATATTTATTTAGCGTTTAAATCGAATCGCGCGGTCATCGCGCGTATTTGTTCGAATCAAATACGACGATAACTACACTTTTCAATATTGTTTTCTAATAATCGAATATCATTCAGAACGTTTAACTTTTAGATTTATTCGTACAGATCGTCACCTATACGAATAATCTGTCGGTTTAGCATTCACTTAACGATATTCGTGTTGTTTTGTCCTGTAAGGCCTCACATACGTTTATACATAATAAAATCCTAACAAATAAATCACATGATGATTCTGTGTTGCCAGATAATTATCTGACTCAAAAATCATTGTTCTGAATTGATTTCTCTGAATGTCTGTGAATTCACTGTTTTGCTAGCATGAAATGATACTGATGTTTGATATGAACATGAAATACACTGAATTACATGAAAATTGTACCTGATTACTGTTTACGTACTGTTCACGATCACTGTTCCGGTGACGGTTCCGGCACTGATGTTACACCTATCTTTGGCATTGTCGCCTTGGACACATAAACAAAAGTTGCATGCAAAAACTTCAAAAGAATGGTCTTTTAAAAACAAATGAAAATGATTAATTTGATGTATGCGAGTCTTGTTTACAAGGTAAGATGACAAAGGCCCCTTTTTGTGGGACTAATGAAAGGGCAAAAGATTTATTAGGGATCATACATTCGGATGTATGTGGACCTTTTAAACCGATGACTAGGAATGGTGAAAGATACTTCATTACCTTTACCGACGACTATAGTCGTTATGGGTATGTGTACTTGTTAAGGCACAAACATGAATCTTTTGAAATGTTCAAAATCTTCAAGAATGAAGTAGAAAATCAACTCAACAAAACGGTCAAGATTCTTCGTACCGATAGAGGAGGTGAATACCTAAGTAGTGAATTTCAAGAGTATCTTAGAAGTTGTGGGATTGTCTCACAACTTACTCCACCTAGAACACCACAACATAATGGTGTGTCTGAGAGGAGGAATCGGACTCTATTGGATATGGTTCGATCTATGATGGCTAGAAGTACACTACCTCTATCATTTTGGGGTTTCGCTTTGCTCTCCGCAGCCCGTATTTTAAATATGGCCCCAACCAAGAAAGTGGAAAGGACACCTTTCGAAATATGGCATGGAAAGGTTCCATCATTGTCATATTTAAAAGTTTGGGGGTGTGAGGCTTATCCTAAGCAATACACTCAAAACAAACTGGAAGCCCGATCCACTAAGTGTATCTTTGTTGGATATCCTAGAGATTGTATGGGATATTATTTCTATGATCCAACAAAGCAGAAAGTGTTTATTGCTCGAAAGGCAGAGTTCTTGGAAACTAAGTTCCTTTCGGAAGGAACTAGTGGAAGAACAGTGGAACTTGAAGAGGTTCAAGATTCACAAGACGATACACATTTGGTTGATACTAGCAATCAACATGAGGATGTTGAGAATGATCATGTGGATGATCAAGATACACAAAACGTTCGCAGATCTGGTACAGTTAGTGTTCCTCCTGAGAGATATGTATTTTTCATGGATGGATGCTATGTGGTGGATTCCGATGAACCAACCACATACCGTGATGCAATGTCAAAACCTGATTTTGACAAATGGCAAGAAGCCATGAACGTTGAGATGCAATCCATGTATGATAACCAAGTTTGGGAATTGGTTACACCTCCTCTTAAATCCAAGGTAGTTGGAAGTAAGTGGGTTTTCAAGAAGAAAACCGATATGCATGGAAACTTGGATACTTATAAATCTAGACTTGTAGCAAAAGGTTACACTCAAACTCAAGGCGTTGATTATGATGAAACTTTCTCGCCTGTGGTGATGCTAAAGTCTATCAGGATATTGTTTGCCATAGCTGCATATTATGACTATGAGATTTGGCAAATGGATGTCAAAACCGCTTTCCTTAATGGATATCTTGAGGAAGATGTCCATATGGAACAGCCTGAAGGTTTTGTCGATCCAAAACATCCTAATAAGGTATGTAAGTTAAAGAAGTCAATCTATGGATTAAAACAAGCATCGAGAAGTTGGAATCATCGTTTTGATGATGAAGTAAAGAAATTTGGCTTCATCAAAAACGCTGACGAAGCTTGTGTATATAAAAAGGCTAGTGGGAGCATCGTTACTTTTCTTGTATTATATGTCGATGACATTCTACTATTTGGAAATGACATTCCAACCTTGGAAGGTGTAAAAACCTGGCTTGGAAGCTGTTTTTCCATTAAGGATCTTGGTGAAGCCGCCTATATCTTGGGAATTAAGATCTATAGGGATAGATCAAGGCGGTTGATAGGCTTAAACCAAAGTGCATACATTGACAAAGTCTTGAAGAGGTTCAAGATGGAGAATTCAAAGAAATGTTTAGTACCTATTCAAAAGGGGACTATATTGAGCACGTCTCAATGCCCTAGTTCAAAGGTTGAGCAAGAAAGAATGAATGGAGTCCCATATGCATCTGCTATAGGATCCATCATGTATGATATGATATGTACAAGGCCGGACGTGTCATATGCTCTAAGCATGACAAGTAGATATCAACAGAATCCTGGTAATAGTCATTGGATGGCTGTTAAAAGTATTTTGAAATACCTTAGAAACACTAAGGATATGTTCTTAATATATGGATCTGGTGAGGAGGAACTCGTTGTAAAGGGTTACACGGATGCGAGTTTCCAAACTGATCGAGATGATTCACGATCATAGTCGGGATATGTCTTCATTATGAATGGAGGAGCGGTCTCTTGGAAGAGCTCAAAGCAAGATGTAGTGGCACTATCTACAACAGAATCAGAATACATCGCCGCTTCATTGGCAGCTCAAGAAGCTGCATGGCTAAGGAAGTTCATTGCCGATCTAGGGGTTGTTGCTACCATTCAAGACCCCCTAGAGATCTTTTGTGATAACGAAGGGGCCATTGCTCAAATCAAGGAACCTCGTGCTCATCAAAAGACTCGGCACATTGAACGGAGGTTCAACTACATAAGGGATGAAGTTGAAAAGGGAAAGATATGTATTCGCAAAGTTCACACCGATCAAAACATTGCGGATCCATTCACGAAGCTCCTTCAAAGGAAAAAGCATGAAAGTCATACTTGTTCCTTAGGACTTCGATATTCTAGTGACTGGAGTTGATTAAATTTTGTATTTGGATATCGGAACTTATGTAATTTGACTTGATTATATGGTTATAATTTTCATTTACTGTTCCATTTTAGCATGTTTAAATCCATGAATAAATGAGTTATTCTAAACGTCCGTAGTCGATCATATTTGTGGGAACAACAATGAATGTAAGACTATTATAAACTTGGATTGGTTGATATTCACAAGGTATGAATACAGAGCAAGAGGTTGCTGCCAAGGTTCATTGATTTCTATGGGATATAGATATAGGACTGGCCCGCTCTCAAATATTTCTTCATGGAATCTCTGTGATTAGTCATAAGAAATATTGAGTAAAGGCGAATATCATTGTGTCCTCAGACCTGAGATACATATTGGGTCTTGATATTCACCAAGTATTGTACTTTGACTTAGTACTTTGCTGTTCTGAAACATGGCAGTACATAAGGCTGAGTTCAAGTATGATACAAGGTGATTGTGAGAGACATATGTAGTCAAGATGGAATTTGTTCCTCTTATTCGTTGAGAGTAAGATGTCTAAGGCCTGTTAAAGTTAAATCGTCAGAGAATGACAACTCTATGTCTCCAGGATTTAACATGACATATGTAATAAAAGGATAAATGATTGATTCACCTAAATCATATTCAAGTAAGGTACTTGAAGAGGATGATGTTATTGAATGGCACTTAGTCATATACATTAGGAGTAGCAAACCGTTGCTAGGCGTTATTTGTTGCTTGCATCAATCTTCTATGAATCTTGTGCAAGTGGGAGATTGTAGAATTCGATCTGCCCAAGATACATATTAATTTGATGTGGCTAATGTGATATGATCCAAGTCGGGTCATACCCAACAACAAGCTAGACAAACACCTACTATATTTGTTTATTGATTTGATCAATTAAATAAATAATAACACTTCAGACATTTAGAAAGTGGTTTTCTAAGTAGATGCACTTGAGAAATTAATAAACAACATGGGTTTATTTATTTATGAGAGATTACTTTATAATTGTTATTTAATGGTTAAGTAACATTATTAAAGTTTATAAAATGTAGCATGACTTGTAATGGGTTACAAGTTTTAATTAAAATCTTGTTTAAAAAAATTAGGTGGGAAGATTTGAAAGGGAGCCATCCCATTGGACCAAAAAATTCGGCCCTTATGTGGTCTTGGGAGGCCACACCCACTTAATTTAGCTGCATTCATTTGATGATAAACATACATGCAAAAACTCTCTCTCTCCTCAAGAATCTCTAAGCCTTTTCTCCCTTTTTCTTCTCCATTTTCACAGCAGAAAAGTGGGTTTTAAGAGGCTGATTTTCAGCTGGAAACAAGTGTATTCTAGGGCTGAAATCTTGTGTTGGAAACCTAGCATTCAAGGTGTTTGTTGGTGGCTTGGGGTGTCGCGGATTTGAGGTCTTCTTGCTTGAAGATTTAGCTCTCAAACATCATCATCTTCATCTTATATTACACGAGTTCTAAGAGGTAGTATATGATGTTTTTGAATGGTTTTTTGATAGCATGTTATTTCATATTTAGACCCATTGTTCTTGGGTTTTTGTTTTAACAAGTGTATATGACACATAAACTCACTAATCTTAAAATGTTTTAAGAATAAACTCCACTGCATTTTCATCATAAAAATGGTTAATATGACTTTGATAAACATCACAAAATCCCTATAGTTAGTATATGTGGAGGATGACATCTTGAAACTATGTTATCATGATGTCATCCTTGATATCACCAATAATAGTATTATTTGTTGTCCCGGTGTTACGTAATCCTCAGTGATTTTAACAGCGTGTTATAAGAAATCGTCTTATGACACAATGTTAATAAATCTGGTGAATGATACCATCATAATGAAAGTATGTTATCATGATTATCATTCTTGTTGTTTGTTGTCATTATCAGCATGTTATCTCTTGTTTATCTCATCGTTCATTCATGTAAGAAAATAAAATGTTATAAGATATAATCTTACAACTAGTATTATTCTATTCTGTTGATGATTCATGAAACTATATTATCATGTTTCATCCTAGTTATCCCAGTTATGTTATGATCAGACAAGCATGCATATAATGATAAGCGATAATAAAGTCAAACAATATTATCTAAATCATAGTATAAGAGTGACGTTGCACTAAATCTTTTAAGTAATTAAAAAGATTTAGCATGTTTCTCAGCCCCAAGATTTGAAATAAGTTAAGAGCAGAAAAGGGGCGTATGAACTCACCTTGTAGTTGTTCTGGTTGACTAAGTATAAATAAGAATGCACACGCTCTTTCTTGTACTTGATGTAGTTTTTACAATCCTGTATTGATTTCACATTGTTTGTAACTTGTAAGTATGAGTTATGGATACTTGGTTGCGTGTATGTGTTAGCCCTTAAGTTGGCTAACACCTATCGGTCTTGGTCAACATTCGGCCTGGTTTACTTGTTAGGGATTATGCTCACACTTAACCAATTTAGGCCATTAGTATAACATGTATTTATGTTGTGTGTTTAGCTTGACTTGTCAACATAATAAGTTATGAAAATGTGAAACTCATTATAGTTTTCTAAGTATGAAACTTAGAACTATAGTTTAGAGTTTTCCATGTTATCCTTGTTAAACGTGAATTGGTTGTTATATAGTTAAAAAATAACCATGTCACCATCTTTGTAGTAATTTAAGGTTTTAGTATTGTTTATAATTCCCATGCATGATTCCTTATAAATGGTTTCAAGTGTGTGGTTACCATATTAGTGTTGTGGCCGAAACAATGAACCCTAGGCCGAATGTATGTATGGACCGAATGGTTTGTCATAGGCTGAACCAAGGTGGCCGTATGAGGGTGTTGGGCCGATTGAAAGATTGTCCGATCTAATGGCTCCTTCTTCAGCCGAATGTGGACATTGAGCCGAAGTATGACTTAGGTCGAATGGCTAGGCTTAGCCGATTGAAAGCCTTAGGCCGAATGAATAGACTTGGCCGATTGAGGATACATAGGCCGAATGGTGTAGTGACCCGAATAGGTCTAGGCCGAATGAAGGTTAAGCTCCGAATGAGAATGATGTGGTCGAGAGAATGAGAACCCATTCGGCCAAATCAACATAGTCATGCGGCCGCTGCTTCTGTTGGACATGGTCCCTTCGGCTGAGTGTCTTTCGGCCACTGCCATACGGCCGAATGTACCCATTCAGCTAGCTGCAAGTCAGGGTATGTGACAACACATGAACCAGGTTTATATTAAAACCTTAATTACAACGCATTCTGTTAACATGATTTGATAGACACACATATTGGAAACATTAAGTAGAGAAACATGTCACTAGTTGAGAGCAATAAAGTACACATGCCATAAATGTTAGAAGCAAGTGAATCATATTAAAAATTTTTACATAACAATCCAAGTGTTACAAGAAATTTGTATCCTTACAAATAATTATGACGACCCAAATGGGTGAAACATTAACAAGGTATTATAAGACTTTACCCTATAACACAAAAATGAAACCATAAATACACATGTATATTCCAATATAAATATTAGTGCACACTTAAATTAATAAAAATCATATTATGTATGCATGACAACATCAATTAAACAACACTCTTTACATTACATATATATATGCAGGACCCATAACAATACGTGTATATATATATATGTACACATTTCGATTTTTATATACATGCATGCATAAAAATCAAACCCTACAATACATATGCATATATATATATATATATACACACATGCATGCGTGAATCACACACACATAAAAATGATATGCATGCACACGACACACACACTGATTCAAACCATAAAACAACATATATGTATACATCTAGATACATACGTGACACACACAAGAATTTATATAGATAAAATATATATGTATATACACACGGTTATGCATATATACTTACATACAATCTCTTACTACACCTCCCATCACCACCAATAACAAAACACTCTACTCTTTCCCACATTTATCACCTTATCAAAACCCTTACTTTTCTTACACTCTAAAAACAAAATATCATTCTCTCTCTCTATCCCTTTCACGACTATACACACACATATATTTACATACATATATTCGGTATACACACACACACTATCACAAGAAAACAAAAACTTTCTTACACCACCTCTTCCCTTAACCAATCCACCCCCTTCCTTTCCTCTCACTTTGACCGAATCCTACCCCCTTCCCTCTCTCTAAATTCGGCCACAACAAACATACATTCACACTCCTCATTTGAATTCTCACAACTCAAGAAAAACACTCTCATTTCCTCCCCTCTCAAACTCGACGAGTTCCAGCCTCTCCCTCTCAAGAGATCGACGGTTTGGAGGTCACAACACAAGACCATCTCGAGTTCAAGGCTTACATCGACACAAAGGTTAGCTAGTGAGTCTCTAAAGCTCGAAAATCTTGTTCTATCTACTCCTTTCTTCCTACAACTCAAGAACAGCCCTAGACCCATTTTCTAAACATTCTATACCGTGAATATGAAGGCTAAGAACTTCTATGATGCGAAAAACTAAATGCATGTACATGCATGTGTGAAAGTTTGACTTTCTTAAACAAAAATCATGATTTTCGTAATAATAACCCTTACACATCCAAAGAATCTATTTTTTAATCTAATGTTAACCCTTTTAAAATCCATGGGGACGAGTACATTGAATCATGCATACACATGCAAGCCTTGCATGTGTAAGTTCTTGAGTTTGGAGAACCACCACTTCCCTTTTGTAACTTCAATGAACTCTAAAACCATTCAATGCCTTCTACATGTCTTAACAGCCCACAACCATCTTAGAAACGTTGAACACGAGTGTTAAGCACAAGAGTAAGAACCACATCCCTTGAAGTATTGTTTTATGAGCATGCATGTACGTAAAAATGGATTTTTATAACTTCAAAAATGATAATATATGTATCACGAAAATTAGAGCAGGTTTATGTGTGACAAATCTCTGGAATTATTGTATAAAAGATTAGCTTTATGATGATAGATAGGTTATATTGGTAATTTTGACCAAAAACCGAATTTTTAAGGCTTAGAATTTCATAAAATGTCAAAATTTATGTTAAAAACCTTCTGGCCAGAATAAATAAATAAAATAGGCTTATAATAATGTTAGGATAACACCCAAAAAGTTTGAGTATTTATTGATACCCACAAAATAAGTTATGAATTTTACAAAATCTCTATAAAATGTGGTAAAATTGGTAGAAATAGCTTCTATGAAATAAAATTCTAACTGTAATTTATTTTAGTCTTAATATATTTGTGCAACCTGGGAAAAATATTAAAACTACAAATGTATGGTTAAACCTAATTATTTACTATTTAATATGTTAATTAAGCCTAAAAATGCAAATTTAATTCGTCACTATCCAAAATATGAAATAAATATTATCCTAGAATGGGAAATATATTGTGATGTTCCAGTAAAACTTTTGTAATTTTTAGTAACTGTTAAGTATTTATTTTGATAATTTGTATATTAAACAGTATAAAAATCAATTAAAATAGTAAACGAGGTCGAAAAATTCTGAAATTTCTACAGTAGCCTAAGGACACATTTATTATTCTGTACAAAAAGTTTTGGAATTTTTAAAGACCTGAATCCTTTAAAGTGAATTTTTGAAGGATTTAAAATGAATAAAAATGAAATTTTATATAATATCCATGTATAAAAATAATAAGCAATGGTTAAATAACAATTTTCCCAGACCCTTTACTGATAAAAATAAATAGGAAAATTTTTATAAATTATTAAAACCTATATTAGATAATTGCAAGTTCCTATTAAACTATTTATAATCATATAAATATATATATATATATATATATATATATGTATAAAGATATATCTATATACTATATATAATGTATATAAGAGAGAGAAACTCTTAAATTTAAGAGGTACAAATTTTAAAGGCTATAATACAAGTTAATAATGCAAGTCTTGGTTATAAGTGAGATGTCATTGTACAACATACAGAAATCCCTAAATATTTCAAAATTCAAACTCACCTCTTTCAAATTCGTGAACACTCTCTGTAAAATCACCTCTAGAAATCCTCTCTTGATAGTCCTCTCCTACAACCACCACCAAATCACCAATATCCCTCGACAGAAGAACACCATCAACTGCAATGTAGGACTTGCTTCCGTCTCAATCGATTTAGGGTTTGGAAATGAAGATATTTGTTTAATTGTTCTATTTTTTCAAGTTTGTTTCTTCTGGTGATGGGATATAGAAAGCAAATGTGACTGCGGTAAGGGACGAGGCAAGGAGGTAGGCTTTGATGTGTATCTTCTTTTTCTCATTAACTTTGTTTTCTTTTCCCTTTAATCTGCTCTACTTTGTTTTTTTTTTTTGCAGGTCCTTTGTCATCCATTTGCTTAGGCTTCTCTTGCTACATATTACATCAGATTCGTGTGTATGTCTAGATCCATTTTTGTTTTCATGTGAATCATTTGAATTTTCCTTTTGATGTTTCTTTATGTTTTTGGCTACCAGATGGATGGATCTTTTCTGCACCAAAAGAAGATTGTAGTTGGCTACCAGATGGATGGCTTGTTGATCTGCATTGTAAAAATTATAGGGTGAGATATAAGGTAATTTGAAACCCAATTACACTTTAATTTCAGTCTTTAATTAATTAATTTATCAAGTTGTGACCTCTAATGGCACATCATGCATCTTCAAACGTATCACATCTGACAATGTTCTTAACATTATGCTTTTTATCTATAAGAATTATGCCTTTTTTATTGATTACAATACATAATTTGCTTCATGTTTTTATTTTTCCTTTTCTTTTTATATGGATATCTGTCAAAGAATCTGGTTATTGTTCTCCTCCTATGGATTTATTAGGATCCTGTAGCTCGGAAACAATTCCATTCAAAGCCAACGGTGCTAAAGTATCATCTTTACTGTCGAGATAAAACATGTGGTTCGGGCTGAGTGGGTCAAATTAGTTTTCTTCTCTGAACTAAAGTCATTATTTCACTTATCATCTAACGTATTTAAGTGAAATATTTTTGAGGTTTATGTTCAGTGTGTGTTCTTTTGTTGCTAATTTTTACTTTTATTTTTGTCAATTTAGTCATGTGGCTCTACTTTCAGGTGGTGATGTGCTGGTTATACTCTTGTTCTACGCAATAAAAAGATATGTTCATGATTTCTCTATTTTTTGTGCTGATACATTGAGAAATGTTGACCCTTTAATGCTGGTACATATGTCTTTTTGTCTACAACTTGCGGAGAATTACCCAAAATAGCAGTGTGTTTTTATAGTTTTACCAATCAAGATAACTTGGTTACAAAATTAAGCAAAATAGCAAGGTAGCAGTATCATATTAATTGTTTTGATCTACAGTAGCAAACTACTCATAATTGCTAAAACATAGTAACATTCGCACCAAATGTTGCTATGGTTGGTAATAAATTAATATGTTGTCTTGAATCCTTGATTAACGAAAGTTTGAAATTATATAATGGCAATTAGTTTTGATAAGTAGTTCAGGAAACTATAGTATTGTTTTGGGTGTATTAATGGAGGCTGGACCAAGGGAGGGCGGTCGCCCGTAGCCATGGGTCAGCCCACACTATGAATGAAAACATGTGATTGGGTGTCTCCTTTGTGTGTTTTTAAATGAGGTGTTACTGTTATAAAAAAATAGTTAAAAAGGAAGAATATGATTCTTGATTATGGCATCATTTACATATTTTGTGACCCTAATAATTATGTTAATTTGAATTTGAAGTTAGCAAGCCAAATTGTAAATTTCAGATCACTAATTAACTAACATAATAAATGTAACAACTTGTAAATTTCAGGTTCGCCGCATCTCGCGGGTTTCCTGCTAGTATATATATACATGTATAAGTGTTAAACACTTAAACCCTTGAATATTGGCATGTAGTTAACTATACAACTACACGATGTAAGTTGATAATATTGCATAAGAAACAATAGCACACCAATAATTATGGCATGATTATATGCTAAAAATTCTAAACATATATTAGGCAATTGAACCAATCAAGGCAAACCACCAAACCATTAAATCATCAGTTAACCAAACCCCATCGCTAGCACAGGTGAGTTCATGTGATCCCTTTTCTTTTTACTGTTTTGGGATACTGAAAGCATGCTCTATAAACTGTTTATAAAATTATATTTATGTGATAATGAACGTCCGTTTCAAATAAAATTGCTTCCCCTAGACATTAAACATAATTTACAACCATTAACTCATAAGGAGAGGTAGTGAGTATATGGGTAGTACTACTTGGGGAATCCCCCACGCACAGTGGCCCGAAAGGGTGGCCTTATAAAAATAAGTTTGAAACCCCACTGAGGTTAATATCAACCGTTGTGGCATATACTCTTTATGATACATTTACACCGAGAGCAGGAATGGGTCTCGGAATGGGAAGTAAATTAGAGTGACCATGTTATGGGCTAAAATTATAGGAGGCAAACGCCCGGGCATGGAGCAGGGTTGGTTGTATTGTTATTGAATTATCACATGTTATACTTTATTATGTTATTGTTACTATTGTGTCATAATATTAAACTCATGCTATTACCAACTTTTCAGTTGACGTATTTTAGCATGTCTTTCAGGTTGAATGATAAGAGTAGGCGAACTGGATCAACTTCTAGAGGCGTATGATAGCTTTTAGAATGGAGTTAATTGCAAACAATTTATGATATTGGATAATGTTTTATTTGGCCCTGCTTGGCATTTAGACAATTGTTGTGTGTTGAGATTTTATTTGCTTTAGTTTGCTTTGGGCTATGGATTATTTATACTATGCTTCCGCCAAGTTAGTTTAAATTATTGAAATCAATCGTTGTACCCTAATCTCCTTGAGTTGGGGTGTGACAGGTTGGTATCAGAGCTAAGGTTATAGAGAATGAGGTGCCTTAGCATACCTAAGACTATGACCGAGAGATTGGGACAAGTAGGAAATAGGATACTTAGGAATTTAGAAATGTTGCTTTAGAAAATTTAGGAAAAATTAAAATATTAAATATTCTAACAAATTATTGCAGGAAAATGGACGCAAAAGGCAAAGGAATTAGCAAAGGAGGACCATCGAGCCGACCCAGGGTTTTTGCGAGAAGAGACTTTCCACCGGCAGTTCCTGAAGAATTGCACCGTCAGTTTCCTCAACACTACAGCCCTATGCCAGAGGATGCTTACATCACATCTTCGGAGTCGGAGCCCATGGAGCATGATGTCGCTGCATCATCCACGCCTAGTAGATCCCGTACTAGGTCCATGTCGCACCTACTACCCCGTAGGGAGCCGAGTAACGTACCAGTGAGGAGGCCTACGCCAGTTATGGGGGCAAGGCCAGGAGCCTCTGCCTCATTTCGTATACCGAGGAGTGGGCCCCTTCACCCTAGTATGGGGGAGCCTCACGTGACCCAACCCGCACGCCACAGCATTCATTCAGGACATTCTGCGAGATATGGAAGGGAGATAGCAGGACCGAGTAGAGAGAGAGCTTCGAAGAGTAACCCGCAGCGGGAGGAGAATTTTATGCTATGGTCAGCCATGTTTGAACAAGAAAAGAGGGCGAGCCACCTGGCAGAGCAATTCCAGAGACACGTGGGAGCTGTAACCTTACAGCTAGAGATGACCCGTAAGGAGCTTAAGGAATCCCGAGAGGCTAATCAGGCATCGAAGAAGAAGGGTTTCTTCTCATCCATGTGGGACACTATCCGTGGCAGGAAGAATTGAGAGCCTTATCACTTGTATTTGTTATGATTGATTATGAAACATTTTATTTCGGGTCTGCGTACCCAGTATTTTTATTTATGACACAATGTTATTATTGGGAGTGTTTCCCAAGAACTTTATGATTTGAATTATGGATGCAATGAATGGACTGGTTGATTTTGAAACATTGAATTATGATGCATACGACTTGGTTGTTTGGTTGACATTATATGATGCATAATGATGGAAATTGTTAAGGTAATGTAATGGCATGATACAAGAATAGTGATTGAACTCATGGTTGATAGAAAAATTTATACAATGTAGTGGTTTATATTTATCTCTTGATTGGTTGTTTAAATAAATATTTTATATGCTAAATTGATACATTGTTATGCTTTAAATGATTTGTCAACAAAAATTAATAACAATAAATTTCTCTATGTGTGAAACTTATAATATAGAATGCCTCCCCAACGTAGCCAACGACTGAACCGTGGTCAACCCAATGCGGAAGCGAATCCGAACCCTCGAACCGGACGAAGAAGGAATCCACCACCACCCTCCCCGGAAAATTCAGTTAACCATGTTGAAAATAGGGAGAATCCCTCAGAGGGCAACCCAAACGTGGGTAGAAATGGAGGAGATCGAAACATGGAGGATAGAATGAAAAATCTTATTACTAGGCATATCCAGAATGCAATACCAACTATTGCAGCTCAGATCAGGGCGGATATGAATATCGAAAACCAAAACGAAAATGCTCACGGAGCAGGAGGACCAGAGATCGAACAGGCAGAGATGGAAGAACGGAAGGGGTGCTCATAGAAGACTTTCATGGCATGCAAGCCAAAAGATTTTGAAGGTAAGGATGGTGCTGTAGGGGCAATTAGATGGTTGGAGGATATGGAGGCAGTGTTGGACATCAGTGATTGCAAGGAGGATAACAAGGTGAAATATGCAACTCACTCTCTAAAGGGATCTGCATTAACATGGTTGAACACCATTGTCAAAACTAGGGGCCGAAACACCATTAAGGACATGAAGTGGAAAGACTTTAAAGATCTGGTTACTGAAAAGTTTTTTCCAATTAATGAACTGGAAAGAATCGAAGCTGAATTTTTGACACATGAAATGATTGGGTTGGATCATACCAAGTACATTAATCGATTCAATGAAATGGCGTTGTTAGTTCCACACCTGGTTACCCCTGAGACTAAAAGAATAGGAAGATACATCTGGGGATTAGTACCACAAGTTAGGGGGTTTGTCAGGATAGCAAGACCAGCTACTTTTCAGTCGGCAGTAGAGCTAGGAGGAACACTTACAGAGGAAATAGTGAGGTGTGGGAAAATTAGTCAAGAAAAGGTGGGTGACAAGAGGAAGTGGCAAGACCTCAGTAATGATAGAAAAGGGAATTAAAAGTTTAGGAAATTTGAAGGTAGGAGAAACGACTTTGGCAAAGCAAAGGAATCGACTGCACCCAGACCAGGAAGGAAAATATACCTAGGAACTAGTCCTTGGTGTGACAAGTGCAAGATACATCATCAAGGGGAATGCAACCCAAAGTACTGTTACAAGTGTAAGAAAGCAGGACATCTACTTAAGGATTGCAGGGTCAAGGATGTAGCTAGATGCTTTGAATGCGGGGACACCGGGCATTTGAGGAATGTGTGTCCTAAATTGAAGAGGGATAAGCCACAAAAAGCAACGGGAAGAGCATTTGTACTCACTGCAACTGAAACTCAGAAAGATCCGGAGATGATAATGGGTACGTTTCTTTTAAACAATCATGTAGCTAGTATACTGATTGATAGGGGTGCCACTTTTAGTTTTATATCAACAAAATTCAGATCCTTACTCGATAAACAATCTACTTGTTTGAAAGACATATGTGAAGTAGAGATAGCCATTGGAAAACTGATAAGTATAAAAGAAATGTTGAAAGACTGTGAACTAATTATGGAAGGATAAAAGTTTAAGATAGATTTACTGCCTATTGAATTAGGAGGCTTTGATGTAGTTATTGAAATGGATTGGTTAGCTATGAATAAGGTAGAACTTAACTGTGAACATAATATTATGACAATTCCCTTAACTAATGATAAGAAGATAATAGTGATCGGGCGTAAGGTAAGAGAATTACCGCGCATCATTTCGTATGCAAAGACGGAGAAGTATTCAAGGAAGGGAAACATGATTTACTTAGCCTATGTGGTCACCGAGAAAGAAGATACAGTACCCAAGGAAATACCAATTGTATCTGAATATTTGGATGTATTCCCGGAAGAGTTGCCGGGAGTGCCGGCACCGAGACAAGTGGAATTCCGAATTGATTTGATACCCGGGGCATCACCAGTAGCTAAAGCACCTTATCGCTTAGCACCTTCCGAAATGCAAGAGATGGTGATTAAAATACAAGAGCTGATGGATAAAGGTTTCATAAGGCCGAGCTTCTCTCCATGGGGAGCCCCAGTATTATTTGTGAAGAAGCAGGACGGGACGTTGCGAATGTGCATCGACTATCAAGAGCTGAACAAAGTTACTATAAAGAATTGTTATCCACTCCCAAGAATCGACGACTTGTTTGATCAACTTCAAGAGGCAAGCTACTTTTCAAAGATTGACTTAAGATCAGGATATCATCAATTGAGAGTTAGGGAAGAGGATGTCCCTAAAACCGCTTTCAGAACTCGTTACGGACATTATGAGTATATGGTAATGCCATTCGGGCTTACTAACAATTAATGAACAAAATATTGCAGAATCAAAAGTGGCTCTAGTTTACGGTCAAATGAATAAACCGCCGGGAGCTCGTATGAGAGTTGGTTTGACTGCCCTAACTATGGCGGAATATTTCCGAGATTTTAATGAACAAGACGTTCTTTTATTTGTTGACAATATCTTCCGTTTTGTTCAAGCAGGATCTGAAGTATCCGCCTTGTTGGGTAGAATGCCTTCCGCTGTGGGTTATCAACCTACCCTTAGTACCGAAATGGGTTCTTTACAAGAAAGAACTACTTCTACCAAAGAAGGGTCCATAACTTCTATTCAAGTTGTTTATGTACCTCCAGATGATTTGACGGACCCTGCTCCTGCTACGACATTTGCACATTTAGATGCTACTACCGTACTATCAAGAGGATTAGCCGCCAAAGGTATCTATCCAGTAGTAGATCCTTTAGATTCAACGTCAACTATGCTACAACCCCGGATCGTTTGTGACGAACATTATGAAACTGCACAACAGGTTAAGCAAACTTTACAACGTTACAAAGAACTTCAAGATATTATAGCTATTCTTGGATTAGATGAATTATCGCACCTGCTGTGTTTTTGGATCTCATGAACCGAGTGTGTAAACCATACTTGGATAAATTCGTGATTGTATTCATTGAGGATATACTAATATACTCAAGGAGTGCAAAAGATCATAAGGAGCACCTACGAAAGATGTTGGAACTCTTAAGGAAGGAAAAGTTATATGCTAAGTTGAGCAAATGTGAATTTTGGATGAGAGAAGTATAGTTCTTGGGACACATTATAAATGAGGACGGATTACAAGTAGATCCTTCAAAGATAGAGGCAATTAAGGAATGGGAGACACCAAGAACTCCTACCAAAATAAGGCAATTTTTAGGATTGGCCGGTTATTGTAGAATATTTATTGAGAATTTTTCAAAGATAGCACTACCTTTAACTACTTTAACACAGAAGAAAGTGACCTTTGAATGGGGAGAAAGACAACAAGAAGCATTTGACACACTTAAGCAAAAGTTGTGTAGTGCACCTATATTATCCTTACCAGAAGGAAACGAAGATTTCGTAGTCTACTGTGATGTTTCTAAAATGGGACTGGGTTGTGTGTTAATGCAAAGAAAGAAGGTAATTGCATACGCATCACGACAATTGAAAACACACGAGAAAAACTATACCACCCATGACTTAGAGTTAGGAGCTGTAGTGTTTGCTTTAAAGATATGGAGACACTACTTATATGGAACAAATTGTGAAATCTACACTGATCACAAGAGCTTACAACATATACTCGATCAGAAAATACAAAATATGAGGCAAAGGAGATGGGTAGAGTTGTAAAGTGATTATGACTGTGAAATCCGGTATCATCCAGGAAAGGCAAATGTGGTAGCAGATGCCTTAAGTCGGAAGGAGAGAGTAATTCCATTAAGAGTAAAAGCCCTAAAGATGACAACAGGAATTGACTTGAAGGAAAAGATCCGTAATGTTCAACAGGAAGCCTTGACCAAGGAAAAGTTAAAGGAAGAGTCATTGATGAGAATCGAGAAACAATTTGATGAAGAAGATCAAGGTAGATTGAAGGCATTCAAAGGAAAAATATGGATACTCCGGCATGGGGGCATGAGGGAAGAAATTTTGGAAGAAACCCATAAGTCTAGATACTCAGTGCATCCCGGCAGTGACAAGATGTACCATGAGATAAAAGAAAAATTCTGGTGGCCTGGGTTAAAAGGATCAATAGCAGAGTATGTAAGCAAATGCTTAACTTGTGCAAGAGTAAAAGCGGAGCATGAAAAACCATCTGGATTGTTACAACAACCAGAGATACCTGCATGGAAGTGGGAACATGTCACTATGGATTTTGTGACCAAGTTACCTCGGACCGCCAGTGGTCATGACTCGATATGGGTAGTCATTGATAGGTTAACAAAAATGGCACACTTCTTACCCATAAGGGAAGACTACTAAATGGATAAGTTAGCAAAGTTATATATGAATGAAATTGTGTCAAGACATGGAGTACCTATATCAATAATCTCGGATAGAGATAGTCGTTTCACGTCAAGATTCTGGCAAACTCTTCAGGAAGCTCTGGGAACAAAATTAAAACTAAGTACAGCCTACCATCCTCAAACGGATGGGCAAAGTGAAAGGACTATCCAGACACTGGAGGACATGCTGAGAGCGTGTGTAATAGATTTTGGAGGAAGTTGGGATACACACTTGCCATTGGTTGAGTTCTCCTATAATAACAGCTACCATACTAGTATCCAAGCGGCACCGTTTGAGGCACTATATGGGAGAAAATGCAGATCACCGCTGTGTTGGAATGAAATAGGTGAAAGTCAACTAACCGGGCCAGAGATTGTTCAAGAAACTACTGATAAGATTCATAAAATCAAGGAAAGAATAAAGGCTGATCAAGACCGACAGAAGAGTTACGCAGATAAGAGACGAAGGCCTTTGGAGTTCAGTGTGGGAGATAAAGTCATGCTAAAGGTATCACCATGGAAGGGTACGGTACGCTTTGGCAAACATGGGAAGTTGAACCCTCGATTTATTGGACCCTTCAAAATTTTGGCACGAGTAGGAAATGAAGCTTATCAGCTAGAACTCCCATTAAAATTAGAAGGAATACATGACGTGTTCCATGTGTCAAACCTCAAGAAATGTTTGGTGGACGAAAGTTTGATCATACCTTACCGAGAGGCAAAGGTCAATAAACAATTACAATTCATGGAAGAACCTGTGGAAATCATGGACAGACAAGGCAAGAAGTTGAGGCGTAGTAAGATACCAGTTATAAAAGTACGTTGGGATTCCAAACGAGGACCTGAGTTTACTTGGGAAAAAGAATCAGAGATGCGTAGGAAGTACCCTCAATTTTTTCAAGCTACGAGTTGACTACGAAAAAACAAATTTCGAGAACGAAATTTCTATAAGTTGGGGAGACTGTGACAACACATGAACCAGGTTTATATTAAAACCTTAATTACAACGCATTCTGTTAACATGATTTGATAGACACGCATATTGGAAACATTAAGTAGAGAAATATGTCATTAGTTGAGAGCAATAAAGTACACATGCCATAAAGGTTAGAAGCAAGTGAATCATATTAAAAATTTTTACGTAACAATCCAAGTGTTACAAGAAATTTGTATCCTTACAAATAATTATGACGACCCAAATGGGTGAAACATTAACAAGGTATTATAAGACTTTACCCTATAACACAAAAATGAAACCATAAATACACATGTATAAAAATTTTTACGTAACAATCCAATTATTACAAGAAATTTGTATCCTTACAAATAATTATGACGACCCAAATGGGTGAAACATTAACAAGGTATTATAAGACTTTACCCTATAACATAAAAATGAAACCATAAATACACATGTATATTCCTATATAAATATTAGTACACACTTAAATTAATAAAAATCATATTATGTATGCCTGACAACATCAATTAAACAACACTCTTTACAATACATATATATATACACGATCCATAACAATACGTGTATATATATATGTACACATTTCGATTTTTATATACATACATGCATAAAAATCAAACCCTACAATACATATGCATATACATATATACATGCATGCGTGAGTCACACACACATAAAAATGATATGCATGCACACGACACACACACTAATTCAAACCATAAAACAACATATATGTATACATCTAGATACATACGTGACACACACAAGAATTTATATAGATAAAATATATATGTATATACACACGGTCATACATATATACTTACATACAATCTCTTACTACACCTCCCATCACCACCAATAACAAAACACTATACTCTTTCCCACATTTATCACCTTATCAAAACCTTTACTTTTCTTACACTCTATAAACAAAATATCATTCTCTCTCTCTATCCCTTTCACGACTATACACACACATATATTTACATACATATATTCGGTGTACTCACACACATACTATCACAAGAAAACAAAAAATTTCTTACACCACCTCTTCCCTTAACCAATCCACCCCCTTCCTTTCCTCTCACTTTGACCGAATCCTACCCCCTTCCCTCTCTCTAAATTCGGCCACAACAAACATACATTCACACTCCTCATTTGAATTCTCTCAACTCAAGAAAAACACTCTCATTTCCTCCCCTCTCAAACTTGACGAGTTCCAGCCTCTCAGTCTCAAGAGATCGACGGTTTGGAGGTCACAACACAAGACCATCTCGAGTTCAAGGCTTACATCGACACAAAGGTTAACTAGTGAGTCTCTAAAGCTCGAAAATCTTGTTCTATCTACTCCTTTCTTCCTACAACTCAAGAACAACCCTAGACCCATTTTCTAAACATTCTATACCGTGAATATGAAGGCTAAGAACTTCTATGATGCGAAAAACTAACATGCATGTACATGCATGTGTGAAAGTTTGACTTTCTTAAACAAAAATCATGATTTTCGTAATAATAACCCTTACACATCCAAAGAATCTATTTTTTAATCTAATGTTAACCCTTTTAAAATCCATGGGGACGAGTACTTTGAATCATGCATACACATGCAAGCCTTGCATGTGTAAGTTCTTGAGTTTGGAGAACCACCACTTCCCTTTTGTAACTTCAATGAACTCTAAAACCATTCAATGCCTTCTACATGTCTTAACAGCCCACAACCATCTTGGAAACGTTGAACACGAGTGTTAAGCACAAGAGTAAGAACCACATCCCTTGAAGTATTGTTTTATGAGCATGCATGTATGTAAAAATGGATTTTTATAACTTCAAAAATGATAATGTATGTATCACGAAAATTTGAGCAGGTTTATGTGTGATAAAATCTCTGGAATTATTGTATAAAAGATTAGCTTTATGATGATAGATAGGTTATATTGGTAATTTTGACCAAAAACCGAATTTTTAAGGCTTAGAATTTCATAAAATGTCAAAATTTATGTTAACAACCTTCTGGCCAGAATAAATAAATAAAATAGGCTTATAATAATGTTAGGATAACACCCAAAAAGTTTGAGTATTTATTGATACCCACAAAATAAGTTATGAATTTTACAAAATCTCTATAAAATGTGGTAAAATAGGTAGAAATAGCTTCTATGAAATAAAATTCTAACTGTAATTTATTTTAGTCTTAATATATTTGTGCAACCTGGGAAAAATATTAAAACTACAAATGTATGGTTAAACGTAATTATTTACTATTTAATATGTTAATTAAGCCTAAAAATGCAAATTTAATTCGTCACTGTCCAAAATATGAAATAAATATTATCCCAGAATGGGAAATATATTGTGATGTTCCAGTAAAACTTTTGTAATTTTTAGTAACTGTTAAGTATTTATTTTGATAATTTGTATATTAAACAGTATAAAAATCAATTAAAATAGTAAACGACGTTTAAAAATTCTGAAATTTCTACAGTAGGCTTAGGACACATTTATTATTCTGCACAAAAAGTTTCGGAATTTTTAAAGACCTGAATCCTTTAAAGTGAATTTTTGAAGGATTTAAAATGAATAAAAATGAAATTTTATATAATATCCATGTATAAAAATAATAAGCAATGGTTAAATAACAATTTTCCCAGACCCTTTACTGATAAAAATAAATAGGAAAATTTTTATAAATTATTAAAACCTATATTAGATAATTGCAAGTTCCTATTAAACTATTTATAATCATATAAATATATATATATATATATGTATAAATATATATATACATGTATAATTGTTAAACACTTAAACCCTTGAATATTGGCATGTAGTTAACTATACAACTACACGATGTAAGTTGATAATATTGCATAAGAAACAATAGCACACCAATAATTATGGCATGATTATATACTAAAAATTCTAAACATATATTAGGCAATTGAACCAATCAAGGCAAACCACCAAACCATTCAATTATCAGTTAACCAAACCCCATCGCTAGCACATGTGAGTTCATGTGATCCCTTTTCTTTTTACTGTTTTGGGATACTAAAAGCATGCTCCATAGACTGTTTATAAAATTATATTTATGTGATAATGAACGTCCGTTTCAAATAAAATTGCTTCCCCTAGTCATTAAACATAATTTACAACTATTAACTCTTAAGGAGAGCCGGTGAGTATATGGGTAGTACTACTTGGGTAATCCCCCACGCAGAGTGGTCCTAAAGGGTGGCCTTATAAAAATAAGTTTGAAACCCCACTGAGGTTAATATCAACCGTTGTGGCATATATTCTTTATGATACATTTACACCGAGAGCAGGAACGGGTCTCGGAATGGGAAGTAAATTAGATTGACCATGTTATGGGCTAACATTATAAGAGGCAAACGCTCGGGCATGGAGCAGGGTTGGTTGTATTGTTATTGAATTATCACATGTTATACTTTATTGTGTTATTGTTACTATTGTGTCATAATATTAAACTCATGTTCTCACCAACTCTTTAGTTGACGTATTTTAGCATGTCTTTCAGGTTGAATGATAAGAGTAGGCGAACTGGATCAACTTCTAGAGGCGTAGTCTAGCTTTTAGAATGGAGTTAATTGCAAACAATTTATGATATTGAATAATGTTTTATTTGGCCCTACGTGGCATTAGACAATTGTTGTGTGTTGAGACTTTATTTGCTTTAGTTTGCTTTGGGCTATGGATTATTTATACCATGCTTCCGCCAAGTTAGATTAAATTATTGAAATCAATCGTTGTACCCTAATCTCCTTGAGTTGGGGTGTGACAGGGTAGGCCAGGTCTCTCCAACCGAGCCTTAGTTCGAGGTTTACATGGTATCTCGGTCCTGGTCTGTGTTAGGGTTGGTTTCAAGGGTCTTGAGGTCGACTAGATGGGTTTTCAAACCGGCTTAGGATTAGTGGAAGATCAAGAGTGTGAAAACCCTAAAAATTGCCCCTTTCAAGCTCATTTACCTCTGTTTTGGTTGGATTTTGCCTCAGATCGGTTGTACTTTCGTGTAGAGGAGGTCGAGGGCTTCAATTAGTCTCCAAGAACGACGATTTCATCAAGAAATGAGCAAGATCTAGTGGATTGAAGTTTGGATTTTCTAGTGAGAGAGAACCGAGGTTTTGAATGTAGAGAGAGAGAAGGTGTAATAAATGAGGTTGTTGACTCAGTTAGGGTATTTATACCCCAAGTGAGTTCGGGTTCGTTTCGGTTGCTCACTTCTCGTTTTCGTCGCGTTTCTAGAACGAAATCGCGTGTTTTACGGATTTTAAATAATTAGTTTTATTTTTAGGTTTTTAAGGTAATTATTCCTTGTAATTATTTTAATTACTTTTTTTTTGATTTATTTCGTCGTAAATGTTTATTTTACAGTTCGCTTCAGATCGCGTCGCCTTCGCGCGTATTCGTTCGAATCGTCACCCGAACGAACACGACGATGGCTTCACTTTCCGATTTTTTTGTTTTATATATTTCAGTTATCATTTAAGAACTTTAAACTCACAGATATGTTTGTGTGAATCGTCACCCACGCAAACACACAGTCAGTTCGTTATTCTGAAACGATACTGAGCTTATGTGTTGTATTGTATTTCCTCGCTGACGGACTCAACTAAACTTTCCTGTTTTCACATTGTTCCCATTGAATTCGCTTTGTTTTCACACTGAGTTGTTGGCCATCTGATTCCTGTCATCTGTGGATATCAGATCGCAACAGATATGTTTTTGTCATTTGTTTGTACACTGTTGCTTCTCTTGAGTTGTTGCACTTACTGTATTTAAGTTTTCACTTAAACACATACAACTGTGGTTTATCGTGAGTTGTTGTACTTACTGTATTTAAGTTTTCACTTAAACACGTTCAACTGTTGTTTGTTTTCTGAGTTATGTTGTCACACATTGTTTACGCATTGTATTTACACACAGTAAATAGTAAAAGTACATGTACCGAATGGACTTGCCGGACGATCAGGTACTGGTTGTCACATAATTGATTGAGTCAAATAAGCCCAATTATCATGTCCTAGTTGTATTTAAGTGATTAATTATTCATTTAATTAAGCATTTAATATTATGTTTCTACAAGTGCAATGGTTGATCATGAATACGTGATGAACTCAAGAAATCAATAGTATTTCAATTTGTGGAAATCAAAATCAAACATGACGATGGATGGAATGAAACGCTTAATTATCATTAACAACAATATGTTAAGCGGTCGGGTATGTGGTGGGACGGTGGCTGGGCGGGCGGTAAGTTCGACCCTACATATGCCCTATATATAAGCATACTTGATTGGATAACATAGATGGTTGTTGATAAGGTTAAGGTTGTTATTTCGGGGCATCAAGGTAAACAGTTTTCAGGAAATCAAACGTTGTGGATCATAGGTACGGGATGAAATGCTTAATTATCACCATGAACAATATATCATGTGGTTTGGTATGTGGTGGGACGGTGGTTGGGCGGGCGGTAAGTTCGACCCTACATATGCCCTATATATAAGCATACTGAGATGGATGGTATAGGTGGTTAATGGTGAGGTTAAAGTTGTCATCCGAATGGTATGCAAATACATTTTTAAATAAAACTATATGAACTCACCAACCATGTGTTTACTTGATCTTTTTACATGACTTCTTTGGTAACGAACATGTCTAAGTAGAAGTTATTGCTCTTGGGACTAGGATGCCAGATAGAGGACCTATTATTTTGGACCTGCATATTTTTGAACATCATTTTACAGATTATTTTGTATATCTTGTGCAGATACAAGATAGAAGAATTATGATGTTCATAGTAGATTTACATTGTTAAATTATGAACAAAACTTGATGTAATTTAACTTTGTAATTCTATTTCCATTTAGCATTTTCTCATTATATACCATCTGCATTGTAAACAATCTGATCATCACGATTATCATTCCTGATATCGTGCCCCGAGGCCTTTCCGCCCAACGGGACACACGATATTGTTTGGCAGGAAGTCTAACTGATGAGAAGGTAAGGATAGGGGTCCTAGTAAGAAAACAGATGAGGAAGCGGTTTGAGTCAAAGAAGACTGAGGCAGGAAATTCAAAGGATTCAAAGAAAGTTTGGAACTATGCTTCTCTCACAACTGAGAAGAAGGTTTATGGGGGGCCTCTGCCCCAACGTGCCAAATGTAAATTTCATCATGGTACCACTTCCCCTTGCAGGTAATGCACCTACTGTAAGAGACTGGGTCATACAGTGGAATACTGTAACCTATGCAAACATGCTGGAACTACAACAGCCAATCATACACCCAGGGCATGCTATGAGTGTGGGGGCACAGATCAAATCATGTCCCGCTATCCAAAATTGACTCAAGGAAACAATGGAAATCCTGCTCGATTAGAGCATTTATGATGGGAGCTGATGAAGCAAGGGTGGACCCGAATGTAGTTATGGGTACATATCTCCTTAACAAGCATTATGTATCTGTGCTATTTGATACGGGTGCTGATAAGAGTTTTGTGTCAAGAGAATTTGAATCTGTGCTACGTCAGAAAACTAAAAGATTAGACCATCCTTATAGCATAGAACTTGCAAATGGTAAACAAATAAAAGCTGTAAATATAATTCAAGGATGCACTTTAACAGTAGGAGAACACATACTCAAAATGGATTTGATTCCTATAGAGCTAGGAAGCTTTGATGTGATAGTTCGTATGGATTGGTTGTCTACTAACCAATCAGAAATCGTTTGTCATGAGAAACTTGTTCGAATACCATTACCCAATGGACATATGTTAACTATTCAAGGTGAGAGCCCTTGGAAGAAGATACAAATCATATCTTGCCTAAAAGCTCAGAAGTATTTAAGAAAGAACTACTGCGCCTTCTTGGCTAATTTAATGGAGAAGAAAGACAAAGAAAACAAGCTACAAGACATCCCAGTAGTACGTGATCACCGGACGTATTCCTAGAGGATCTACCCGGTCTCCCACCTGAAAGACAAGTTGAATTCAGAATCGATTTAGTACCTGGAGCTGCACCGGTAGCTAAATCTCCATACCGTCTAGCTCCTTAAGAGATGCAGGAGCTATCGAATCAGTTGCAGGAACTACATGGAAAGGGATTTATAAGACCAAGTTATTCTCCATGGGGAGCACCATTCATGTTTGTCAAAAAGAAAGATGGGTCATTTCGTATGTTTATTGATTACCGGGAATTGAATAAACTGACCGTCAAGAATCGGCATCCGTTACCGAGAATTGATGATCTGTTTGATCATTTGCTCGGATCCACCTATTTCTCGAAGATTGATCTGCGATCAGGATACCATCAACTGCGGGTGAAAGAAGATGATACACCGAAAAATGCTTTTCGAACTCTATACGGACATTACGAATTCTTGGAGATGCCGTTTGAGTTAACTAATGCCCCCGCAGTATTCATGGACTTAATGAATAGGATGTGTAGACCTTATTTAGATAAGTTTGTGATTGTATTCATAGATGATATACTCATCTACTCACGAACCAAACAAGACCACGAGCAACATTTGAAGCTGATCTTGGAGTTGCTCGCAAAAGAAAAGCTGTATGCAAAATTTTCAAAGTGTGAGTTCTGGCTAAAGGAATGTAACATTTGTACATTTAGTCATGGTAGTTGTGAACAGTGTTAGAACAAATGTGCTTTCATATCAAATCAGTCAATGTAATTCATGTGTTCATTATGTGCTTGTGTGTAAAGATCTTTATTATTTAGGAACAAGTATATATTATCTATTTACAGTCGAGTTCGCTAGGCAAGAACAGTATCGTATTATATCGAAACAGTGGTGGGACGGCGTCAGGTACGGCAGGTAGCTGGAATCTGGGGTATGCCCTATACATATACTGCGTTCGGCGTAATGGGATAGTGTTAGTGCGTAGTGTCGAGACGAATATTATGACAATTAATTTAACAAGCATCATAATACGTAAGCGAGACTGAGTAGATTTATGGGTGACGATCCATAATAATACGAATGTTGAACTTATAATTATGATTAAACGCCTTAACAGTTTATACGATCGAAAAACGTACGCTATTGCGGGTATACACGTAATTGCGGTCGTTTAACGATCCGTCAACACACGAAGAGTAAAAATAATTAATATTTATTATTTTTCATTTTTACAATTTTGAAACTCATCATTTTGATGGGTTTAACAACTATTTTATTTAAAACTGTGTAAAATACGCGTTACGTTTCGGAAACGCGAACTGAGCGACCGAAACGGACCCGAATACCACTCGGACTATAAAAGCCTTGAAGAAGGCCATATCCTTCATTTAATTCACCAACAACCCTTTCTCTCTCTACATTTTCGTTCAACTCTCTCTCTCTCTCTAGAAAACCGACTCCAATCGCGCGTATCTCACTCGTTTCTCAACGGATTTTGGTGTTCTTGGCGCCCACGCGAAGCTCTCGACATTCTCTACACGAAAGTACAAGTGATCTGAAGATTTTTCCGGCCAAAAACGAGGTATGCTCGAAAGAATAATCACGAAAATAGGGTTTTCTATGTGTGTTTGTTTAAAACCAAGTCCTAGCCGGTTCTAAGCCTAATCGATTGAACCTACAACATTTTGAAGTGAGTTCTGCAAGTATTCATGGCATAAAAGTGGTTGGATCGAAGGAAACAAGGATGGATGAATGGTGTTGGTAACAGGTTCGACGGCCGAACCTTCATCTTCAGCGGGCCGAACCTTGAAGAGGCTCTACGAACCTTAATGGTTCGTTGTGACAACTAGTACCTGACCGGCCGGCAAGTCCGTACGGTAGGTGTACTTGCAAACAGTAACTATGTGTACATATGTGTTTGTAAACAGTGTTTGTGTTAACAGATTCTTAAATACAAGAAATCGTTGTACGTATTTTTGTGTAAACTTAGATACATTAAGTACAACGTACATTTGAAACTTTAGTTGTGTGTATTTAAGTGAAAACTTAAGTATAATTAACACAACAAATCATGAGAAACAACAGTGTTCAAGTAAACAACAGAAACAAATCGGTTGCGATCTGATATCAATAGATGACAGGAATCAGATGGCCGACAATTCAATGTGAAAACTATGTGAAAACAAGATGTTAGTTGAGTCCGACAGTGAGGAAATACAAGTTAAAACAATAATGCAGTGTCGTTTCAGAATAACGAACTGACAGTGTTCTTTGCGTGGGTGACGATTCACACAAACATAACTGTGAGTTTAAAGTTCTGAAATGATGACTGGAAAGTAGAAAACAAAAGTCAGAAAGCAAAACCATCATCGTGTTCGTTCGAATGACGATTAGAACGAATACGCGCGATGGTGACGCGATTCGACGAAACGAAAACGTAACACGACACGAAACGATAATCAAATTAATAAAATAAAATATTTAACATTTTACAATTTTGAAACTCATCAAATAATTAAAATAACATTCTTTAGTTCATTAAATAAAATTACGCGAAATTTTCCGGTTACGCGACGAAATCGCGAACCGAGCAACTGAAACGGACCCGAACACCCCGCGTAGTATAAAAACCCTAAATGACTCCTATTTCTTCATTTAATCATCTCCCACTCTCTCTCTATCCAAGATTTCCGGCCACCATTATTCCACCACCACAAACCACCTTCAAATGCTCATATCTCCTTCATTTCTCCATGGATTTGGGTGATTTTTGAACCCACGCGTAGCTATTGATGTCCTCTACGTGAAAGTACAACAGATCGGAAGAGAAATCCACAAAATATCGAGGTATGATGCTGTGAAAGTTCACGAAAATAGGGTTTTCTACACCCTTCTTGTTAAACGCACATACCTATTCGGCCGACCACCCCCTAGCCGGAAACCCAAGACCACAAACCACTCTACTATTCTAAAACAGCCCTGAGAACAACACAGCAACAAACGAAGTAGTGGTGATGATGAGTTCGTGGTTCGTGTGGTGGTTTAGCCATGGTCGAACCCTAATTCTCGACAAGCCTCCACGAACCTGCATGACTCGTTGTCATCACCGTCGAACCTTGCTGAGTTCAGACCCACGAACCTACAATCTCAGGCGAACCATCATGAGCGGATTCCGAACCCTGCTGCGACGAACCAGTTATTGCCGAACCCGTGGATGCACGAGCCTTTGAGATGGCCAACGAGCCTTGGATCTAGATCTGGACGAACCTTCTTGCTGTCCAGACTCAGCCGAGCCTTATGGCTCTTGAGAGCGAACCATCATCATCACCTACGAACCCTTCCCACCAGCTAGGAACCTGTGACTCTCGAACCACATAGGGCCGAACCCTTGGGCTTTGGGTGACGAACCTGGACCAGTGAAACTCTAGCCGAACCATTGACAACCCCGAATCCTTGCGAATTCCCTACTCAGCCGAACCATAGTTCTGAGTTCCAGTAGGTTCGCTGCTCGTGAAAATAATCGGAGACAACATGGTGACCTTCATTTCAGAAGCCTTAACCGGGTTTAGCCCAACATTCCATTGGTTTCGGCCCAACCTTAGACCCATAGGCCCATGATTAATTAGTAAGCCCAACGTCATCTGTTCTGGCCCAAATTCGATTGGCCCAACTGATTTGGCCCAACAGCCCACAACTTTAAATGGTCCACAAGATTGGATCGGCCCATGTTGGTTTAATAGGCCCATGTGTTCTTTAATCCAATACCAATCAGCCCTTGTGACAAATAATATAATAACTTGGTTATTTCAAATTTTATGAGTAATGATGTATGGGAAATAGGTGATTTACTACAAAGGTGGCAAGGAATTTGGTTGAATGATAAAGCTTAACGCATGATATTTCGAAATTTTAAACAATAATCCTGGGATAACTATATAAGTAAAGTAGGATCAATGATAAGAAGACAAGCTTTAAATGGTAAAGTGAGTTATATTGATGACTTGGATTAAATTACAAAACCTTTATTAAGAGAATTCAAGTGGAAACTTACAATTTAAATCACATGACGAATTTTAGTATTGAAACCGAATGCTAGAGAGTCAACGAATAATAAACAAGGGCCGGATCACTACCGAGACTCACAGGTGTTAGTCAACTTTAGGGCTAACATGTGTACGCGCACAAAACAAACAAATTTATACTTATAAGTTAAATACGACGTGAATTCAATGCATGATTGTGAAACCAACTCAAGTATAATCAAGAGCGCGTGTCTTCACTATTTTAAGCTAAGTCAACCCTACAACAACAAGGTGAGTTCATATGCCCCTTTTCTTTAGTCTTTACTGATTTTAAACTTATGGGGCTGAGAAACATGCTTTACTTTTATTTACTTAAAAGTTTTGCTTACATACGGTTAATACTTTGATTAAATGATATTAAATTGCTTATTATCATACATCATTGTATGCTTGCTTGTATGATTACATGATGACAGGGAAAATGAGATGATTATGATATTATAATATCATAACTCATCAATACAATAGAATAACATAGTTGTATGATTATCTCTTACAACACTTAGTTATTCTTACAAGAATTAACATAGAAACAATTACAAGGATCAAGATGACAAGAACAATACATAAGAATGATATAAAGATAACCCATCTTTATTACATCATTCGATACAAAAACTAAGTAAGTGTATTAAGACTAGTTCTTATAACACTTAGCTTTTCAATTCAATACATATTACAAGAGAACAAGGAACAAAGAATGATAATCATGATAATGTAACTTCATGATAACAATATCATTCACTCAAACGATTAACATAATGTAATAAGACAAGGTCTTATTTAATTTTGTTAATATCACGGAGAACATATGACAATGAGAACAAGAATACAAGTGAATACAATTACAATTAGTTACTATTGACCTGTTGCATTATATCACTTCAATCATGTGCCAAATTGTACAAGTAGATCATGTAAGCCCCTTTAATTCGCTGACCAGTTAGTTTGACGTGACTAAACCGACGATAGCATAGTGGTACCATAGGTTTGACAAACCTCTAGCTTGTAGGGCTAGTATGTTGATCGTATTGATTCATTTGGCCGGTAACGTATGACCGGTGACAGGGCTACCCCAAGTCAGGTTCTGGTAAGCGACACATGGTGATATTAATCTGCAGTGATAAGTAATTAATCCAACGGGATTCTATTGATTAGTAGGTTGAGGAATTGATCTTACCTCATGTTTCACTACTAGTAATAGTTTTCATTGAGGACAATAGACATACAAAGTGGTAGAGGTAAATCGGATGCATTGAAATCTGATTACGTGAGGATTTCAATGGATTCCTTTTAGGCTCTATGCACTATAGTTCAAGAATAAATTGCAAGAGGTTAACTAACACTCTTAATACTTAAAAGTGTAATAATAGTTAACTCCACAAATGTAGAATAATACAAGGAACAGATTTGTTAAATCTAATATCCTTAACATATAATGGTTATCTAAACTTTGGTTCGATAACTACAAATACATTATTATATTATTCTATACAAGTTATTACAGGTGATTCAAGAATAACATGGACAAGTGGATTGGGAATGAAAATCAATAGTTGTATTGCAAGTTGTGTGGAGTTCTAGTAGTGGTGTGGTGGGATGTTGGCTAGGGCTTAGTTCCCTTACATATGCCCTATATATAAGCATCACTACTAGGATGAAATATTACTTCTAAATATAACTATTGAGAAGCCATTGGGTGAACAGGTGAACAAATGGCATACAAGTAACAAAATACATATTGTGATTGTGCATGTGAATGAATCAAGGTTTTCAATTAACTTACTTATGAACTCACCAACCTAGTGTTGACTTTGTTTTAAATGCATGTTTTCTCAGGTGACGGACAGGTGTAGATACATATATGCAAGTACTAAGCTAGTGGACTTTTAGAAGACCTAGCTTACTTTTGATTGCATACTTTTGGGATGACAAACGTGAATCACTTTTGTATATCTTGCATAGATACAAGATATAAACTCATTGATTCTATTTGATTAGATTTACTTAGTTAAATTATGATGTAAAATGTAATTTAACTTTGTAATTCTATTTCATGTCATGTTAGCATTTCTCATTTATATCTCATGTGCTATGTAAACAATCTTATCATTTGATTATCACTCAAAGATATCGCGCCCCGGGAACCTTCCGCCCGACGGGAAAACTCGATCCGTTTCCGCCGGCCTGGGGTGTGACAGATTGGTATCAGAGCCATGGTTATAGAGAAATATAGGTCATATTACTTGAACGGTTTGGCCTAGACTAAAACCTAGGGACCCTCATGTAGAGAACACAGGACATTGGAATTATTTGCATACGTTACATTACTTGATCATGAATACTAACCGATGATTGCCGGTTAGGATTGACATGACACAGGGACAACCACCATCACCACCTCATTCCCTCTACCCGAGGTGGAACCCGCGACTGCTACACTGGCAACCTTGATTACTGAGCAATTGGTTGCAATCATTCCTGAGATCATCAATAGGATCAGGAGCAGTGAAGAGTATGCTGGGGGTTTCCCACCTGTCACCACCAAAGGAAAAGAACCTGCGAAAGGTGACACCAGCAAGAAACCCATGTACCATCCTTCTAAAAAGCATAAGAAATTTGTTAACTACACGGAAGCTACCCCCATCAGCCAATTTATGCCAGATCCCGTCCGAGTTAGTGGACACCACAAGGGAAAGACCCCACACTGTTTAGCCTATAACTGTTATCACAGGGCTGAACTACCATGTGTACTATGTACTTGTTGTGGGAAGGCAGGACATTGGATGCAGCAATGCAAAACACCAATAGCCCCAATTCCTCACCAGTATGTTGGTACCTCTCCTTTATGCACTAAATGTGGTTTTCACCATAAAGAAGACATGTTGTGTAAACGCTGTGTGAAATGTGGAAGGATAGGACAATGGGCTTCTCATTGCAAAACATCAATGAAATCAAATCTTCGTCAATACACTGGTAAACATCCCAAGTGCAACAAGTGTGGATTTTATCATGCTGGGAACAATCCATGCAGCTATTGTCTGAACTGTGGAAAGAAGGGACACTTAATTTATAGGTGCCGAAGCCTTCCAACACAGAATCAGAATCAGAGAGCAAGTACATCTATTTCCTCTCAAAACAACCACCACTGCTACACTTGCGGAATACTTGGACATTTTGCAAGAGACTGCCCTATGAGGAAGTTCCCAACCACTTCAGCAGTTTCAACCACAGCAACCACCACAGAGGAACTACTCGCTCTACCAGCACCAGATGCACCCACGAAGTCGGATGACTTCGAAGGTATGTCATCTTTAACCATGCGTAATTGAATCGTGTATAATGTTAAAATTTTATATGCCGTATGTAGGTAGTAAGATAATTAAGAGAGAACTGTAGATCAATTAGGTGCCAATTAGATAATAGAAACTAGTATAATAAATATCTACGCTTAAATGGAGAACGACCAAACCTTGGAAGATTCGTGGAGATCAAGTGAGACGTCGTGATAGAGTGATATTGCACGTGAAGACGATCAATACTCAAAATGTACCAGTGGTGAAAGACTATGCGGACGTGTTTCCGGACGACTTACCGGGACTGCCACCCAAGATATCAGTGCAGTTCTGAATCGATTTGATTTCGGGAGCAACTCATGTAGCTAAGTCTCCTTATAGACTTGCTCCATCAGAAATGCAGGAGCTGTCTAATCAGTTACAGGAGTTACTCGATAAAGGATTCATCCGACCGAGCTTTTCCCCGTGGGGAGCTCCGGTTCTTTTTGTTAAAAAGAAGGATGGAAGTTTCAGGATGTGCATTAATTATAGAGAGCTCAACAAACTCATCATCAAGAATCGGTACCCGTTACCGAGGATTGGTGATTTGTTTGATCAGTTACAGGGAGCACAATACTTTTCAAAGATAGACCTGAGGTCAGGTTATCATCAGCTCTGGATTCAAGAGGAAGACATACCAAAGACGGCCTTTCGTACCCGATATGGTCATTACGAATTCATGGTGATGCCATTCGGACTGACGAACGCACCGGCAGTGTTCATGGATTTGATGAACTGGGTGTGCAAGCCGTACTTAGATCAGTTTGTTATTGTCTTCATTGATGATATACTGATTTATTCAAAGAACGAGAAAGAACATGAGCAACACCTCAAGACAGTTTTGGAGCTTCTGAAAGAAGAACGACTCTATGCCAAATTCTCCAAGTGTGAATTCTGGCTAAGGGAAGTTCAGTTTTCGGGTCACGTGATTAACAGTGATGGTATTCATGTGGATCCTGCCAAGATAAAAGCAATCAAGAACCGGGATGTGCCTACAACACCGACGGAGATCAGATCATTTTTGGGATTGGCAGGTTATTACAGGAGATTCATTTCGAACTTCTCTAAGATAGCCTTGCCTCTCACCAAACTCACACAGAAGACTGAACCTTTTGTGTGGACTCAGAAACAGGAAGAGGCATTCCAGACATTAAAACAAAGATTGTGCAATGCTCCAATCTTAACACTCCTAGAAGGCAATGATGACTTTGTAGTTTATTGTGATGCTTCCCATCAGGGACTCGGATGTGTTTTGATGCAGCGAGACAAAGTCATTGCTTATGCCTCAAGACAGCTGAAGATACACGAAAAGAATTACACGACACATGACTTAGAGCTGGGAGCTGTTGTCTTTGCTTTAAAGATTTGGAGACACTACCTGTATGGTACAAAGTGCACTATCTTCACAGATCACAAAAGCCGACAACACATATTTGATCAGAAGGAGCTTAACATGAGACAAAGACGATGGGTTGAGCTCCTGAACGATTACGATTGTGTGATCAAATACCATCCGGGCAAGGCAAATGTTGTTGCAGACGCTTTGAGCTGGAAGGAAAGAGTCAAACCCTTACGCGTTCGCGCAATGGGAATGACTGTGCAAACAAGTCTGAGATATCACATTTTACAAGCACAACAAGAAGCGGTAACAAGAGACAACTTGAAACGCGAGCTCGATTGTGGAGCCGAGAAACATTTCAAGACAAAACAAGACGGAGTTATCTATTACCTGGATCGTGTTTGGATTCCAGCTGTAGATGAACTTCGGACACTCATACTTGACGAGGCACACAAGACACGTTACTCAGTTCATCCGGGTGCCGATAAGATGTACCAAGATCTTAGGTCATTTTATTGGTGGCCGGGTATGAAGAAAGACATTCCCACTTATGTTGGCAAATGTATTACATGTGCCAAAGTCAAAGCTGAACACCAGAAGCCCTCGGGTTTGCTGGAACAACCGGAGATACCACAATGGAAGTGGGAGCAAATAACTACGGATTTCATTACCAAGCTGGCCCGCACTTCTAGCGGATATGATTCTATTTGGGTCATCATTGATAGGTTGACCAAGTCCGCACACTTCTTACTGATCAGAGAGACATACAAGATGGAGAAACTAGCGAGGCTATACATTGATGAAATAGTAGTTAGGCACGGGGTGCCATTGTCTATTATTTCAGACCGGGACAGTCGATTTACTTCGCGGTTCTGGCAATCATTGCAACAATCCTTAGGGACAAGTGTTAACTTGAGCACCGCTTATCATCCACAAATGGATGGACAAAGCGAGCGCACCATTCAAACCCTAGAGGATATGTTGAGAACATGCATCTGACTTCGGTGGAAGTTGGGACACACATTTACCACTCACTGAGTTCTCCTACAACAATAGCTACCACAGCAGCATCGGATGTGCTCCATTTGAAGCACTTTATGGTAGAAAATGTCGGTCTCCAATTTGTTGGACCGAAGTGGGAGACAACAGAATAACTGGGCCTAAACTTATTTAGGAAACTACTGATAAGATTGCCCAGATACAACAACGATTACAAGCAACACGTAGCCGCCAAAAGAGTTACGCAGACAAACGGCGCAAGCCTTTGGAATTCGATGTGGGAGACCGAGTCATGTTGAAAGTGTCCCCATGGAAAGGCGTGGTTCGTTTTGGGGCTAAAGGCAAGCTAGCACCTAGGTATGTCGGACCGTTTGAGATTACTCAATGCATAGGTCCTGTGGCATACAGACTCAGACTCCCTGATGAACTCAGTGGAGTACACGATGTGTTTCATGTATCAAATCTCAAAAGGTGCTTAGCAGACGAATCATTGATCATACCATTGGAAGAAATACAAGTTGATGAGCAACTACACTTCATTGAAGAACCTGTAGAGATTATGAAACGTGAAGTTAAGAAACTGAAACGTAGCCGTATCCCTATTGTAAAGGTTCGATGGAACTCCAAGCGTGGATCAGAATTTACTTGGGAGCGCGAGGACAACATGAAAGCCAAGTATCCTCACTTGTTCGAGAAATAAAGTCCGACTTTGATGCTTAAATTTCGGGACGAAATTTCTTTAACAAGGGGAGACTGTGACAACTAGTACCTGACCGGCCGACAAGTCCGTACGGTAGGTGTACTTGCAAACAGTAACTATGTGTACATATGTGTTTGTAAACAGTGTTTGTGTTAACAGATTCTTAAATACAAGAAATCGTTGTACGTATTTTTGTGTAAACTTAGATACATTAAGTACAACGTACATTTGAAACTTTAGTTTTGTGTATTTAAGTGAAAACTTAAGTATAATTAACACAACAAATCATGAGAAACAACAGTGTTCAAGTAAACAACAGAAACAAATCGGTTGCGATCTAATATCCATAGATGACAGGAATAAGATGGCCGACAATTCAATGTGAAAACTATATGAAAACAAGATGTTAGTTGAGTCCGACAGTGAGGAAATACAAGTTAAAACAATAATGCAGTGTCGTTTCAGAATAACCAACTGACAGTGTTGTTCGCGTGGGTGACGATTCACACAAACATAACTGTGAGTTTAACGTTCTGAAATGATGACTGGAAAGTAGAAAACAAAAGTCGGAAAGCAAAACCATCATCGTGTTCGTTCGAATGATGATTCGAACGAATACGCGCGATGGTGACGCGATTCGACGAAACGAAAACGAAACACGACACGAAACGATAATAAAATTAATAAAATAAAATATTTAACATTTTACAATTTTGAAACTCATCAAATAATTAAAATAACATTCTTTAGTTCATTAAATAAAATTACGCGTAATTTTCCGGTTACGCGACGAAATCGTGAACCCAGCAACTGAAAGGGACCCGAACACCCCGCGTAGTATAAAAACCCTAAATGACTCCTATTTCTTCATTTAATCATCTCCCACTCTCTCTCTATCCAAGATTTCCGGTCACCATTATTCCACCACCACAAACCACCTTCAAATGCTCATATCTCCTTCATTTCTCCATGGATTTGGGTGATTTTTGAACCCACGTGTAGCTATTGATGTCCTCTACGTGAAAGTACAACAGATCGGAAGAGAAATCCACAAAATATCGAGGTATGATGCTGTGAAAGTTCACGAAAATAGGGTTTTCTACACCCTTCTTGTTAAACGCACATACCTATTCGGCCGACCACCCCCTAGCCGGAAACCCAAGACCACAAACCACTCTACTATTCTAAAACAACCCTGAGAACAACACAGCAACAAACGAAGTAGTGGTGATGATGAGTTCGTGGTTCGTGAGGTGGTTTAGCCATGGCCGAACCCTAATTCTCGACAACCCTCCACGAACCTGCATGACTCGTTGTCATCACTGTCGAACCTTGCTGAGTTCAGACCCAAGAACCTACAATCTCAGGCGAACAATCATGAGCGGATTCCGAACCCTGCTGCAACGAACCAGTTATTGCCGAACCCGTGGATGCACGAGCCTTTGAGATGGCCAATGAACCCTTTTGAATGCTCACGAACCCTTGGATCTAGATCTGGACGAACCTTCTTGCTGTCCAGACTCAGCCGAGCCTTATGGCTCTTGAGAGCGAACCATCATCATCACCTACGAACCCTTCCCACCAGCTACGAACCTGTGACTCCCGAACCACATAGGGCCAAACCCTTGGGCTTTGGGTGACGAACCTGGACCAGTGAAACTCTAGCCGAACCATTGACAACCCCGAATCCTTGCGAATTCCCTACTCAGCCGAACCATAGTTCTGAGTTCCAGTAGGTTCGCTGCTCGTGAAAATAATCGGAGACAACATGGTGACCTTGATTTCAGAAGACTTAACCGGGTTAAGCCCAACATTCCATTAGTTTCGGCCCAACCTTAGACCCATAGGCCCATGATTAATTAGTAAGCCCAACGTCATCTGTTCTGGCCCAAATTCGATTGGCCCAACTGATTTGGCCCAACAACTCACAACTTTAAATGGTCCACAAGATTGGATCGGCCCATGTTGGTTTAATAGGCCCATGTGTTCTTTAATCCAATACCAATCGGCCCTTGTGACAAATAATATAATAACTTGGTTAATTCAAATTTTATGAGTAATGATGTATGGGAAATAGGTGATTTACTACAAAGGTGGCAAGGAATTTGGTTGAATGATAAAGCTTAACGCATGATATTTCGAAATTTTAAACAATAATCCTAGGATAACTATACATGTAAAGTAGGATCAATGATAAGAAGACAAGCTTTAAATGGTAAAGTGAGTTATATTGATGACTTGGATTAAATTACAAGACCTTTATTAAGAGAATTCAAGTGGAAACTTACAATTTAAATCACATGACGAATTTTAGTATTGAAACCGAATGCTAGAGAGTCAACGAATAATAAACAAGGGCCGGATCACTACCGAGACTCACAAGTGTTAGTCAACTTTAGGGCTAACACGTGTATGCGCACAAAACAAACAAATTTATACTTATAAGTTAAATACGACGTGAATTCAATGCATGATTGTGAAACCAACTCAAGTATAATCAAGAGCGCGTGTCTTCACTCTTTTAAGCTAAGTCAACCCTGCAACAACAAGGTGAGTTCATATGCCCCTTTTCTTTAGTCTTTACTGATTTTAAACTTACGGGGCTGAGAAACATGCTTTACTTTTATTTACTTAAAAGTTTTGCTTACATATTGTTAATACTTTGATTAAATGATATTAAATTGCTTATTATCATACATCATTGTATGCTTGCTTGTATGATTACATGATGACAGGGAAAATGAGATGATTATGATATTATAATATCATAACTCATCAATACAATAGAATAACATAGTTGTATGATTATCTCTTACAACACTTAGTTATTCTTACAAGAATTAACATAGAAACAATTACAAGGATCAAGATGACAAGAACAAGACATAAAAATGATATAAAGATAACACATCTTTATTACATCATTCGATACAAAAACTAAGTAAGTGTATTAAGACTAGTTCTTATAACACTTAGCTTTTCAATTCAATACATATTACAAGAGAACAAGGAACAAAGAATGATAATCATGATAATGTAACTTCATGATAACAATATCATTCACACAAACGATTAACATAATGTAATAAGACAAGGTCATATTTAACTTTGTTAATATCACGGAGAACATATGACAATGAGAACAAGAATACAAGTGAATACAATTACAATTAGTTACTATTGACCTGTTGCATTATATCACTTCAATTATGTGCCAAATTGTACAAGTAGATCATGTAAGCCCCTTTAATTCACTGACCAGTTAGTTTGACGTGACTAAACTGACGATAGCATAGTGGTACCATAGGTTTGACAAACCTCTAGCTTGTAGGGCTAGTATGTTGATCGTATTGATTCATTTGGCCGGTAACGTATGACCGGTGACAGGGCTACCCCAAGTCAGGTTCTGGTAAGCGACACATGGTGATATTAATCCGTAGTGATAAGTAATTAATCCAACGGGATCCTATTGATTAGTAGGTTGAGGAATTGATCTTACCTCATGTTTCACTACTAGTAATAGTTTTCGTTGAGGACAATAGACATACAAAGTGGTAGAGGTAAATCGGATGCATTGAAATCTGATTACGTGAGGATTTCAATGGATTCCTTTTAGGCTCTATGCACTATAGTTCAAGAATAAATTGCAAGAGGTTAACTAACACTCTTAATACTTAAAAGTGTAATAATAGTTAACTCCACAAATGTAGAATAATACAAGGAACAAATTTGTTAAATCTAATATCCTTAACATATAATGGTTATCTAAACTTTGGTTCGATAACTACAAATACATTATTATATTATTCTATACAATTTATTACAGGTGATTCAAGAATAACATGGACAAGTGGATTGGGAATGGAAATCAATAGTTGTATTGCAAGTTGTGTGGAGTTCTAGTAGTGGTGTGGTGGGATATTGGCTAGGGCTTAGTTCCCTTACATATGCCCTATATATAAGCATCACTACTAGGATGAAATATTACTTGTAAATATAACTATTGAGAAGCCATTGGGTGAACAAGTGAACAAATGGCATACAAGTAACAAAATACATATTGTGATTGTGCATGTGAATGAATCAAGGTTTTCAATTAACTTACTTATGAACTCACCAACCTAGTGTTGACTTTGTTTTAAATGCATGTTTTCTCAGGTGACGGACAGGTGTAGATACATATATGCAAGTACTAAGCTAGTGGACTTTTAGAAGACCTAGCTTACTTTTGATTGCATACTTTTGGGATGACAAACATGAATCACTTTTGTATATCTTGCATAGATACAAGATATAAACTCATTGATTCTATTTGATTAGATTTACTTAGTTAAATTATGATGTACAATGTAATTTAACTTTGTAATTCTATTTCATGTCATGTTAGCATTTCTCATTTATATCTCATGTGCTATGTAAAAAATCTGATCATTAGATTATCACTCAAAGATATCGCGCCCCGGGAACCTTCCGCCCGACGGGAAAACACGATCCGTTTCCGCCGGCCTGGGGTGTGACATTCGTGGATCATCATCCGAACCCTTATGGGACCTCACGAGCCTGCACCGAACCTTCAACATGGCCGCCGAACCCTGTGCATGCCACGAACCCTCTTGCAGACCCCACGAACCATTGCATGATGACGAACCCATAGCCATGCAGCCGAAACCCATGTATCATTCACGAACCTTTCTGTTAGCATTGAACTCAGCCGAACCCAAGGGGAACCCTCACTGAACCATGCACGAATCAATTGTACACCTTAGTCGAACGAACCTTTTCACTTTGTCACGAACTTTTGCATGATGGAGCCACTGCCGAACCCTTCTGATGCAAGCTTAGGGAGATAGTGGCCGAACCTTCGAATAGGTTCGCTGGAACTTTGGCATCCCACACCCATTTCGGCTTAATGCAATTTCAATTGTCCCATTGTGATTCTAAAGGACTCAATTGATTAGTTAACATTGGCCTACATAATCAGAACAAGCCCATTAGGATTCGCGGCCCGACAATTTATCTATTCGACCCAAGATATTCCATTTGGCTCAACTCGATCCTAATTGGCTCAACACTATGTCACTTTCGGCCCAATAGTAAACCTACATTAAGCTTCACCCGGATCATCGGCCCAATAAATCCTTAGTCGGCCCAATTGAGTTATATCGGCCATTATGATCTTGATTTGGCCCAATATCACATCCAATTGGCCATTGTTAACCTAAATGGCCCATGGTGAGGCCTACAATGCAAAGTGTCTATGAATTGATCTTAGTTGGGCTAAGTTTAACCTAAACTAATAATGAGATCAATTCATAATCACAAGGGGTCTAAAACACTTGAACATATCTATACATTTTTTTTTATGTTAATCAATGGTTTATCAAACTCTTAAACACATGTGATGTTGTGCAAACAAGTTTGTGCACAAAAGAACATTTCACATCCTTTTCATGGATCCATGATCAAACAAGTGTTTCAATCATGACTTTCAAGTTACACAACAATCGTAATCATGAGATCAAGTTCAAGTTAACACAAGTCAATCAAGGAATCAAAGTCTATACAACTATAAATCTTATATCTTATGTATGATTACAATGATATAAGAACCAGTTAGAAGTCCTGTTTGCTAATTGCTATTTGTTATAGTTCAGAGTCTACTGCAGATAGGTGAGAACATTAGCCCCTCTTTTTATTGTTTTACAACTGTTTTGGGGTGGAACACGTGATCAAATACTCTTACTTCAATCATATTACATGATACATGTTTATGTTACTTTATAAACATTACAGGTTCACTCTAGAAATCCAAGGGATTTCTCAATTTCTTTCAAAGGAATTATCAACTATTTATAATGGTCTTATCAACTGTTTCACATTTTCTACTAAAAAGGTTTTAGAAAAGTTCTTTAAACTATTTATATCAGTTTTATTCAAATGATTTTATAAATGACAGACACTTTTAAATAATGTGACTTATAAACTCTTTTACTATAAACTCGTGTTTTCGAAAATAATCTTTTATAAACCTTGTTATTATACAAGGACACTATCCTATGTACACAATCAAGGGATTCAAAACAAGGTATTCAATCAATGGTTTTCGCAAAGATGTTCAAACAAAGATTCATTTCATGGTATCCAAACAGAGGATTCATTTCATGGTACTCAAACAAGGTTTTCAAATCATGTTATCAAACAAGGCATTAAATCACTATTTCTTTTAAAGCAAAGATTAAAAGCATGGTGTCCACTGTTGTAAACAAACTTATAAACCCATCAAGTTTCATATTCATTAGCGTTAGTACTGGGTGATCACAACAAGGGAAAGCGGACACATTTGGGCAGGCCGATTTCTGGAGTTAGCTTTTAAATTTGTTTTATAAACTAACTGCAGATTTCGGTTACGTATGGTTTTCTCACTGTTGCTGACTTATTTTCTGACTCCAAACGTAGTTTGGTACTTGATTATAAGTTGGTTTTTGTGCAAACAGTCTTCGGACTGTTTACACTTCTTTTACATACTTGATGTTAGTTTGGGTTGCAGCTCATCCATGTAATTTATTGATTGCTTTAAACATATGCCTTATATTACAAGTTCATGTTTCAAATGTTAAACCTATTGTTCTCACCAACTACTCCTGTAGTTGACAGTTACTTTTCATGTGTTTCAGGTAATCAGGTGTAAGGCATTTTAAGGACAACTAAGGAGACCGCTTAAGATAGAACAAGATGAAGAAACATGCTAGGATGGATTTAGAAACACACTAAAATCCTGATTGTTTCATTGTCTTGTTTGAAGTCTTATTTTGTAAACTATATTTTGGGTCTTTAGTTGTCATTCTTTTGGTAGATAGATTGTCTGTAACTAAATAACTGTCTAAACATTATGAAACTTAGTAATCCATTGTGGTTGTTCTTATTCAATACTTGTGCATGATTTAACTACTCATACGTCACCGCGCCGTGGATTCTGCACGCGGCGCAGGGGGTGTGACAGGTTGGTATCAGAGCCAAGGTTGTAGAGAACTAGGAAAAACCCAATGTTTAATGACCTAGACTATAACCTAAGCTACCCAATAGGACTAAGTGCTATAGGCTTGAGGATACTTAGGATCTAAGTAACTTAAGTAAGCATTAAGTCAACATTAAACTTGAAAGATCTTAGGGATACTTTTCTAAGATTAGATATCGAGTCAAGGAATTTGAATCGGAATTCTATAATTTTAGAAACTGAATTAAATTTCTCACATATGTTCATTAAAGGATTCCAGAGGCAAGGATCTGTATTCTTAGTATCCTTGATCTGGAATTCTCAATCAGAGTTCATTATAGGAATTTAGAGGCAAAGATCTGTATTCTTAGTATCTTTGATCTAAAATCCTTGTCATGTTCATCTAAGGAATTCAGAGGTCAAGATCTATAATTTTAGAACCTTGGATCTGAAATCCTTGTCATGTTATCATTATCAGGTATTTATTATCATAAGAACTTTATAACTTAGAATCTGTGTAACAGTATTCTTTAGTTGAAGTTCTCACAGGAGATCATTATACTCAGTACTGTAAGTATTGAGAACCTAGGTTAAGTAACCTAGGACACACATACTAAAACTCCAGGTTTTAATTTCAAGTAAATTAAGAACCGTGGTTTACACAGTCATAATCATATTCATAGTACAAGAGGCAATCATGAGTCAAACATAATCAATCAACAGTTGAAATCTTAGCCCCAAATATAAACGACGAATTAACGCCAATGTGCTGAGGTAAGTGGTTGGCGGTGAGAGCTTGCCCTATATATAAGCTTATTTCAGTATGTCAGGGGGAATCCGGCGTTCGTATTTGAAGTGAGGATTCGGGAGCAACTGGGATCATTGAACATTAGTCAAACACATGGGATACAATCATTGGTGAATCAAATCATTGTGCTATTCAAACTTGGAAGAGTCAAACATTGTGTGTGAATCAATCAAGTTGTGAACATTCTTTCAATGTAAACCTTAAGTGAAATTCTTAAGTGATTACATCATTAGTACTTACTAGCATAGTTTAACAATAACAATGTAGAGCACTCATATGATTTAGTTCTACATGTTAACAACTGTTAGCAGGTGCACACATAACATAATCATAGTTCAATTATGGATTTAATCATAGTTCAAATTGATCAAAGATCATGGGATTCTTAATCAATGGAACACACTTGGAAATCAGTACAAACATGTTGCCAAATGCTAGCAAGGACATGATCGTGGTATATCGAAGCGGTGGTGGGATGGCGTCTGGGCTGGCGGTTTGCTTGACCCTTTCGTATGCCCTATATATAAGCTATCTTCGGTATATCGGGAAAGTGTCAGTGTATAGGTTTGGTGGAGTGAGATCATGGAACGTTATACACATGCACGTGAGAAGTATGCTAATGAGCTGATTGCTTATACGTGTACATGCTCATATTACAATTGAATGATAATACTAGTAGTATGGATATATTACTAATCTTATCATGCAAATTCAATTGTATCCTTTCGCATTACTGACCCACTTGTGGCTTCTATTCGTAGAATGCCTCCCCGACGTGATCCTAACGGAGGGGGTTCGACAAGTGGCAACGACGATGAGATCAACAAGATTGCCCGAGCCATCGCTATACACATGAGAGATGTCATTTCGGGCATGGTCACTGATATTACCCAGAATCTTCGGGGAAGTACTAGTGATTCAGTCCATAACTCGAATGCTACCAACACTGGAACTGCTAACTTCACTTTCAAGCAGTTCAATGATGCCAAACCTCCTAAGTACGCTGGTACTGAAGGAGCTACTGGTCTACTGCAGTGGCTGGAGAGCATCGAGGATATTCTTGATTTCACAGGATGTCCTGAAAACCTGAAGGTCAAAATGGCCTCGAGCGCTTTTCACAAAGGCGCACTCACCTGGTGGAACTCTGAGAAGAACACCAGAGGACGGGAAGTTGCATTAACTTTATCATGGGAGGACTTCAAGAATTTACTTGTGGATAAGTTTTGTCCATGACATGAGCTGAAGAAACTTGAGGTAGAGATGTGGAATCTGGTGCAAGATAGTGGTGAGAACGCAAAGTATACAATTCGCTTCCATGAGTTGTGCATTCTGGTGGCACACCTGGTTACTCCTCTATCCCGCAGGATAGAGAAGTACATCGATGGCTTACCTCTGGTTGTCAGAGGAACTGTGATGGGGAATAACCCCACAACTCTGGAGGCAGCGATTCATCTTGGAGCTAGCCTTACCGAAGAATACGTTAAGTCTGGGGTGCTCACCCGAAAGGGGTACAAGAGAGCACAGATTGATGAAGGGAAGAAGCCTGAACAACAACATCACAAGAAGAAGAAGCAAAAGACCATCAAGAACTTTGCAGCCCTGACCACAGCTACCTACTCATGCCACACCCATTACTGCTATGCCACAATCTGCTTCAGTTAGAAAGCCATATACTGGCCCGTTCCCACTCTGCACCAAATGCCAATATCATCATCTACCAACTACCCCATGCAAAAAGTGTCTCAAGTGTGGGCGGATGGGACACTTGGCAGCTACATGCCGATCTGCACATCTTGCTGCTGTAACAACTGCTACCACAACTCCTACTGCTACAGGTGGAAGGGCCTGTTATAATTGTGGAGCAGAGGGACATTTCAGAAACCAGTGTCCAAAACTCAATAGCAACACTGCTACTACTCGTCCTTTTATTATCGGAGCTGCCGAAGCACGCGAGGAGCCAGCAGTTGTCACGGGTACATTTCTCCTTAATGGTCATTACGTTTCTATCGTATTTGATACTGGTGCTGATAAAAGCTTTATCTCTGCTCATACTGCTTCTTTGTTTAATATACAACCATCTATGCTTACTACTCCTTATACCGTAAAAGTAGCTGATGGTAAAACCCTACTTGTAGATTCTATAATACATGGTTGTGAATTAAGATTAAATGACCATCTTTTCCTCATAGATCTTATTCCTATGACACTCGGTAGCTTCGAAGTTGTGATAGGAATGGATTGGTTATCCAAAAACAATGCTGAAATTGTATGTTCGGAGAAACTTATACGGATTCCTTTACCGTCCGGCGAAACGATGAGAATCTATGGCGAGAAACCCTGCCGCGGATTGAATATTGTATCGTGCATCAAGGCTAGGAAGTACTTGAAGAAGAAATACTATGCGTTCCTGGCTCATGTGGTAGAGAAGAAACCTGAAAAGAAGGCGGTTGGAGACGTTCCAGTCATCAGAGATTATCCGGAAGTATTTCCAGAAGACTTTCCTGGACTACCACCAGTCCGACAAGTGGAGTTTTGAATCGATCTCGTCCCTGGAGCAAATCCAGTGGCAAAGTCACCGTATCGATTAGCACCGTCTGAGATGCAAGAACTATCTAGTCAGCTCCAAGAACTTTTAGACAAAGGTTTCATTAGACCGAGTTTCTCTCCATGGGGAGCTCCGGTTCTCTTTGTCAAGAAGAAAGACGTTTCATTCCGTATGTGCATCGATTATCGTGAGCTAAACAAGTTGACAATCAAGAATAGATATCCTCTGCCCAGGATCGATCATCTGTTTGATCAATTGCAGGGAGCAACTTGCTTCTCTATGATTGATTTACGATCCGGGTATCATCAGTTACGAGTAAATGATGAGGATATACCAAAGACTGCATTTAGGACTCGATATGGACACTACGAGTTTGTGGTTATGCCATTCGTGCTGACCAATGCACCTGCAGTGTTCATGGACTTGATGAATCGAGTCTGCAGACCATATTTAGATCAGTTTGTTATTGTCTTTATTGACGATATACTGATCTATTCAAAGACGGAACAAGAGTATGAAGATCATTTGAGGAAGGTCCTAGAATTACTAAGAGAGGAACAACTTTATGCTAAATTCTCAAAATGTGAATTTTGGCTAAAAGAAGTTCACTTCTTAGGACATGTCATAAACAAAGATGGGATACATGTGGATCCAGCGAAGATTGAGGCGATTAAGAACTGGACTACTCCATCTACTCCAACAGAGATTCGTTCATTTCTGGGTCTGGCAGGCTATTACAGGAGATTCATTGCGAATTTCTCCAAGATTTCCTTGCCACTTACCACACTGACTCAGAAAAGTCAAGCCTTTATATGGGGACAGAAACAAGAAGATGCATTTCAACTTCTTAAACAGAAGTTATGCAATTCCCCTATCCTTAGCCTTCCAGAAGGCAGTGATGATTCCATTGTCTACTGTGATGCTTCAAACCTTGGTCTCGGTTGTGTACTTATGCAACGGGACAAGGTCATTGCATATGCTTCAAGACAACTTAAGATTCATGAGAAGAATTACACTACTCATGACCTTGAGTTAGGGGCTGTGGTCTTTGCATTGAAGATTTGGAGACACTACCTGTATGGTACTAAATGTGTCATCTATACAGACCACAAGAGCCTGCAACACATCCTTAATCAGAAAGAACTCAACATGGGACAACGGCGTTGGGTTGAGCTTCTAACTGATTACGACTGTGAGATTCGTTACCATCCGGGTAAAGCCAATGTGGTGGCGGATGTTCTTAGTCGTAAGGAACCAGTCAAACCAATTCGTGTCAGAGCTATGGAGATCAACACACAGCCAAACTTGAAGGATTTGATTCGTATTGCACAACAACAAGTAGTGACAGACAATCAGCTGAAAACAGACTTAGACTGCGGGGTTGAGAAGAAACTAGAACCTCGATCTGATGGGGTGTTATATCTCAACGGCCGTATTTGGATTCCAAAGTCAGAAGAATTGCGCACACTCATCTGTGATGAGGCTCATAAGTCACGATACTCAGTTCATCCTGGAGCAGATAAGATGCACCAAAATTTGCGGACATCTTATTGGTGGCCAGGAATGAAGAAAGACATAGCACTGTACGTGGGAAAATGTCTTACATGTTCAAAAGTCAAAGCAGAACATCAAAAGCCTTCGGGACTTCTGCAGCAACCTGAAATTCCTCAATGGAAATGGGAACAAATTTCCATGGATTTCATAACCAAGTTGCCGAGAACTCCGCGTGGTTACGATTCGATTTGGGTGATCGTTGATCGACTCACCAAATCTGCTCATTTTCTTCCGATCCGAGAGGATTACAAAATGGAGAAGTTAGCTACATCGTACATCAACGAAATCATAGCACGTCATGGTACTCCAACATCAATCATTTCTGATCGTGATAATCGTTTTACTTCTCGCTTCTGGCAAACATTGCAAAAGGCTTTGGGAACTCGTGTTAATCTTAGCACGGCGTATCATCCCCAAACCGACGGTCAAAGCGAAAGGACTATCCAAACACTCGAGGACATGCTTCGCTCTTGTGTAATTGACTTTGGTGGGAGTTGGGATACTCATCTTCCACTCATTGAGTTTTCATATAACAACAGCTACCATACAAGCATTCAATGTGCACCATTCGAAGCGTTGTATGGTAGAAAGTGCCGATCAACGGTTTGTTCGACCGAGATTGGTGACTCACAGATCGTAGGACCATAACTTATTCAAGAAACATCAGACAAAATCACAATCATTCAGTCAAGGCTTAAGGCCGCACGAGATCGGCAGAAGAGTTATGCTGATCGACGTCGGAAACCACTTGAGTTTCAAGCCGGTGACCGAGTTTTACTCAAAGTTTCTCCCTGGAAAGGCGTTGTCCGATTCGGGAAGAAAGGGAAACTTGCACCAAGGTACATTGGACCTTATGAGATCCTGGAACGGATTGGTCCCGTAGCCTACAAACTCAAACTTCCAGTGGAGCTAAGCAATGTTCACGATACCTTTCATGTATCAAATCTTAAGAAATGCTTGGCAGATCATGATGTTCAGATTCCACTGGAAGACATTCAGATTCAAAACAACATGCAGTTCATAGAACGTCCGGTTGAAATCATGGATCATGGGGTCAAGAAACTTAAACGCAGCCGTATTCCGATCGTAAAGGTACGATGGGAGGGCAAACACGGTGCTGAGTTCACCTGGGAACGTGAAGACCAGATGAAGCTTAAGTACCCTCATCTTTTTACAGTACCTTCGTCTAGTTAATTTCGGGACGAAATTCCCTTAACTAGGGGAGATTGTAACATTTGTACATTTAGTCATGGTAGTTGTGAACAGTGTTAGAACAAATGTGCTTTCATATCAAATCAGTCAATGTAATTCATGTGTTCATTATGTGCTTGTGTGTTAGGATCTCTATTATTTAGGAACAAGTATATATTATATATTTACAATCGAGTTCGCTAGGCAAGAACAGTATCGTATTATATCGAAACAGTGGTGGGACGGCGTCAGGTACGGCAGGTAGCTGGAATCTGGGGTATGCCCTATACATATACTGCGTTCGGTGTAATGGGATAGTGTTAGTGCGTAGTGTCGAGACGAATATTATGACAATTAATTTAACAAGCATCGTAATACGTAAGCGAGACTGAGTATAGTTATGGGTGACGATCCATAATAATACGAATGTTGAACTTATAATTATGATTAAACGCCTTAACAGTTTATATGATCGAAAAATATACGCTATTGTGGGTATACACGTAATTGCGGTCATTTAACGATCCGTCAACACACGAAGAGTAAAAATAATTAATATTTATTATTTTTCATTTTTACAATTTTGAAACTCATCATTTTGATGGGTTTAACAACTATTTTATTTAAAACCGTGTAAAATACGCGTTACATTTCGAAAACGCGAACCGAGCGACCGAAACGGACCCGAATACCACTCGGACTATAAAAGCCTTGAAGAAGGCCATATCCTTCATTTAATTCACCAACAACCCTTTCTCTCTCTACATTTTCGTTCAACTCTCTCTCTCTCTAGGAAACCGACTTCAATCGCGCGTATCTCACTCGTTTCTCAACGGATTTTGGTGTTCTTGGCGCCCAACGCCAAGCTCTCGACATTCTCTACACGAAAGTACAAGTGATCTGAAGATTTGTCCAGCCAAAAACGAGGTATGCTCGAAAGAATAATCTCAAAAATAGGGTTTTCAATGTGTGTTTGTTTAAAACCAAGTCCTAGCCGGTTCTAAGCCTAATCGATTGAACCTACAACATTTCGAAGTGAGTTCTGCAAGTATTCATGGCATAAAAGTGGTTGGATCGAAGGAAACAAGGTTGGATGAATGGTGTTGGTAACAGGTTCGACGGCCGAACCTTCATCTTCAGCGGGCCGAACCTTGAAGAGGCTCCACGAACCCTAATGGTTCGTGGATCATCAGCCGAACCCTTATGGGACCTCACGAGCCTGCACCGAACCTTCATCATGGCCGCCGAACCCTGTGCATGCCACGGACCCTCTTGCAGACCTCACGAACCATTGCATGATGACGAACCCATAGCCATGCAGCCGAACCCCATGTATCATTCGCGAACCTTTCTGTTAGCATTGAACTCAGCCGAACCCTAGGGGAACCCTCACCGAACCATGCACGAATCAGTTGTACACCTTAGTCAAACGAATCTTTTCACTTTGTCACGAACTTTTGCATGATGGAGCCACTGCCGAACCCTTCTGATGCGAGCTTCGGCGAACCTTGCATGTCAACCCTTAGGAGCCGAACCTTAGGGAGATGGTGGCCGAACCTTCGAATAGGTTTGCTGGAACCTTTGGCATCCCACACCCATTTCGGCTTAATGCAATTTCAATTGTCCCATTGTGATTCTAATGGAATCAATTGATTAGTTAACATTGGCCTACATAATCAGAACAAGCCCATTAGGATTCGCGGCCCGACAATTTATCTATTCGACCCATGATATTCCATTTGGCTCAACTCGATCCTAATTGGCTCAACACTATGTCACTTTCGGCCCAATAGTAAACCTACATTAAGCTTCACCCGGATCATCGGCCCAATAAATCCTTAGTCGGCCCAATTGAGTTATATCGGCCATTATGATCTTGATTTGGCCCAATATCACATCCAATTGGCCATTGTTAACCTAAATGGCCCATGGTGAGGCCTACAATGCAAAGTGTCTATGAATTGATCTTAGTTGGGCTAAGTTTAACCTAAACTAATAATGAGATCAATTCATAATCACAAGGGGTCTAAAACACTTGAACATATCTATACATTTTTTTATGTTAATCAATGGTTTATCAAACTCTTAAACACATGTGATGTTGTGCAAACAAGTTTGTGCACAAAAGAACATTTCACATCCTTTTCATGGATCCATGATCAAACAAGTGTTTCAATCATGACTTTCAAGTTACACAACAATCGTAATCATGAGATCAAGTTCAAGTTAACACAAGTTAATCAAGGAATCAAAGTCTATACAACTACAAATCTTATATCTTATGTATGATTACAATGATATAGGAACCAGTTAGAAGTCCTGTTTGCTACTTGCTATTTGTTATAGTTCAGGGTATACTGCAGACAGGTGAGAACATTAGCCCCTCTTTTTATTGTTTTACAACTGTTTTGGGGTGGAACACGTGATCAAATACTCTTACTTCAATCATATTACATGATACATGTTTATGTTACTTTATAAACATTACAGGTTCACTCTAGAAATCCAAGGGATATCTCAATTTCTTTCAAAGGAATTGTCAACTGTTTATAATGGTCTTATCAACTGTTTCACATTTTCTAATAAAAAGGTTTTAGAAAAGTTCTTTGAACTATTTATATCAGTTTTATTCAAATGATTTTATAAATGACAGACACTTTTAAATAATGTGACTTATAAACTCTTTTACTATAAACTCGTGTTTTCGAAAATAATCTTTTATAAACCTTGTTATTATACAAGGACACTATCCTATGTACACAATCAAGGGTTTCAAAACAAGGTATTCAATCAATGGTTTTCGCGAAGATGTTCAAACAAAGATTCATTTCATGGTATCCAAACAGAGGATTCATTTCATGGTACTCAAACAAGGTTTTCAAATCATGTTATCAAACAAGGCATTAAATCACTATTTCTTTTAAAGCAAAGATTAAAAGCATGGTGTCCACTGTTGTAAACAAACTTATAAACCCATCAAGTTTCATATTCATTAGCGTTAGTACTGGGTGATCACAACAAGGGAAAGCGGACACATTTGGGCAGGCCGATTTCTGGAGTTAGCTTTTAAATTTGTTTTATAAACTAACTGCAGATTTCGGTTACGTATGGTTTTCTCACTGTTGCTGACTTATTTTCTGACTCCAAACGTAGTTTGGGACTTGATTATAAGTTGGTTTTTGTGCAAACTGTCTTCGGACTGTTTACACTTCTTTTACATACTTGATGTTAGTTTGGGTTGCAGCTCATCCATGTAATTTATTGATTGCTTTAAACATATGCCTTATATTACAAGTTCATGTTTCAAATGTTAAACCTATTGTTCTCACCAACTACTCCTGTAGTTGACAGTTACTTTTCACGTGTTTCAGGTAATCAGGTGCAAGGCATTTTAAGGACAACTAAGGAGACCGCTTAAGATAGAACAAGATGAAGAAACATGCTAGGATGGATTTAGAAACACACTAAAATCCTGATTGTTTAATTGTCTTGTTTGAAGTCTTATTTTGTAAACTATATTTTGGGTCTTTAGTTGTCATTCTTTTGGTAGATAGATTGTCTGTAACTAAATAACTGTCTAAACATTATGAAACTTAGTAATCCATTGTGGTTGTTCTTATTCAATACTTGTGCCTGATTCAACTACTCATACGTCACCGCGCTGTGGATTCCGCACGCGGCGTAGGGGGTGTGACAGGGAAGTTCACTTCTTAGGTCACGTAATCAATGCACAAGGCATACACGTTGACCCAAGTAAGATTTAGGCGATTCAAAGTTGGGAAGCGCCAAGGACACCCTCCGAAATCCATCAGTTTCTAGGATTGGCAGGGTATTACCGAAGTTTCATTGAGAAATTCTCAAGAATTGCACAACCACTGACGATGCTAACTCAGAAAGAAAAGAAGTTTGATTGGGGAATCAAACAAGAAGAAGCATTTCAATTACTGAAAAGTAGGTTGTGTAAAGCATCCATCCTATCTCTTCCAGAAGGCATCGATAACTTTGTGGTTTTCTATGATGCATCACACCAAGGATTAGGTTGCGTATTGATGCAGAAAGACAATGTCATTGCATACGCATCACGTCAACTCAAGCTCCACGAAAAGAACTACACTACGTACGACTTGGAGCTCGGAGCGGTGGTGTTTGCTTTAAAAATATGGAGGCATTATCTTTATGGTACTAAGTGCGTGATTTACACCGATCATAAGAGCCTTCAACACATCCTGAACCAAAAGGAACTGAACATGCGGCAACGAAGGTGGGTGGAACTATTGAATGATTACGAATGCGAAATTCGCTATCACCCAGTAAAGGCTAATGTCGTTGCTGATACATTGAGCCGTAAAGAAAGAGTTAAGCCAACTCTAGTACGAGCTATCAGTATGACTATTCAATCGAGTCTTACTCCCCAAATTCGCGATAAAAAAAACGAGCATTGCAGAAAGATCATTATGAAGAGGAATCATTACGGGGAATGGGCAAACAATTTGATGTTAAGGTATATGAAGTATGCTATTTCATGAACCGAATCTGGGGGCCTACTTTGGACGACATGAGATTGATTATTTTGAATGAAGCTCATAAGACTAAATACTCTATTCATCCGGGAGCCGACAAAATGTACCAAAATCTGAAGGAATATTACTGGTGGCCCGGGATGAAGAAAGACATTGCCACATATGTAGGGAAATGCCTGAGATGTTCAAAAGTTAACACAGAGCATCAATAACCTTCAGGGTTATTACAACAGCCTGAAATCCCTCAGTGGAAATGAGGGCAAATTTCCATGGATTTAACTACTAAACTTCCCCAAACTGTCGGAGGTTATGACACCATATAGGTCATTGTCGACCGATTGACTAAATCGGCTCACTTCTTACCGATACGGGAAGAATAGTAGATGGAGAAGGTTGCTAGTGTTTATATCAAGGAACTCGTTTCTAGACATGGAGTTCCTTTGTCTATTATCTCTGATCGTGATAGTCGCTTCACCTCAAGGTTTTGGCAAACACTGCATAAAGCCTTGGGAACTCGTTTAGACATTACTACAGCATATCATCCACAGACAGATGGTCAAAGTGTAAGAACCATTCAGACATTAAAAGATTTGTTGAGAGCATGTGTGTTAGATTTCGGTGGTAGCTGGGATTCTCATTTACCTCTGGTTGAATTCTCTAACAATAACGGTTATCACTCTAGGATACAATGTGCACCGTTTGAGGCGTTATATGGACGGAAGTGTCGATCGCCTGTTTGTCGGACTGAAATCGGAGAATCACAACTCACGGGTCCATAACTAATTCAAGAAACCAATGAAAAGATCTTTAAGATTCGAGAACGAATCAAAACCGCGAGAGATCGTCAGAAAAGTTATGCTGATAAAAGGCGAAGGCCTTTGGAATTTGCTATTGGTGACAAAGTTCTCTTGAAAGTATCACCATGGAGAGGGGTGGTACGATTTGGCAAAATGGGAAAGCTTGCACCTCGATATGTTGGACCTTTCGAGATCCTTAAAAGAATAGGTCCGGTTACCTAGAGTTGAAACTACCACAAGAACTTGGTGCAGTTCACGATACGTTTCATGTCTCTAATCTAAAGAAGTGTTTGTCGGATGAAACTTTACGCATACCTCTCGAGGAAGTCCGTTTGGACGATAAACTCCATTTTATCGAGGCACCTATTGAAATCATGGATCGTGAAATCAAGAAGCTAAAACAAAGTCGCATTCCTATAGATAAAGTACGCTGGAACTCTAGGCGTGGACCGGAATTCACATGGGAATGTGAGGATCTGATTAAACAAAAGTATCCTCACTTATTCAAAAAGAGTCCTCCTGTCAACGACAAATGAATTTCGGGACGAAATTCAATTAACCGGGGAGACTGTAAGAACCACCGATAAAACATGTACTTATTCCACAGAGATTAAATTACTTTAGAACAAGGGTTACTAAAACAAAACCTTAGCAACTATTTGTAACCATTTACGTAAATACAATGATCTAAGCATATATATATATATATATGTATATATATATATGTATGTATGTATATATACATGTTGAAGTACATACACACACACACCCCTCACAAATTAAAAACTAGTCGAATCCCACCCCAATGGTAACCAGTAAACTTGTTGGAGTCCCACCACCCACAATGAATACACACGTGAACTTGAGCTAAACCCATTACCATTTTTTTCCAATCGGTCAACCAAGTCTCTCATCAAACTAAGCTCCAACAAGAGAAGTTACTGGTTATAAACATCATAAGGGTGGCTACCTTGAATTATCGAATCAATCTCATGATGTCTATCAAACAAATCTTTTGGAGAATACACTTACACAGAACAAGTGCCTAGAGCAGCCAACTACCACTTTTAAACAGCCCTATTTCCATTTTCTAGCAGCCCCAAATCGAAAAAAATGTAAAGATCAAGAGGAAAACCACCCTCATCCCATTATGATTAAAAGAAAGTTACAAGAACAGCCATAAAACCCCATTTAAAAAGGAGAAAGTACCATCACTCTACAAGGCTACAATAAGGCACCATACTCCTTTTCTGCAGCTGCTATGACATCCCCTATACCTGCACAAAAGCTATCAAGAAAATGACCAGCCATAGAACCTCATTTCCTAAGGTATTGACTGACAAATGGGGGCCAAATCCAAAGATATAATCTTTTTCTGTAATAATAGTATACTTCCTAGGATAACATAGGATTCTTGAAATATTTATCTATCTAATTGTCACACCCCGAGCCGGCGGGCCGGATCGTGTGTCCAGTCAAGCGGAAGGTTCTCGAGGCGCGATATCGGAAATGATAATCGTGATGATCAGATTGTTTACAATGCACATGATATATAATGAGAAACTGCCAAATGAAATTAGAAATACAAAGTTAAATTACTTCAGTTTTGTTCATAATTTAACAATGTAAATCTACTATCAACATCATAAATCTTCTATCTTGTATCTTCACAAGATATACAAAATAATTTGTAAATGATGTTTCAAAAATATACAGGTCCAAAATGCTAGGTCCTCTAACTGGTATCCTAGTCCAAAAGCATAACTTCTAACTCAGATCTGTTCGTCACCTGAGAAGTCATGCAAAAAGATCAAGTCAACACATGGTTGGTGAGTTCATGTAGTTTATTTAAAAATGAATTTGAATAACCACTTGGATGACAACCTTAACCTCACCATTAACTACCTATACCATCCAGTTCAATATGCTTATATATAGGACATATGTAGGGGACAAGCCCCAGCCACCGTCACACCACATACCAAACCACATGATATACTATTCCTGGTGATAATTAAGCATTTCATCCCACACTATTGATCCATAACGTTTGGTTACCCTGAAAACTGTTTACCTTGATCCCCTGGAATGACAACCTTAGCCTCATCAATGACCACCTATTCTATCCAATCAAGTATGCTTATATATAGGGCATATGTAAGGGACAAGCCCCAGCCACCATCCCACTGCATACCGGACTGCTTAGCATATTATTGTTAATGATAATTAAGCGTTTCATTCCATCCATCTTTACATTAGATTTTGATTTCCACAAATTGAAATACCACTGATTTCTTGAGTTCATCACGTATTCATGATTACCCATAGCACTTGTAGAAACATAATACTAAATGCTTAATTAAATAAATAATTAATCATTTAATTACAACTAAGACATGATGATTGGGCCTTATTTGACTCAGTCAATTAGACTTAGTTGTTGGTGGTGTCCAAGTTGTACCGTCTCACACGTGGCCCATATCAGGCATGACCCAAATGAGTCTACCTGTATGCGTCAGGACTTTCATGATGTGCCCATATCAGCTTGACCCTCAGGCCTACTGTACACATCGGGACTTTAGGATATCCTTTGGTTTTGATCGCCTTCGTTTTCTTGATTTCCTTTGATCGTTTAATTTATGCCCATATAGCTTGACTACAAGAGTCTACTATTTATGACGGGACTTTCCATGTGGTAACACATGGTCTCGATCTGCATACAACTGATATCCACCTTAACTTGATCGTTAACGATTTCATTAGATATTAATGATTTCATTAGTTCTTTGATTCACACATGGATATGATTCCCTTGATTCTGATCTTTATGATTCCATGATTACAACACTGAATTTAGATTCTTGAATTTGATCTTTAGATTTCTTGAACACACAGTGAATTAGATTTCTTGAATTTAATCGTTAGTTTAGTTCTTTTTATTTCCATGAAGAGTTTGGAGTCTTTGAATTAGAACTTTGTTAGATTTATTGTTTGATTTAGAATTATTATATTATTCGTAAGAGTAATTAATTGATTCATTAGTTAAACATGCATAACATTTACCTAGACAGGAGTCTAGGAGTACAAACATGTATATATCAAACATACAATAGGTAAAAGCATTTACGTAAAACATATTTAAATAAAAAGGTTTACGCATGCTTCCCAGCCCCGCGTTTGAAAACAAAAATGTTTAGAAAAGGGGCAATTGTCACACCCCGGGCCGGATCGTGTGCCCCGTTAGGCGGAAGGTTCCCCGGGCGTGATATTTGGATGAAAATCGTGATGATCAGATTGTTTACATAGCATCAACATTGAGAATAACTAAAGGACAAATAGCATTAAACTAGGATTACAAAGTTAAATGACAATTATCAATGTTTGATAATTTAACTGGCTAAACCTATCAAAAGAATCAAATGTTTACTATCTTGTAACTGTACAAGATATCAAAAGTGATTCACAACAATCAACAAAATATGTGCTTTCCAAAAACTGCTAGGCCCTCTAACTGGGCATCCTAGCATGCATTCTTGAACCTTAGCTTATTCCTGTACGTCACCTCAGAAAGCATGTAAGAAAACAAAGTCAACACAATGGTTGGTGAGTTCATATAGTTTAGTATTTGAAAAATAGCTTTTGCAAACCTTTTCGGTAACAACCTTAACCTCATTAACATCACCTATAATATCCAGCTCAGTATGCTTATGTATAGGGCATACGAAAGGGTCGAGCCTACAACCCGCCCAGACGCCATCCCACCACATACTAAACCACATATGACATTGTTGTTAATGATAGTTAAGCATTTTACCTACCATCCAATTCTATCCCTATCATAGCTTTAAGCATTCTGTTTAAGAGTTTAGAAACACACACACAATAGCATTTGCAACCCTCTTTGGTAACAACCTTAATCTCATTAATAACACCTGTCCTATCCAATTCGGTATGCTTATATATAGGGCATACGAAAGGGTCGAGCCTACAACCCGCCCAGACGCCATCCCACCACATACTAAACGACATATTATATTATTGTTAATGATAATTAAGCATTTTACCGACCATCCAATTCCATCATAGCTTCAAGCATTCTGTTTAAGAGTTTCAAACATGCACACAATAGCATTTTGAAAAGAAAGTTTTAAGAGTTACCCTTATGGACAACTGAACACCCTAAGGAACCCAGTATCAATCCATAACGGAGCTAAATGTGAATCGTAACATCAGTGTTTTGATAAAGGGTTTCTCAAGATGACACAAAGTCAACTAAAGAAAACCAGAATCATCCTAGTCACTCATCACAAAATAGGGTGGAATCATGAAGAACACTGAATGACTAGTAGGGGTTGACACCATAGGTCAACACTCGGCGGCCAATCAGTCTATCTTTCATGATCCTGCTAACGAAGGTCACTGATGACTAGTAGGGGTTGACACCGTAGGTCAACACGCGACGGTCAATCAGACTGTCTTACGAAGTCCAATAGCTTTAGCATACAACTTTATAGCATTCACATAGCTTAGCATTTTACGTATCCTGTGCACAAGTACAAGCCTGTTGTCTTAGCATTTCAAGCATAACAAGCATACCATAGTTTAAAGCATTTCAAGCATTTTGAGTATTCGAGCATAACAAGCATTTCAAGCATTTTGAGCATTCGAGCATAACAAGCATTTAAAGCATAAGAGTCTTTCTGAGTTTAAGTATACGAGCCTCAAAAGTGTAGTTTATAAAAGCATTTCAGAGTTTTAGCATTTGTTTTCTTAGGCATTTAAAAGCTTCAAGAATTTTAAACAAATAAGTATAAGTGTATGAAGCGTTAGCGTTAAGAATAAGAGTATAAAGTATTAGCATCAAGTATAAGTGTATAAAGCATTAGTATTTAGAATAAGTGTATAGAGCCTTAGCATTAAATATAAGTGTATAAAGCATTAGCATTTAGAATAAGTGTATAAAGCCTTAGCATTAAGTATAAGTGTATAAAGCGTTAGCATTTAGATTAAGTGTATAAAGCCTTATCATTAACTATAAGTGTATAAAGCATTAGCATTTAGAATTAGTGTATAAAGCCTTAGCATTAAGTATAAGTGTATAAAGCATTACCATTTAGAATAAGTGTATAGAGCCTTAGCATTAAGTATAAGTGTATAAAGCATTAGCATTTAGAATAAATGTATAAAGCATTATCATTATGAATAAGTCTAAAAGCGTTTAAGAAAAATTTATTTAAAATGTATAAACATGATTCTCAGTCCCAAAGTAAAACAAAATAGTTTGAAAAGGGACAAATGAACTCACCTGTGTTGTTAAGAATTGAATCACAACAGTTAATGTGCGCTCGTTAGTTGTAGCTTAAGTATCTTTAACACCTGAGTTGTTTTAAGAAGATTCAATTACTATAAGTATTTATAATAGATGTATCTAGGGTTTTGGTCTCGGTGTGCAACTATGTGTCCTATGTTACTAATGTGTCTCTTGGATTTCTTCCATCTAGTCTAAACGTATTCCCCATCAATAAACCCTTATCCCACCAGTAATCATTGCAAGTCTTTAGTTAACACATTTTTAAGACAGTTCATTTTTAGTTAAACATTTAGTTAGAAATCATTTAATTTAATTTAAAGAATATTTATAAGTCAATTCCTTTTATTAAACATAATTAATTAGAGAAAAGTATAATTAAACATGATGCGGGCTTAGGTTAATCCCACTTGATTAATCTTGGCCCATTACTAGTTCTTGATTGTTCCATGATTCTTTGATCCCTTCCTTGCATAACCCCACTATAGGTAGTTCAACGAACCACCCAAGGTAGTTATGTGTTCTTATGAATTGTCTAAATATTAGGAGTTACTCGTGAGAACAACACCATACCATTAGACTAGAGTTCTTTGGTTCCCAATGCATTCTTAAATGTGTTGATCTCAAAAGATGTTGGCACCTATGTTTAGATAATATATGATTTAAGAAAAATTCTTGCATCTTAGCCCAACTTATAGCCAACACTCCATGGTTAGGCCTTATGATCGTTTAGGAGGCCTTAGTGTATAACACTAGTATGTTACTTTTCCCATGCATGCATCCACGTAGGTCCCCATGCACACACACACACCATGCGACCACCTTGAATACATATTTACTTACAATATTCATGCATGAAACCATCTGGTTCGAACCCGCGCTCAAGACCATATACACAAGCCCAGGTTCGGCAAAAGGAGGGATCACCCGAATCAAGTCTTGGCCGATTGAGCTGAGCTGAATGATCTTGGGCCGAACCAGCATGGTCGTATGAGGCCTTGCCCGAGTAGGGCTGTCGAATGAAGGTCTGGCCAAAGGAGGTTTGCTGAGAGAATGAAGACATTCGGCCCTAGGGCCTTTCGGTCGGCTGGAGGCTGTGTCCTTCGGCTGTGCTTCGGGGGTGCCGACCATTTGGGCTAGCTGGTGCTTGGGCCATTCGGCCGTTCGGCAGCAGCAGGTGCAGCTTCCCAAATTCGAGCCTTATGACCTTACCATCAATCCACACAAGTTCCTATTCCAATCTAGGTGTATTTTGTGGTGTTTCCCTAGGTTTTGGGTGGTTTTAGTCGGCTAGAAGGGTGGCCGACCAAGAGGGGTTTGAAAACCCTAAAATCGCAACCTTTGAGTGAATTTTACCTCGATTTGAACGGTTCTTGGCTCGGATCGTTTGTACTTTCAAGATCTACAAGTTATGGCGATCGTTTTGACACCAAGACCAACGAATTTGGTGGAGTTTTGAGAGATTTAGGGTTTGAACTTTTAGAGATAGAGAGTGTAGAGAGAGAAGGAGACGGAATGGTGGTGTTGGGGATGGTAGTTGGGAAGTGAATGAGGCATTAATTGCCTCATTAAAAGCTTTCCAAACACCATTGTCTTCGGTCTCGCTCGGTTTCGCGTAGAAGCGTCGTTTTCGTTCCGCTTTCGTAACGAAACGTTACGTTTTTAATAGTAATATTTGTAAATTTATTTTAGGTGGTAATTCCTAGTAAATTAACTAAATATCTTCCTTTTATTTAAATTTTTTGAAAATATTTAAGTGACAGTTTAAATCGAATCATATAGTCGTCGCGCGTATTCGTCGAATCGTCATCCGTGCGAATACGACGATAACTACACTTTTAATATGGTTTTCTAATTATTATATATCATTTAGAACGTTAAACTTTCAGACATATTCGTACAGACCGTCACCTATACAAATACTCCGACAGTTTAGCGTTCACGTAACGACATGCGTTGTTGTTTTGTTCTGTAAATCGTCACATACGTTTATACATAATAGGATCTTAACAAGCATTCATGTAACTGTTCTGTGTTGTCGGATATGTTTCTGACTATTAAACCGTGGATTTTGAACTATGTTTATGTATCAATTGCGTAATAGTTCTATGTCAAGCATTACATGATAATAGCATACAAATAATACACATAGACTGTACCTGAGTTACTGTGCAAGTTACTGTTCCGGTTACAATTCCGGCACTGGTGTTACAGTCCCCCCTTGTTAAAGAAATTTGTCCCGAAATTAAAAAGTTATGATCACGTACAACTTTCTTTCTAACAAGTGGGGAAAACTTTGCTTGGTGTGATGTCCCCACGCTCCCAAATGAACTCTGGGTCGTGTTTGGAATTTCCACCGAGTCTTATCAGTTGGAATACGGTTTCAGTCAGTGTTTGACTTCACAATTCTGAAATTCCTATTGATTTGTCAATGAAATGTATGTGTAGGCTTTTTCACATCTCCTCGATCAATTTGATCAAGAGTTAATCGGCCAATCATTTCTTGTGATCTATCCTCAAAGTTGCATCATGCTTAGTTCTATGTTATTTATACCATCTGATCACATATACAATGAGTCTTTTATGTTGACTTACTCATCATGAATCATATGTATCTTGTTTTCGTCTCCTTGTGTCATTGCCTTCAGTATGATTCCTTAGGTATTGCTTCAGATATTTGCTCGCCTTATTGCTCGCAGTTGTCTTACTGCTATGCTTTGCTTAATCTCTTCATAACTCTAACACCTTATTGTTCAAAACTAATTGATTCTATGAGCATCAATTGTTGCAAAACCTTAGTGCTAGCTGTGGTTTTCTAAGTTTGTTGTATACATTAACTAAGGATTCTTTCATTGTTTCTACCACATAAAAGAATTTCTATTTTTTCATGGAATACCTATGTGGTTATACTAATAGGAATAAGATAAATTTCTTATTCATACTAGTTTCAAGGTGAAACAAAGACTTATGAATTAAAGGTTATCACATACTAGTACCTGTCTCTGGGTCTTCACGTGCAGCAGGAGCTCCTATCATGAAAGCTCTTCCCCTTGGTACTTGATCTCCCAGTTGTACCTTTTTCGGACAGTTCCTGGAATAGTGGCCTACTTCGCCAAAGTTAAAGCATCCATGGTGATTGTTGTTAGGATTGTTAGGATTGGGTGGTGGAGGTAATGCCATAGCAGCATGGTTTACGGCCAGTGTTGCTGGAGTTCGGCAGTGTTGAACCCAATGGCCCTTTCGGCCACAGTTGGCACACTGCCTACACGGCGTTGTGGCAGCATGATGAAACTGGCATTGTGCACACTGAGGATGTACGCCAGTGTAAGGTTTGCGTGTAGCTTTAGCAGGTACTGTAGCAACTTGATGGAGGGGCACGGACATCGCGTAGTCTTGAATGACCTTCTGCTTCTTCTTCGGTTGTTCCTCTTTAGCCTTACCTGAGTCCTTCTTTAGAAATCCTCATGCCACCATTACATCAGTGAGTTTAACTGATAAAGAGATGGCTGATTTTAGGGTTGCAGGGTTAGCAGCAAGTATGAGACCCCGAATGCAGGACGCTAATCCCCCTACATATCGATCAATCAGTTTTTCCAGAGTCGGTACCATCCCTGGCACCAAAGCTACCAGCTCATGATAGCAAGTAGTGAAAGTCATGTGGTCTGCCCCTTTCATCACATGATTTGACAGTTCCATCTTTAGCTTCTGAAGTTCAATCTTTGGACAGAATTCATTCCTTAGAAGGATTTTGAAATCCGCCCAAGGCATAGCCAGTGCTTCTTCTCTACCTCGAGCTCTTATCTAAGAGTTCCACCATGTTAAGGCACGCTTATTGAAAGATCCTGCAGCATAGCGAACCTTATGGTGCTATGGACAATTACTGATGTCCAGTGTAGTTTCCATCTTCTCTAGCCATTGGATCAGTCCAACGGCTCCTTCAACACCGCTAAAGCTTGGCGGTTTACATCGTACGAATGACTTGTAGGAACAGTCTGGTGTAGCTCCTGTGTTTCCACTAGCTTCTCCTGTAGTATGCCTAGAGTTGTTGCTATCGTTCCGAATACAGTTGAGCATATCCGGAATCACCTCTTTCAGCTGGTTAGTCAGCTGACTTCTCAGTAAAGTTGCCAAGGCAACAGTAGCAGGATCCAAAGTTTGAGTCGCGTTTGGGTCCGGAGGTGGAGTGTGTGGGGGAGGAGGAGGTGGAAGATGTGAATCAGCTAGAGATGGCATTGACGAGTGTGGAGCTGAATTTTGTGGTGTGGTGGCAGAGGAGGTGGTGTATTGATTTATCACAAAATGTGCGCTAGTTACTTGTAGTTTATGTATCTTGAGTACCTGAGTTGTCTTGAAAGGATCCGAGTACAATAAGTATTCATAATAGTCGTGTCTAGGGTTTTGGTCTTGGAGTGCAACTAAGTGTCCCATGTTACTAAGGTGTTTCTAGGATTCCATCTAACTAGTCTAATGTATTACCCATTTGTAACCCTTATCCCATGGATAGTTATTACTAAACCTTAAATAGATAAGGTTTATGTTAATTACGTCACAAGTCTTTAATTAAAATCTTTTTATGATAAATCATTTTAAGTTAAACCTTTAGGTTAAAATCATCTATTTTAATTTAAAGCAAATTTATAAGTCAATTACTTTTATTAAACATTAATTAATTTAAGAGAAGTATGATTAAGCATGATGGGCTTGGGTTAATCCTATTTGATTAACCTTGGGCCCATTACTAGTTCTTGATCATTCCGTGATTCTTCGATCGTTTACGTGTGCAACCCATCCTAGGTAGTTCAAGAGAACAACCTAATGTGATTGTACATTCTCATGAAATGTATAAGTGTTAAGTGTTAATAGTTAAATCAACATCCATAACACTAGACCATTGTTTTTGATCCTCAATGAATTCCCAAGTGTGTGGAGCTTAATTGATGTTAACAACCCATATTTAGTAGTTTGTATGATTTAAGAAAACCATTTTTCCTTAGAAACCCTAATTCATTGTTTTCCTGAAATGAACTCATGCATCTTTGACCAAACCAAGAGTATACCTCATTGCCATTTAGAAAAAGAGACCTTAGTTCTTTGTATCATAATGAACCCATATAAACCACTTTCCTGTTAAATTCTATGTGAGAACCTTAATTAATGCAAAGTTGATTGCATATCATGAAACCCTAGCATATTTTTTCCATGCACACACACACTTAGTTGATCCCATGCATTCAACCATGTAAGGGTTTTTCCATGCATACTTAGAATGCATGTGATTAGTTAAAGCTTCCATACAAGCTCCCTATCTAGACACCCTTCTCAAGTCAATAATTCTTTCGACCCAACCTGTGCGAATGGGCTGTTTGGCCGAAGGGTAGCCGCATGAGTGGCTTTGCCGAAAAGGGGTTATGCCGAAGAAGCAAGCCCCGACCGAATCGGGTCCAGGCGAAGGAGGGGCCGACTGAAGAGGTTCCACCCGAATGAGGGCCTGCCGACTGAGAGTGGTGCCAAGCGAATGGAGGCTTCATTCGGACTTGAGGCGTCACACCCCGAGCCGGCGGGGTTGGATCGAAGTCCCCGTCGGGCGGAAGGTTCTCGGGGCGCGATATCGTGAGTGATAATCAAAGTGATCAGATTGTTTACATTGCACATGATATAAATTAGAAATGCTAAATAGAATAGAATTACAAAGCTAAATTACATCCGTATCGTTCATAATTTAACCATGTAAATCTATCATAAACATCATAAGGTAACTATCTTGTAAACTATACAAGACACACAAAATAATTGTATAGTGATGTTTCCAAAAATATGCAGGTCAAAAAAAATATTAAGTCTTCTATCTGAAGTCCTAGTCCAAAAGCATAAGCTTCCTAGTTGACCTGTTCGTCACCTGAGAAGTCATGCAAAAATAAAATCAACACATGGTTGGTGAGTTCATATATTTTATAGTTTGAAAATGATCTGTAAACCTCTTCCGGTAAAGACCTTAACCTCATTAACTCCACATGTAATGTCCGGATCGGTATGCTTATATATAGGGCATATGTAGGGTCGAACTTACCGCCCGCCCACCCACCGTCCCACCACATACTAATCCGTATATGACACTGTTGTTAATGATTAGTTAAGCATTTTTACCCTTCACATTTAACCCAAAAATCCTTCTGTTCTTTGTCCCTGTAATTACAATCATTTGAAACCCATATTGATTTCATAAGTTCATCACACAATATGATCAACCACAGCAATTGTAGAAACAGTTATAAATGCTTAATTAAATAAATAAATAAACATTTAATAAAATCTAAGTCCTAATGATTGGGCCTTGGTCAACTCGAGTAGACTAGTCTGTCAATCAAGGTACTTAGTAATTAACGGTCTAGCTAGGACTTCTTGAAATGTACGATTTTTGTTTCGTACTTGATTCGTTTTGTTTCGTTGGCATCTGTTATCTTTGATATTTCCCAGAGTTTCCCTTGAAAATGATTTATTGATTCGTCTGATATTGTGGCAAGATGTACTTGATTCGTTGATCATGGAATACTAGATTCGTTGATCAAATGTACTCTTGATTCGTTGTTCATCAAACACTTGATTTGTTGAACATCGAATATTAACTTTGCAAAGATAGTTTCGTTTGATTCGTTGAACTTCCCCACTTGTTTTTTCAAAATAGTTTCGTTTGATTCGTTGAACTCACACACTTGATTTGTCAAAATGTTTTGTTTGATTCTTTGAAATCCCCCACTTGATTCGTCAAAATGTTTTTGTTTGATTCGTTGAAATGACTCACTTGTTTCGCCAAAATGTTTCGTTTGATTAGTTGAAATGTTTAGTTTAACCCAATTATCCACTTAATTTATAAGTAGATGAATTTAGTAAAACCTGCATAAAATTCACCTAGACGTGATTCTAGGTTAACAATTTACATATAAAACATATGTTAAATAAAAGTATTTAAATAAACAATTTAAACAAACAGTTTACGCATGCTTCTCAGCCCCACGTTTCAAAACAAAATGTTTGAAAAGGGGCAATGTAAATGTTCTATCACAAAATGCGCACTCTTGTTGTAGCTTAGGTTTCTTCAGTTCCTGAGTTGTTTTATAAGAGTTTGAATACTATAAGTATGCATATCAGTAGTCGTATCTAAGGCTTGGTCTCGGTGTGTGTAACTAAGTGTCCTAATTTATTAAGTGCTTCTATGATCTCCCTATTTGATCTAGTTCAACTACCCATTTATAACCCAATCCCGTAGTTAATTATAGCAACTTACATTTATATTTTCATAAAATTTGGGCAGAGTCTCCTTTGTTTTCTGTTAAAATCCAGACAATTAATATTGTCTACTTTACAAAATTTCCCAACAAATTAATCAAAATGAAGCTCTATTTAAAACATTTATAATTAAATTCTACTTTACTTTATTAAAAATACCCTTTACTTGTCTTAAATCAATATTCAACATGAAATGGGCCTAGATTAGCCCCATTGGACCCACCTAAGTCCCTTGATAGTCTTTGTTTTTCCATGGTTTCCAATTCAAATTCGTTGAATAACTATTGCATAGATAATCAATCACATAAGTTCGTTATTCCTCATTGGTCTTTTCTTAAGGTTAAGTGTTAATATTACACCAACACTTAATCTTTAAGTCCTTGTCCTTTTTAAATGATACTTTGTTTTATGCTAAAGGTAAATTTGCATGGAATTTGAATATCCCATGTCATTCCCATGCACACACTTGATGTATTCCATGCATGCATGTTCCTTATATCCTCTTATTTTGTCGAGAACCGAATCCCATCAGCCCTCTATCAGCGAACCTATGAGTTTCAGGTAAGGTTCGGCTAACTAATCATCTCCCACGAACCTTGTGGGTTTGGCCATGCTGATGGGTTCGTGACTTAGTTGGTTCGGCTACTAAAGATGGGGAAAGGTTCGGCACTAGGGTAACAAGGTTTGTGCACCTGGGTTCGTGACTTCCTGATCAAGGTTCGGCTAGAAAACCCTCTGGTTCGTGGCCATCTTATGCAAAGGTTCGGTCCAGTCCTTGTGTTTGGTTCGTGTAGGGTTTGAGGATGTAAGGTTCGCTGCTTTCTAGTTCATTAACCGAAGGTTCGTTCCTATCCTAGGTTTGTGACCATCTAGGGTTCGGCTAAGGAGGGTTCACCACCCTATCAGGTTCGGTGCAGGTCCAGAACAGTTCAACAGGTTCGTGACTCAGAGGGTTGTAGGGTTCGTTGCAGTGTTTGCAGGGTTCGGCTTCCAGGGTTCGGCTAGGATGATAGGTTCGGCTAGTGAAAACAAAAGGTTCGGCCGACTACCATGGGTTCGTTTGATGAACTCACGAACCTGTAGTGGTTTAGGCATCATCATCTTCATTCCAGGAAGCTAAACCTGTTACAAATCCACTCCTAACAAAACCTAAATACTTAGAACACCTTAACCCAAGTAATTTAAGTGTTTAAAATCGGTTATGATGGCAATAACTACAAGAACTCGTGAAAACCCTCTAAAACCGAGAATAAGATTAAAAGTTACCTCGAATTCTGTGGTGGAAAGCTGTAATTTCTTGTACTTTCGTGATCTTCTTGATGAGGGGTTCGTTTTGACACTAACTAGGCTTGAATCCAACAAGATTTGAGCTCCAAATTGAAGAGAGAAGTTGGGTTGTTTCTAGAGAGAGAGAGACGACTTAGAGAGAGAGAAGGAGGTTGGTGAAGTGAGTTATGGCATTAACTTGCCATAATAAATGCTTCACCACGCTCGGTTGATTGGTCTCGTTCGGTTCCGCGTAAAACTCCATTTCTCGTGATTTTCACCACGAAACGATACGATTTATTAAAATAGGATTTATAAAATTATTCTAAGTTGTGATTCCTAATAAATTAACTAATATCTTCTATTTATTTAAATTTTAAAATATTAATTTATGTTTAAATCGAAAAGTACGGTTGTCGCGCGTATTCGTTCGAATCGTCACTCGTACGAACACGACGATAACTATGCTTTTCAATCTTGTTTTCTAGTTATCGGATATCATTCAGAACATTAAACTGTCAGATTTATTCGCACAGATCGTCACCTATACGAATAACCCGTCAATTTAGCATTCACATAACAACATCCGTGTGTTTTGTTCTGTAAAACCTCACATACGTTTATATATAATAAATCCTAACAAATAATCACATGATGGTTCTATGTTGCCAGATAATTATCTGACTCAAGAACCCTATTTCTGAATTTTGTTTCTGTTAAATGTTTCTGAATTTGTTGTTTGCTAACACAAAATAATAATGACAATGCTATGAATATGAAATGAAAAAAAATGTTTGTAGTTTGTACCTGTTTACTGTTCATGTCACTGTTTAAGATCACTGTTCCGGTGACGGTTCCGGCACTGATGTTATAGTCTCCCCTTGTTAAAAAATTTCGTCCCGAAATTTAAGAGTTGTTATCGGGTACAGCTTCCTCTTTAAACAGTTGGGGATACTTTGACTTCATGTGATCTTAACGTTCCCAAGTAAACTCGGGTCCGCGTCTTGAATTCCATCTAACCTTTACAATCGGAATACGGCTTCGCCTCAGTTGTTTAACATTGCGATCCATAATCTCCAAAGGTTCCTCGATAAAGTGTAACTGTTCATCGACTTGAATTTCTTCGATTGGAATGACGAGTGACTCGTCAGCAAGGCATTTCTTTAAATTTGAGACGTGAAACACGTCATGCACACCACTGAGTTCATCAGGTAATCTCAGTCTATACGCCACAGGACCAATACGCTCGATAATCTCGAACGGTCCCACGTATCTTGGTGCTAATTTGCCTTTCTTTCCAAAGCGTACAACGCCTTTCCATGGGGACACCTTCAACATGACCCGGTCTCCCACTTGGAATTCCAACGGCTTGCGCCGTTTGTCAGCGTAGCTCTTTTGTCTGCTCCTTGTAGCTTGTAGTCTTCTTTGAATCTGAGCTATCTTGTCAGTGGTTTCCTGAATAAGTTCTGGCCCAGTTATTCGATTGTCTCCAACTTCAGTCCAACAGATCGGTGATCGACATTTCCGGCCATAAAGAGCCTCGAATGGTGCACATCCGATACTGCTGTGATAACTGTTGTTATAGGAGAACTCAATCAGTGGCAAATGAGAACCCCAATTCCCACCGAAATCCAATACACAGGTTCTTAACATGTCCTCTAGGGTTTGAATAGTACGTTCGCTTTGACCGTCCGTTTGTGGTGGTAAGCTGTACTCAAATTTAACTGTGTCCCTAGAGATTTCTGCAGTGATTGCCAGAACCTTGATGTGAATCTGCTGTCTCTATCAGAAATAATAGACAATGGCACACCGTGGCGTACCACTATCTCGTTGATGTAAAGTCTCGCCAATCTATCCATCGTGAAAGTCTCGCGCATCGGCAAGAAATGAGCAGATTTTGTTAAACGGTCAATGATCACCCAAATCGTATCGTGACCACTGGAAGTGCGGGGTAGCTTGGTAATGAAATCCATAGCTATTTGTTCCCACTTCCAGAGCGGAATCTCAGGCTGTTCCAGTAACCCATACGGTCTCTGGTGTTCCGCCTTTACCTTCGCAAACATTAGACATTGACCGACGTATTCGGCTATGTCTCTCTTCATTCCTGGCCACCAATAAAATCCACGCAAGTCTTGGTACATTTTGTCAGTGCCTGGATGAACAGAGTATTTAGTCTTGTGTGCCTCATCGAAGATAAGTTTTCTCAATTCATCTACCGCCGGGATCCATATACGTTCCCGGTAGTAGATCACTCCATCAGGCTTTGTGTCGAACTGTTTCTCCGCTCCACAATCAAGTTCTTTCTTCAGATTACCTCGGTCAAGTTCTTCTTGTTGTGCTTGAATAATCTTGTCACTTAAACTGGTCTGCACGGTTATCCCCATTGCTCTAACACGTAGGGGTTTGACCCGTTCCTTCGGACTCAAGGCATCAGCTACAACGTTCGCCTTTCCCGGATGGTAATTGATCACACAATCGTAATCATTCAGGAGTTCAACCCAACGGCATTGTCGCATGTTGAGCTCCTTCTGATCAAAGATGTGCTGCAGACTTTTGTGATCAGTGAATATGGTAGACTTGGTGCCATATAAGTAATGTCTCCAAATCTTCAAGGCGAAGATAACAGCTCCCAGTTCAAGATCATGAGTAGTGTAGTTCTTCTCATGAACCTTTAACTGTCTTGAAGCATAAGCAATAACTTTGTCACGTTGCATTAGTACACAGCCTAGTCCCTGATGGGAGGCATCACAGTATACAACAAAGTCATCACAGCCTTCTGGGAGAGATAGAATTGGAGCATCACATAGTTTCTGTTTCAATGTCTGAAAAGCATCTTCTTGTTTCTGCTCCCAGACAAACGGTTCACTTTTCTGGGTTAGTTTAGTGAGTGGCAAAGCTATCTTAGAAAAATTCGAGATGAACCTTCTATAATAACCCGCCAATCCCAGAAAAGACCGTATCTCCGTTGGCGTCTTCGGAGTATCCCAGTTCTTTATCGCCTCGATCTTGGCAGGGTCTACGTGTATTCCCTCACTGTTGACCACATGACCCAGAAATTGAACTTCTCTAAGCCAAAATTCACATTTAGAGAATTTAGCATAGAGTTGTTCTTTCTTCAACAGCTCCAAGATCTTTCTAAGGTGTTGTTCATGATCTGCTTTGCTCTTCGAATAAATCAGTATGTCATCAATAAAGACAATAACAAAATGATCTAGATACGGCTTGCACACTCGGTTCATGAGATCCATGAAAACCGCTGGTGCATTTGTCAATCCGAAAGGCATCACCATGAATTCGTAATGCCCGTATCTGGTTCGGAAGGCCGTTTTCGGTATGTCTTCGTCTTGAACTCTAAGCTGATGATATCCAGACCGCAAGTCAATCTTTGAGAAGTATTGAGCTCCTTCCAGTTGGTCAAACAAATCATCAATCCTCGGTAATGGATACCGATTCTTGATGGTTAGTTTGTTCAGCTCTCTGTAATCTATGTACATTCTGAACGATCCGTCTTTCTTCTTCACGAACAAGACCGGAGCTCCCCAAGGTGAGTAGCTTGGTCTGATGAAACCCTTGTCAAGTAGTTCCTGTAACTGGTTTGACAATTCCTGCATCTCTGAAGGTGCTAACCTGTAAGGAGATTTGGCAACAGGAGTTGCTCCAGGCATTAAGTCAATACGGAACTCTACCGGTCGCACAGATGGCAAACCTGGTAGGTCTTCAGGAAATACTTCGGGATACTCTTTCACTACCGGTATGTCTTGAATCTTCTTCTTATCCTTCTCTTTTTCCACCACATGAGCCAAGAATGCATCGCACCGTTTCTGTAGACACTTACGCGCCTTTATGCAAGAGATGATTTTGACACTTCGTTTTGCTTGATCCCCTTTAACTTCCAATACGCGATCACTCGGCAATGGAATTCGAAGCAGCTTCTCAGAACAGATGACTTCCACTCGATTAGAGGAAAGCCAATCCATTCCAACAATGATGTCGAAAGTACCCAACTCCATCGGTATCAAATCGATGGTGAATGTATGACCGTTAAGTGTCAATGGGCAGTTCCTATAAACTGTACTAACTGTAATATGTTTCCCGTTAGCTACTTCTATAATGTAAGGGAAATCTAACTGTTCCTCTACTGAATCTAATTGGCATGCAAAGTCGGTAGAGATAAAACTCTGATCCGCACCAGTATCAAATAGAACAGATGCATAAAAGTCATGTAAAAGAAACGTACCAGTGACCACATTTGGGTCCTGGCGTGCAGCTGGTGCTTCGATGGCAAAGGCTCGTCCACGGGGTGCCTGAACTGCTGGTTGTGTCTTCTTTGGGCAGTTCTTCGCAAAGTGGCCTTGTTCGCCACAGTTATAGCGTCCACCGTTGTTCTGATTAGCTGGTGGAGGGAGAGCCAAAGCAGCATTGTTGACTGCTGGGTTAGGTGTCATCTGGCAGTGTTGGACCCAATGGCCCTATCGTCCACACCCCGTGCATTGCTTCCAGGGAGTGTTAGCAATATTATGATACTGACACTTGGCACACAGAGGAAACGTGCCAGTGTAGGGTTTGTGGTTAGGGTTTTGTGGTGCTGCTGCTACTTGTTGAAAAGGTGTGGCCACCGTGTAGTTCTTGATGGTCTTCTGTTTCTTCTTCTGGTGTTGTTGATGATGAGGTTTCTCTGAAGACTCTTCCTTGCGTTTGCCGGTGTCAGCCTCCTTCTTTAAAACTCCAGAGGCTACCATCAGATCAGTGAGTTTTCCAGCCAATCTCATTGCAGACTCGACAATGGTAGGGTTGGCTGAAACAACCATGCCCTGAATGCAGGCGGGAAGTCCACCTACATATCTGTCTATCCTCTTCTCTAAAGTTGGCACCATGTCTGGCACCAAAGCAACTAACTCGTGGTAACGAGTAGTGTACCCCTTGTGATCAGCCCCTTTCATCACATGGTTGGACAGTTCAACCTCTAGTTTCTGCAACTCGTTCTTGGGGCAGAACTCTGTTCTCAGCAGTGTCTTGAAATCCTCCCATGGCATGGCCATAGCTTCTTCTCTTCCTCTAGCATTGACTTGACCATTCCACCAGGTCAAAGCCCGCTTGTTGAATGTTCCATCTGAATAGCGGACTTTGTGGTGCTCTGGACAGCTACAGAGATTCAGAGTAGCTTCAATATTTTCAATCCATTGGATTAATCCAACGGCTCCCTCATACCCGCTAAAGTTGGGTGGCTTACATCCTACAAATGACTTGTAGGAGTAATGGGATGGATCTCCAGTATTTCCACTGGCTTCCCCTGATGAGTTGCCAGTTTTGTTGATTTCATTGTGGAGACGGAGGAACATCTCCGGTATCGCCTCCTTCATTTAGTTGGTCATCTGGTTACTCAGAAAAGTCATCATAGCGATAGTGGCAGGATCCAAGGTCGGTGTTGTGCCCAAACTAGATGGTTGAGTGATCAGAGGAGGAGGAGGATGTGGAGGAGGTGGCGGTGGTGAATCATTTGGTGACGGTGTGGAGGAGTGTGGAGCCAAGTCTTGTGGTGGTAGAGGTAACAAGGGAGGCTGTCTTCTCGGCGGCATTCTGATCATAACCAATAAAGTTATCGGTTAGTGCAATGATCAAATACAGAAGACAATATGCAAGAAATTCCTAAGTCCTGTTTTCTCTATATGCAGGGTCCCTAGGTTATAGTCTAGGCCAAACTGTTTAAATAAGTGACCTATATTTCTCTATAACCATGGCTCTGATACCAATCTGTCATACCCCGAGCCGGCGGGGTTGGATCGAAGTCCCCGTCGGGCGGAAGGTTCTCGGGGCGCGATATCGTGAGTGATAATCAAAGTGATCAGATTGTTTACATTGCACATGATATAAATGAGAAATGCTAAATATAATAGAATTACAAAGTTAAATTATATCCGTATCGTTCATAATTTAACCATGTAAATCTATCATAAACATCATAAGGTAACTATCTTGTAAACTATACAAGATATACAAAATAATTGTATAGTGATGTTTCCAAAAATATGCAGGTCAAAAAAATATTAAGTCTTCTATCTGAAGTCCTAGTCCAAAAGCATAAGCTTCCTAGTTGACCTGTTCGTCACCTGAGAAATGCAAAAATAAAATCAACACATGGTTGGTGAGTTCATATATTTTAAAGTTTGAAAATGATATGTAAACCTCTTCCGGTAAAGATCTTAACCTCATTAACTCCACATGTAATGTCCGGATCGGTATGCTTATATATCGGGCATATGTAGGGTCGAACTTACCGCCCGCCCAGCCACTGTCCCACCACATACTAATCCGTATATGACACAGTTGTTAATGATAGTTAAGAATTTTTACCCTTCTCATTTAACCCAAAAATCCTTATGTTCTTTGTCCCTGTAATTACAATCATTTTAAACCCATATTGATTTCATAAGTTCATCACACAATATGATCAACCATAGCAATTGTAGAAACAATTATAAATGCTTAATTAAATAAATAAATAAACATTTAATAAAATCTAAGTTCTAATGATTGGGCCTTGGTCAACTCGAGTAGACTAGTCTGTCAATCAAGGTACTTAGTAGTTAGGGAATTCTGTAAATATCATCAAACATATGACCTACAAATCAAACGGTCTAGCTAGGACTTCTTGAAATGTAGGATTTTTGTTTCGTACTTGATTCGTTTGGTTTCGTTGGCATATGTTATCTTTGATATTTCCCAGAGTTTCCCTTGAAAATGATTTATTGATTCGTCTGATATTGTGGCAAGATGTACTTGATTCGTTGATCATGGAATACTAGATTCGTTGATCAAATGTACTCTTGATTCTTTGTTCATCAAACACTTGATTTGTTGAACATCGAATATTAACTTTGCAAAGATAGTTTCGTTTGATTCGTTGAACTTCCCCACTTGTTTTGTCAAACTAGTTTCGTTTGATTCGTTGAACTCACACACTTGATTTGTCAAAATGTTTTGTTTGATTCTTTGAAATCCCCCACTTGATTTGTCAAAATGTTTTTCTTTGATTCGTTGAAATGACTCACTTGTTTCATCAAAATGTTTCGTTTGATTAGTTGAAATGTTTAGTTTAACCCAAATATCCACTTAATTTATAAGTAGATGAATTTAGTAAAACCTGCATAAAATTCACCGAGACATGATTCTAGGTTAACAATTTACATATAATGAACCCAATTATCCACTTGTTTAGTTTTAACCCAATTATCCACTTGTTTCATCAAAATGTTTCGTTTGATTAGTTGAAATGTTTAGTTTAACCCAATTATCCACTTAATTTATAGGTAGATGAATTTACGCATGCTTCTCAGCCCCGCGTTTCAAAACAAAATGTTAGAAAAGGGGCAATGAACTCACCTGTGTTGCTATGTAAATGTTCTATCACAAAATGCGCACTCTTGTTGTAGCTTAGGTTTCTTCAGTTCCTGAGTTGTTTTATAAGAGTTTGAATACTATAAGTATGCATATCAGTAGTCGTATCTAAGGCTTGGTCTCGGTGTGTGTAACTAAGTGTCCTAATTTATTAAGTGCTTCTATGATCTCCCTATTTGATCTAGTTCAACTACCCATTTATAACCCAATCCTGTAGTTAATTATAGCAACTTACATTTATATTTTCATAAAATTTGGGCAGAGTCTCCTTTGTTTTCTGTTAAAATCCAGACAATTAATATTGTCTACTTTAAAAAATTTCCCAACAAATTAATCAAAATGAAGCTCTATTTAAAACATTTATAATTAAATTCTACTTTACTTTATTAAAAATACCCTTTACTTGTCTTAAATCAATATTCAACATGAAATGGGCCTAGATAAGCCCCATTGGACCTACCTAAGTCCCTTGATAGTCTTTGTTTTTCCATGGTTTCCAATTCAAATTCGTTGAATAACTATTGCATAGATAATCAATCACATAAGTTCGTTATTCCTAATCGGTCTTTTCTTAAGGTTAAGTGTTAATATTACACCAACACTTAATCTTTAAGTCCTTGTCGTTTTTAAATGATACTTTGTTTTATGCTAAAGGTAAATTTGCATGGAATTTGAATATCCCATGTCATTCCCATGCACACACTTGATGTATTCCATGCATGCATGTTTCTTATTTCCTCTTATTTTGTCGAGAACCGAATCCCATCAGCCCCCTATCAGCGAACCTATGGGTTTCAGGTAAGGTTCGGCTAACTAATCATCTCCCACGAACCTTGTGGGTTCAGCCATGCTGATGGGTTCGTGACTTAGTTGGTTCGGCTACTAAAGATGGGGAAAGGTTCGGCACTAGGGTAACAAGGTTTGTGCACCTGGGTTTGTGACTTCCTGATCAAGGTTCGGCTAGAAAACCCTCTGGTTCGTGGCCATCTTATGCAAAGGTTCGGTCCAGTCCTTGTGTTTGGTTCATGTAGGGTTTGAGGATGTAAGGTTCGCTGCTTTCTAGTTCTTTAACCGAAGGTTCGTTCCTATCCTAGGTTTGTGACCATCTAGAATTCGGCTAAGGAGGGTTCGCCACCCTATCAGGTTCGATGCAGGTCCAGAACAGTTCAACAAGTTCGTGACTCAGAGGGTTGCAGGGTTCGTTGCAGTGTTTGTAGGGTTCGGCATCCAGGGTTCGGCTAGGATGATAGGTTCGGCTAGTGAAAACAAAAGGTTCGGCCGACTACCATGGGTTCGTTTGATGAACTCACGAACCTGTAGTGGTTTAGGCATCATCATCTTCATTCCAGGAAGCTAAACCTATTATAAATCCACTCCTAACAATATCTAAATACTTAGAAAACCTTAACCCAAGTTATTTAAGTGTTTAAAATCGGTTATGATGGCAATAACTACAAGATTTGAGCTCCAAATTGAAGGGAGAAGTTGGGTTGTTTCTAGAGAGAGAGAGAGACGACTTAGAGAGAGAGAAGGAGGTTGGTGAAGTGAGTTATGGCATTAACTTGCCATAATAAATGCTTCACCACGCTCGGTTGATTGGTCTCGTTCGGTTCCGCGTAAAACTCCATTTCTCGTGATTTTCACCACGAAACGATACGATTTATTAAAATAGGATTTATAAAATTATTCTAAGTTGTGATTCCTAATAAATTAACAAATATCTTCTATGTATTTAAATTTTAAAATATTAATTTATGTTTAAATCGAAAAGTACGGTTGTCGTGTATATTCGTTCGAATCGTCACTAGTACGAACACAACGATAACTATGCTTTTCAATCTTGTTTTCTAGTTATCAGATATCATTCAGAACATTAAACTGTCAGGTTTATTCGCACAGATCGTCACCTATACGAATAACCCGTCAATTTAGCATTCACATAACAACATCCATGTGTTTTGTTCTGTAAAACCTCACATACGTTTATATATAATAAATCCTATCAAATAATCACATGATGGTTCTATGTTGCCAAATAATTATCTGACTCAAGAACCCTATTTCTGAATTTTGTTTCTGTTAAATGTTTCTGAATTTGTTGTTTGCTAACAAAATAATAATGACAATGCTATGAATATGAAATGAAATAAAGTGTTTGTAGTTTGCACCTATTTACTGTTCATGTCACTGTTTAAGATCACAGTTCCGGTGACGGTTCCGGCACTGATGTTACATGAGGCCCTTCGGCCTATTGGCTGGCTCATACGGCCCAATGTCTTTCGGCCCATCTGCTAGACAGCCATTCGGCTGGTCGAATTTGTCCACATGCAGCCGTCCCAAATCGAGGATTACGACTATCTAATGATGTCTCACTTGTTCCTACATTATTCTAAGTTTATTTGAGTGAATCCTATGTGTGAAAAGGGGTTGGAACCGGCTTGAACGTGGTTCGAGCCTAAGGGTTTTGAAAACCCAAAAAAACCGAAAAGAAATTTCGAATCTACCTCAAATCAGTTTATTCAAAGCTTAGATCGGATTTACTATAGTGTTCTACAAGTTGTAGTGGTTGTTTGGATACCAAGAATGCTCGATTTCGTGGAGAAATGAAGGAGATATGGCTATGGCTTCTACAGAGAGAAAGTAAAGAGAGAGTAAGAACGAAAATGGGGATGTGGGCTGGTTGGTGGGGATGATAATGGCATTAAATGCCATCATAAATGGTTGCAAAATACCCGGGTTTGTTCGGTCTCGTTCGGTTTCGCATAAAAGTGTCGTTTTCTTTAGTTTCCGTAAGGGAACTTTACGGTTTTAAAAGTAGAGTTTATAATTTTATTTTAGGTGGTAATTCCTAGTAAATTAACTAAGTGTCTTCCATTTATTTAAATTTTCTGAAAAAATTAAGTTTACAGTTTAAATCGAATCGTACAGTCGTCTCGCGTATTCGTTCGAATCGTGACCCGTACGAATACGAAGATAACAACACTTTTCAATATGGTTTTCTAATTATTGGACATCATTTAGTTCATTAAACTTTCAGAAATATTCGTACAGATCGTCACCTATACGAATAATCTGTCAATTTCGCATTCACGTAACGACATTCGTTGTTGTTTTGTTCTGTAAATCCTCACATATGTTTATACATAATAGAATCTTATCTAACAATCACATGATGATTCTGTATCATCAGATAAATATCTGACTGTTGAACCATGATTCTTCGTTATGTTTCTGAAATGATTTTGAGACTGTTCTATGATAACATGTGATGATAATGATATATGAATAACAATTGAAATGTGTACCTGATTTACTGTTCATGTTACTGTATAGATCACTGTTCCGGTTACATTTTCGGCACTGATGTTACAGTCTCCCCTTGTTAGAGAAATTTTGTCCCAAAATTTAAGAATTATTATCAGGTACGGCTTCCTCTGTAAACAGTTGGGAATACTTGGTCTTCATGTGATCATCACGTTCCCATATAAACTCGGGTCCACGCTTTGAATTCCATCAAACCTTAACGATTGGAATACGGCTTCGCCTTAGTTCTTAACTTTGCGATCCATAATATCCAAAGGTTCTTAGATAAAATGTAACTGCTCGTCCACTTGAATTTCATCGATTGGTTTAACGAATGATTCGTCAACAAGGCATTTCTTCAAGTTTGAAACGTGAAAGACGTCATGCACACCACTGAGTTCATCTGGTAATCTCAGTCTATATGCCACAGGACCAATACGGTCAATGATCTCGAACGGTCCTACGTATCGTGGTGCTAACTTTCCTTTCTTTCGAAAACGTACTACGCCTTTCCATGGGGACACCTTTAACATGACACGGTCTCCCACTTGAAATTCCAACGGCTTGCGCCGTTTGTTGTTATAGCTCTTTTGTCTGCTTCTGGTTGCTTGTAGTCTTTGTGGAATCTGAGCAATCTTATCGGTAGTCTCCTGAATGAACTATGGCCCAGTTATTCGATTATCTCCAACTTCGGTCCAACAGATCGGTGACCGACACTTTCGACCATACTGAGCCTCGAATGGTGCGCATCCGATGCTACTATGGTAACTGTTGTTGTAGGAGAATTCAATCAGTGGCAAATGAGAGTCCCAATTCCCACCTAAATCTAACACACACGTTCTCAACTCCAGGGTCTGAATCGTACGTTTGCTTTGACCGTCCGTTTGTGGATGGTAGGTGGTACTCAGATTTAAGTGCGTCCCCAGAGATTTCTGCAATGATTGCCAGAACCTTGATGTGAATATGCTGTCTCGATCCGAAATGATAGACAATGGTACACCGTGGCGTACCACTATCTCGTTGATGTACAGTCTCACCAGTTTATCCATCGTGAAGGTCTCACGCATTGGCAAGAAATGAGCAGATTTTGTCAAACGATCAATGATAACCCAAATCGTATCATGACCACTGAAAGTGTGGCGTAGCTTGGTAATGAAGTCCATAGCTATTTGTTCCCACTTCTAGAGCGGAATCTCAGGCTATTCCAGTAAACCTGACGGTTTCTGGTGTTCCGCCTTTACCTTTGCACACGTAAGACATCGGCCGACATACTCGGCTATGTCTTTCTTCATTCCCGGCCACCAATAAAATCCCCATAAGTCTTGGTGCATTTTATCAGCGCCTGGATGCACAGAGTACTTGGTCTTGTGTGCCTCATCAAAACCGCGAGAGATCGTCAGAAACCACTGACAAGATCTTTAAGTTTAGAGAACGAATCAAAACCGCGAGAGATCGTCAGAAAAGTTATGCTAATAAAAGGCGAAAGCCTTTGGAATTTGCTATTAGTTACAAAGTTCTCTTGAAAGTATCACCTTGGAGAGGGGTGGCACGATTTGGCAAAAAGGGAAAGCTTGCACCTCGATATGTTGGACCTTTTCGTGATCCTTGAAAGAATAGGTCCGGTTGCCTACAGGTTCAAACTACCACAAGAACTTGGTGGAGTTCATGATACGTTTCATGTCTCTAATCTAAAGAAGTGTTTGTCAGATGAAACTTTACGCATACTTCTCGAGGAAGTCCGTTTGGACGATAAGCTCCATTTTATCGAGGAACCTATTGAAATCATGGATCGTAAAATTAAGAAGCTAAAACAAAGTCACATTCCTATAGATAAAGTACGCTGGAAATCTAGGCGTGGACCAGAATTCACATGGGAACGTGAGGATCTGATTAAACAAAAGTATCCTCACTTATTCAACAAGAGTCCGCCTTCCAACGACAATTGAATTTCGGGACGAAATTCAATTAACCGGTGGAGACTGTAACAACCACCGATAAAACAGGTACTTATTCCACATAGATTAAATTACTTTAGAACAAGGGTTATTAAAACAAAACCTTAGCAACTATTTTTAACCATTTACGTAAATACAATGATCTAAGCTTATATATATATGTATATATATATATATATACACGTTGTGCATAAGAAACGATGCGTGCATGCAATTTTGCATGCACACGTGAAGTACATATATACACACACACCCCTCGCAAATTAAAAACTAGCCGAATCCCACCCTAATGGTAACCTATAAACTTGTTGGAGTCCCACAACCCACAATATGAAAACCCAAGAGCTTGAGCTAAACCCATTTCCATTTTTTTCCAATCGGTCAACCAAGGTTCTCATCAAACTAAGATCCAACAAGAGAAGTTACTTGTTATAAACATCATAAGGGTGGCTACCTTGAATTATCGAATCAATCTCATGATGTCTATCAAAACAAATCTTTTGGAGAATACTCTTACACAGAACAATTGCCTAGAGCAGCCAACTACCACTTTTAAACAACCCTATTTCCATTTTCTAGCAGCCCCAAATCGAAATAGAATCAAACAAATGTATAGATCACGAGGAAAACCACTCTCATCCCATTATGATTAAAAGAAAGTTACAAGAACAGCCATAAAACCCCATGTAAACCTATGGCCAACACCCATTTAAAAAGGAGAAAGTACCATCACTCTACAAGGCTACAATAAGGCACCATACTCCTTTTCTGCAGCTGCTATGACAACCCCTTTACCTGCACAAAAGCTGTCAAGAAAATGACCAGCCATAGAACCTCATTTCCTAAGGTATTGACCGACAAATGGGGGCCAAATCCTAAGATATAATCATTTTCTGTAATAATAGTACACTTCCTAGGATAACATAGGATTCTTGAAATATTCATCTATCTAATCACAATTTCAACCAAACTTAAACCTCAACTAACACACTTCCATTATAACTAAGATAAAACCTGAAATTGTACTACAACTCCATCGGTTTCAGCAGGGAAAGAGACCCCCTACCCTCTAGAAATACCAGCCTTAGGGTGATTCAAAAACCCACACCTCAACCAAGCTTCTTTTCTTTCCTCTACACTGCTCTGCAGAAACACCATCACCCTTTTTCTTCTCTTGGCTTAAGCAACCAATCCCCAACCCTTCTGCCTCACTCGAACAAACACATCTCTTACAAATCTCTCGGCCAAGAACAGCTCCAGGAAGAACCGGAAGTGCATCCAGTAGCAAGGAAGGACCTGGCCAGCTTCTATCAGCATTTTCCCTCGACGTGTGCAGCATAAGAGCTTGTGATATTCCCCTAATCCTTACTTGCTTAAGGTAAGAAATCAAAAACTATGAACTCTTAAACACAAAAGTAAAATCAAAACCATCAAATATTTTCTCAAAACTCACTGTTTTGAAAAGAATAAAAGAATGTGTAAAATAATCATGGAATGAAACCTTTTTAAAACACGTCCAAGCTTAATAAAACTCATACATCTGAATGGGAAGCTGGACATGAGTAACTAAGTCTGAAACTATGCATGCGATCACATGCATAGCATGGAGTTATAAGAGTTACAAATTAAAGATAATCAGCAACCATGGGTATGAGGCAGGGGATATATTGGATAGTACTATCTTGGTTGACAGCTCATTCACCTATCGGGTGGTCTTGCTAGCTACAGTCACCCAAAGATGAGGCCAATACGGTGGATGAATAGGTCTAACTCTATTGTATACTTTGAACTCGGGATGAGTTTGGTGATCAGGAGATCATAACACAAGGGCAATCAGTCATAGGTTTGGTTGTGGTCTTATTTAAATTGCATCCTTACTTGTGAATAGCATATAAAATGATTTACAGATAGTATAACACATAGGGAAATGAACCCAAGGATTGATTTTATCGAGTCCTAAACTTGTGTGACTCACCAACATATTGTTGACTATTTTTCTCATGTTTTTCAGCTCATTAAATCAAAACCTGAGGTTGGTGCATGTTTTTGGATATTACTCACGAAGATTCATTATTATAGCCTAGATGATATAGGCCATAATCTTTTGAGAATCTCTAAGTGTTGTAATAGTTTAACTTAGACAATTGTTTTTGGTCGTTTACTTTGAATGTTGAATTAATGATTAAGCATTGTTATGAACCATAAGCCTCATGATTTCCACATCGTCTCACTGCTCGTGATTCCACCATTAGCGGGGGTGTGACAGTTAGAACGCTGTTTAATGTATAACATGCCGTATTAACAGCTTCAGCACAAAAAGTAATCAAAAGATGAGAATCTGCAAGCATAGTTCTTGGTGTTTCTATCAAAGTATGATTCTTCCGTTCTGCCATAACATTTTGTTGAGGGATATAAGGAGCACTAAACTGATGAGTAATCCCCTTCTGAATACAGAACATCTCCAGATTATGATTTTTAAATTCAGTCCCATTATCACTTCTCAAAAACATAACATGTGTAGAAAATTCATTCTCAATTTTGACAATCAGATTCTTCAAAATCTCTGAAATCTCCAATTTAGCAGCTAAAAAGAAAACCCAAGAAAATCTGAAAAAATCATGAGTAATAACTAAAGAAAAAGATCTTCCACCAACACTCTTAACTAACACTAGGCCAAATAGATCCATGTGTAACATAGTTAGAGGAGTATTGATAGAATTTTCAATCTTAGGCTTATGTGATTGCTTGCGCTGTTTTCCCTTGTTACAGGAAAGACAGTGATCAGACATCACAAAAGACTGAGATGGGACACCTTCAATAAGATCATTTCTGATCAAAAAATTCATTTTTCTTAAATGAACATGTCCCATCCGTATGTGCCATGAAATTGAATCTTTTTCTGTAGCCTTAGAAAAAATCAGGTAATTTGAGAGGATGATGAGACAGAAGACATATCTAGTTGATATGTATTGTTGTGTCTAGGAGCTATTACTACTATCCAATCATCAGGGATTATCACTCCAGGCTTCAATATATAGCATGCTTTGTTATCAAAGATGACAGAATAATCTTTATCACATACTTGTGAAACACTCAAAAAATTATGGTTGAGTTGTTCCACAAAACTGACATGATCATAAGATATCCTGTCATTTGATAACACTCCCTCTTTCGTGATATATCCACAAGTGTTTCCCGCAAATTTAAAACCACCATTTGTTCTTCTAATTAGAGAAAGCAACTCCAAGTTTCCAGTCATGTGTCTAGAACAGCCACTGTCAACATACCAAATATTTTTCTAAGCACCGGACAATGTGTCCTACACACATAAACAAAAATTAATGAGAAACAGAAGTCCATGTCTTATGCATTTAACATTTAAAATGAACTGGAGAAGATGTAGAAGAACAAAAATTAACAAGAACAGATGAAACTGATGAAACATTTGTCTTTACAGTCCATATTCGGTTAGGAATCAGCCTATATGGAATAGGTTTGTTTGGATACCACTTGTAGGTCCGTGTCTAGGATCTAAATGATCTCGTATAACGTGATATCAAGTGCGGAATCCATAACATCATGTTTGAACAAAGGTAAAATATATCAAGATGAATGGAATTGAATAATATCAATGTAAACACAATTCACTCTTCTTGTATTAATCAATAACTTTCGGAAAGTACAATCAGAGAGAAATTACTATCTTAAGAAATCAGAATTATGTCCAAGATCCATACTAGGTTACACTCAACTTACCTATTTGTAGACTGCCTTGTCGATACTAGTAATATCAACAATACTAATGTCGATACTACTAATATCAACACAACTAATATCGATACAATTACTATCGATATACAAATTTAAAAAACTAAAGAAAATAAAACAAAAACTAAACAATATAAATATTATATTGGAAAACAAAACAAATACAATAATCATACAGATCTTCAATCTTGAATCAGCAGCAATCTTCAGTCTTCAATTTAATAACTGAAGCTTTTTGCTATGAGGGTACTAACAAAAAACATACACATATTATTACGTTTCTTTAGATAATAAAAAATTAAATACAAGAAATAGAATATTACTCTGATGAGAGGTCAATAGCCATTTGTAACATCCCGAGCCGGCGGCCCGGATCGACTGTCCCGTCAGGCAAAATGGTCTCGGGGCGTAATATTGGGGATGATAATCGAAATGATCAGATTGTTTAAATTGCACATGATAATAAATGAGAAAGCACTAATGAAATAGAATTACAAAATTAAATTACATCGGTATCGTTCATAATTTAACAATGTAAATCTACTATTCAACATCATAATTCATCTATCTTGTATCTGCACAAGATATACAAAAGAATTCATATAATGATGTTCAAAAATATGCATGTCCAAAAATACTAGGTCCTCTATCTGGGCACCCTAGTAAGTAGCACGAACTCCTAGTTAACCTGCTCGTCACCTGAGAAGTCATGCAAAAAGATCAAGTCAACACATAGTTGGTGAGTTCATATTGTTTTGTTTGAAAATAAATTTGTACAAACCTGACCGAATGACAACCTTAACCTCACCAACAACCACGTATGCCATCCAGCGAAGTATGCTTATATATAGGGCATACGTAGGGTCAAGCTTACCGTCAGCCCACGACATACCAAGTCGCATAACATATTGTTGTCAATGATAATTAAGCGTTTCATTCCTCATTATCAACACACCAGTTCTTAGTTCTTGTCAGTTTCAACAAAATATGGAAATTCTCTTGATTCCTTAAGCTCTTCATACACGCATAAACAACCATAGCAATTGTAGAAGCATTCAATTAAATGCTTAAGTAAATAAATAAATAAACATTTAATAAAATCTAAGACCTAATGATTGGGCCTTGGTCAACTCGAGTAGACTAGTCTAGCAATCAAGGTTCTTAGTAGTTGAGGAAATCTGTAAATATCATCAAACATGCGACCTATAATCAATAAGTCAAGTTAGGACATCTTTTGATGTATAGGATTTTATAGTTTGTCTAGATCTTCCGTAGTTCGTTCTTGTTCGTATAGATCGTTAGTTCTTTGGCTCATGTTATCTTTGAATATTTCCCAGACATTCCTCGAAAATAGATCGTTGAAAACAGTTCTCCGTACTAGTTCTGTAGTTCTTTGAAAATATATCGTTGCATACAGTTCTTCGAATTAGATCTTTAGTTCTTTAAAAACAGACTACTGAAAATAGTTCTTCGAAAACAGTCCACTGAAAATAGTTCTTTGTTTTAAATCATTAGTTCTTTGAAAACAGACCACTGAAAATAGTTCTTTGTTTGGAAATAGTTATTTACTCATGATGAATAAGTAACCAATTTTGAAAACCTACAAATAGTTTACATAGAAAAAATCTAGGCTAACAAGTATACATGTGAAACATATATGAAGTTAAAGCATTTAAGTAAATATAATCCAAGGAAAATAATTTACGCACGCTTCTCAGCCCCGCGTTTATAAAACAAAATGTTTAGAAAAGGGGAAATGAACTCACCTGTGTTGCTATGCAATGAATCACAAAAGATATGCGCGCTCGTTGATTGTAGATTAATGATCTTATGTACCTGTGTTGATTTATTATGATTCTAATACACTAAGTGTCGGAATATGACATATATAGGATTTTGGTCTCGGTGTACGACTATGTGTCCTACATACTTGCTAATTTTTTTTCTCAGTTTCTCTAATTATTCTATGCTATATCCCCTCTATGAACCCATATCCCTTAGCAAAACATCACAACTAAAGGTGTAATCGCTTCAACCCTACAGGAAGTCTCCCCCTGAGCTGTAGGATTCAATATTTGAAATTGAGCTTTAATTCCTTGAATTTGAGAATAATGATCCTTAAAAACATGAAATGCATTATCGTGCAAGGATTTGATCATGTTATGAATATTCTTGAAATTTGCATTCATAGTAGCAAAAGAGGCTAAATCCATCTTGTTTACTCCATGCTAATAATCCTTACAAGGCGCCACCTCAGCCTGTACAGCATCCAATCGATATTGTAAAGAAATAATCAATGCATTTTGTTTTAAAAGATCAGCATTAGACACCTCCAAGGTATTAACTCGAGACTTTAACTGAATATTTTCAGATTGCAACTCCTGCATTTGAGCTTGAAAAGCCAAAATTTGAGAAGATTGTGTGGCAAAACTACCAGTAAAGATAGTATTAAAATTTGGTGAATCAGAAACTGGAGCAGTTGACATAGCAAGTGGAGTAATCGGTGGAGTAGATGATTGTGGATGAGGAACAACTGAAGGAGTAGAAACTTGTGTATGTGAAGAAGAAGGTGAAATATGAACAGGAGAATCAAAACGAAAATCTGTTTCAGAAGGAACATATTCAGAATCACTGTCATCTGTTTTTTCTGCCTCTTAGACTCTGAAGTGGAAGAACTCACAATCTTTCTTTTTCCAGACACAATATTGGAAGTATCTACCATATCAGTATCATCATCATCTGAATCTGAATCAGAACTAGAAGTATCTTCAACCGCACCCTCATCAGCAACATCTGTATCAACAGTAGAAATCACATCTTCAGTTTCTTTTAAAATCTGTTCAGTATGTCGAGATGTAGTAATAGTAACATCCCTAAACTGAGGTACAAATGATGTAGTATCAGCTACAACATCATCACCAACAGCCTGTGTAGGTTCATTTTCATCAGAATGGTGGTGTTGATAAGCTACAGATGACTAAACATGAAACATACATCGTTTTCAGGCTCATGAAAATTTATATCAATCACATGTCCAAATAATGGTGTATCAACCATATTCACTCCTCTCTTAGGACGGCAACCAGAAAATATCCTTTTATTCATCACAGTAATCTTAATGAGTAGTCAAGTTTTGTTCAACTGTGGATATAAACGATCCAAAATCAAAGTAATAAAACGAGGATATTGCAGGAAACTCTCATTTTCCGTTGCAGTGATTTGCTTAACCAACAAATCAAAAATCAACTGACTAATGTTAAACAGTTTGTTTAACACTAGTGAAGCAATCAAACACTAAAAAGATTTTGATAACGTATCAACTCCAGATTTCCTGTTGGATAAACACATGATGACAACTTGAAACAGATAACGCCATTGACCAAAAAGATGTTTCTTGGCAAGTTGAGAAGCAGTCACATCACCATTGTATCCCATCCTATTGAACACTACACAAATCAAATCATTAGGTAGTGTCAATGGATCTTCTTCAGAATCATGAAACTGAAGAATCTCTCGCAAATCATCAACATAAAACTGAACAGACATGTCATCAATCTTTAATCTCAATACAGGTATTCTGCAGCACAGTCAAATTCAGTATTATCCCAGAAAGATGTAACATGATGCATAATAACCACAGGATTAGCTGAGATGGCATAAGAAATCCTGGATCTCTTCAGAAATGGTATAATATCTCTAAACATCGACGCCTCTTTTAACTCCTCATCTACAAGTGCAATGACATTGTGATTGTCATTGGAAAGTCGTTGACTTAAAAATAATAAAGAAAAACAACAATTAGTAAAAAAATTACAAAATAAAAATTTTCTAAAATTTTTCTAAGACCTGAAACTAACGATAGTAGTAGTATCGATGCAATTGACAACACCGATACTAATAGTATCGATACTAATAATATCGATACTAGTATCAACACTAGTAATATCGATGATATAATGTCGTTACTAAGTATAAATCAACACTTAGAAAAATTTTGAAAACATTCCATCGATACTATTACTAGCGATGCTACAGTGTTCATCGATACTAATAGTATCGACATATGAACACATGTCAAAAATTCAAAATTTCCAGAATTTTCAAATGAAAAAATCTATGATAAAATAACTAGATCCTACACCAGAATACACCGATTAATCTTTCTATCTGAAAAGCCATTTGATTTTTCAACACATTCGTTCAATTTTGACGTTTTAAAATTTTCAAAATTTCGACAACACAAAACAACAGATTTCATGGTTAAAACTGAAAATATTACCAGCCATTCTTTTTCAAATATGATATACAAACACTTGTAATAACTCTGAATGAAAGAAAACACAATCACACTAAAATCGATTGATGAACACTTTTGAGAACACACAGTATTATCGATGTTGATAGAGTCGATACTAATGGTATCGATATTATATATAGCATAAACCTGTTATCGATACTATTAGTATCGACACAAATTAATTTGATCGATACTAATACTATCAGTGTCCATATTGATACTATCTTTTATCGCGACTAACAATATCGATAATAGGAAAATTTAAAACAACAACTTAACTTTGAACTTTTGTCAAAAATTTCAATTTAAATGTCAAAAACACCTTTTACAAAAAATTAAGAAAAACACACTTGAAAAGTGAAATGTAAAACTATAAAAATAATGTCTTTTTGCCTTTTTGATAAAATCTTTGAAAAATATTCATATGAAATCATTTTCAACTTATTTGTATTAAATTTTCCAAGCTTTAAAATTTAAAATTTATCAACATATTATACATATAAATAAAATAATATTAATTTATGTATTTCAACCTAAAAGTAACATAATCAAATTATGACAAATTTAAATTTGTTACTCATATATAACTCAAATACTAAAATTTAAATAAATACTTGTAATTATTAAAAATAAGTAATGAATATTAATAAGTCTCACACTTAATTAATTATTAACATATTCAACCTCAGAATTTATTGAGGATAAAATATATATCGTCATAAATTAATGAAATGATAATTAATCATTTTTGATCAAAACTTTATATATCAATAAATTAATGAAATGCGCTAGTGATAACAGGTCTGTGTGAAACACACAAGAACAAGAAAGAGTCAATATGCATGTTAAAAAATGAATGCTATGAATTCCCAGATCTATATTGACATATAACTTAGGAAACTCAGTATATATATTTAAAAGATCATTGATGGCATAATTTGTATATATATATATATATATATACATATATATGTGTATATATATATGTATATATCTATATATACATATATATATATATATATCAACTCTCAATCCATTTTTGTTGAAACTAAGTTAGTGCAAATTTATTTTAAGTTAGAGAACTTATTAAAAAATTCAAATTTGAAATTTATTAACTAGTATCATTCAAATTTAAGCATACAAGTTTTTCAAATTTCAAATTCAACTATTCACTCAAATCAAACATTACTTATATATTTTAACACACCAATTAAATATTATCAAATTCATATACATAAATGTTGACAAATTAGAAACTTCAATTATTCAGAAATATTAATTCAAGTAAGTCAAAAATTCTATCATTTTGCAATAAATTTGAATAAAATTTTCAAACATTAAAATTTTTCAACAATGAGAAAAAAAATCAAACTAAAAATTAAATCAAACTTTCAAATGTTATTTTTCAAAATCTTTCATTCAAAATTGATCATCCCGAGTCCTTTTACAAGAGAAGAAAAACGAGTTGAATCAAAAGCTTTTGTAAAAATGTCAGCAATGTTGTCAACTGTATTGATTTTCACAAGTTGCATTAATTTTTCTCTGCACAATCTCGAATAAAATGATGACGAATATCAATATGTTTTGTTCTCTTATGTGAAACAAGATTTTCAATATTGGCTATTGTAGCTGTATTATCAACAAAAATAGGAGTTGTTGTATATTTTAAACCGTAATCTCGCATTTGTTGTTGAATCCACAAAACTTGTGAACAACAACTCGAAGCAGCAACATAATCATCCTTACAAGTTGAGATGGCTACAGTAAGTTGTTTCTTACATTGCAAGGTTACAAGTTTATTTCCAAAGAATTGACAACCCCCAGTGGTTGACTTCATGTCAAGGTTACAGCCACCATAGTCAGAATCTAAAAAAGCAATAAACTTCATGCTATCATCATAAGGGTACCAAAGTCCAAGACTTAGTTTTCCCTTCAATAGCGAAAAATTCGTTTAAGAGCCTTAATATGTGAATCCTTAGGTTTTGACAGAAATATAGAACACAAACAAACAACAAACATAATATCAGGTCTAGAAGCAGTTAAATGCATTACGGAACCAATCATTGAATGATATAGATGTTGATCAAAATCTATACCTTTCTCATCATTCCCTAAATTATGATGAGTAGAAATAGGAGTATAAATGGATGTACAATCATTCATCTTGAACTTATTCAAGATGTCATGTACATATTTACTATGATGTATGAATAAGCCATCTTTCATCTGATCTACTTGAATTCCCTGAAAGAAAGCTAATTCTCCCATAGCGCTCATTCCAAATTTCTGCTTCATAACTCCTTCAAAATCTTTGAATAATTTTTCATTTGTAGCTCCAAAAATAATATCATCCACATATCTGCACAATCAAAATGTCATCATCCTTCTTCAAGATAAACAAAGTGCTGTCAATTTTTCCTCTTGAAAAATCATTGTTCAACAAATGAGCTGACAATGTCTCATACCACGCCCTTGGTGCTTGATGTAATCCATACAAAGCCTTATCAAGATGATAACACTTTGTAAGATTATTTGGATCTTGAAAATTGTCACACCCCGAGTCGGCGGGCTGGATCGACTTTCCCGTTGGGTGGAAGGTTCCCGGGGCGCGATATCGGGTGATAATCATAGTGATCAGATTGTTTATATTTCACATGATATATAATGAGAAATGCTAACATGACATTGATACAGAATTACAAAGTGAAATTACACAGTACATGTTCATAATTTAAGTAAGTAAATCTACCAAAAGATTCATGGAGTTTTCTATCTTGTATATGCACAAGATTTACAAAACATGATTCAAAGTTATGTCATCCAAAATATGCACATCACAAAAATAAGCTAGGTCTCTTCTAAAGTCCACTAGCTTAATCCTGATGCTTGGTACCTAGACCTGTTCGTCACCTGAGAAAAACATGCATTTAAACAAAGTCAACACTAGGTCGGTGAGTTCATAAATTTAGTTATTTAAAAACTTTCAGATTTATTTACACAACATCTTGTATTGCACAGGTCACAGTTATTTTCATTTGGCATTAACTCATCCCCATGTCCTCTCTATAAATACACCTACAGATAGGATATGGTCTAGTCAAGCATGCTTATATACAGGGCATACGTAGGGGACAAGCCCCAGCCGACATCCCACCACACACTTGACATAACTCAATACCACCTATATTGTAGCTATAGATATCCATTTCATCACCCATAGACTTAATCACAATCAAGATCTCCAATATGACAAACCATTACATTATCATGATACTAACATAACACATTAGGATTCTAAGTAGTACAGTTATCCACAGTTATAAATGGTGGAATTACCACAGATATTAATGGTGGTGTTACCACAGTTATTAGGGGTGGTATGCTCTTTGACTTAATATTACTCACATCTGATTAGGAAGTGAGAGCAAGTTTGACTCGTAGTCATATCCCAATTGATCTATAGAATTGAATTGACCACCTTGCAGCCACCACAAAGGCAAACCACAGTGTACTCAATTCATTTCCATTCATTAGTTTTTCCCAATGCCTCACAACTATCTTGTCACACCCCGAGCCGGCAGGTCGGATCGAATGTCCCGTCAGGCGGAAGGTTTTCGGGGCGCGATATCGTGTGATAATCGGAATGATCAGATTGTATACATAGCATCAACATTGAGATTAACTAAAGCACATTAAGCATTAAACTAGGATTACAAAGTTAAATTACAATTGTCAATGTTTGACAATTTAATTAAGTAAACCTATCAAAAAATCATAAGTTTACTATCTTGTAACTGTACAAGATATCAAAAGTGATTCACAGTCATTCAAAAAAAGTATGTGCTTTCCAAAAGCTACTAGGTCCTCTACCTGGGCATCCTAGTATGTAATCCTGAGCCTTAGCTTAGTCCTGTACATCACCTAAGAAATCATGTAAGAAAAAAAAGTCAACACAATGGTTCGTGAGTTCATATGGTTTAGTATTTGAAAAAAAATATAGCTTTGCAAACATTTTTGGTAACAACCTTAACGTCATTAGTAACCACCTGTCCTATCAAGTTCGGTATGCTTATGTGTAGGGCATACGTAGGGCCAAGCTTACCGCCAGCCCAGCCGCCAGCCCACCACATACTAAACCACATATGACATTGTTGTTAATGATAATTAAGCGTTTTACCTACCATCCAATTCCATTTCCATCATAGCTTCAAGCAGTCTGTTTAAGAGGTTCATCCATGCACACAATAGCATTTGAAAATCAAATTTATAGAGTTACTTCTATGGACAACTGAATACCCGTAGGTTTCCAACATCAGTATTTTGATAAAGGAATCCTCAAGATGACACAAAGTCAACAGGAAGGAACCAGTATCATCCTAGTCACTCGTCACAAAACTGTAGATGAATCAAGAAGAACATTGAATGACTAGTAGGGGTCAACACCATAGGTCAACACTCGGCTGCCAATTACTCTGTCCTACAAGGTTCTGACAACGAAGAACACTGATGGCTAGTAGGGGTTGACACCATATGTCAACACTCATCGGCCTTCCTTAAGGTTAATTTATTTTTAGAATAAAACCTAAGTAACCTTCTTGTGACTATTTAGGTAAAAATAATACAACTAATCCAAGTATCTAGATATATATATAGACACATATGTGTGTTGTGCATGAAAATACATGCATGTGTATGTGAGACTCACACACACACACACAATCCCAGGTAATAAACCATTGTTAATTCCATCTAAAGTGATATTTTTAACAAAGATACTTAAAACTTATCTATCCCAACTTTGAATCTATAAAACCCATAACCGAATGTTAATCACTTCATTTAAATTTGAAGCAAGAAATCATATCATGGAACTAACCCAGACTTAGAGAGAAACAATCAACAACTGACCGGTTGGGAGGCGCCATCTCACATTCTTTTAATTCAACTAGTTCCTAAAACTATATAAATTTCGATCCATCTTACTCACAAAAACCATAAATCAAAGAATCACAACATCATCTAAACAATATGAGTTGGGGAGCATGTAACTAGCCAAGAGTTATGATCGATTCTCAACTAAATTGGCTCAAAAAGGACAAAAAAAAATCACATCTATATACCTCTAAGAGAAACTTCCCATCTTAGGGGAGGTACCTTACTTATATAAGATGGCAAAAAAAATTTTCTTTTCTTCCATGCACCTCGGCAGCAGCAAATAACCACCACAAATCCCATTTAGACAACCAAGAAGCTTAACCATGCTAGACCTTGCTGATAGACTTGGTAGCTATAACAAGGACATCATGTTCCATCCTTCTAGAGCTGCTATGACAGCTTCCTTAACCCTCATGGCAGCTAGAACTACCCTAGAAGACACCCTATTTTACTGCAAAGAGCTGCCAAAGATAATGGCCTAATATATACCATCCATTTCCTAAAATTTTGATTGACAAAACAAAGATGGAAGTGATAGCAAATCCTAGGATCATATCTTTTTCTGCAGTAAAAAGGACAGCCTTAGGATAACAAAAGATTTCTACATGATTTATCACATAAATCTCGTTCAATTTCTGTCACACCCCGAGCCGGCGGGGTTGGATCGGATTCCCCGTCGGGCGGAAGGTTCTCAGGGCGCGATATCGTGAGTGATAATCGTGATGATCAGATTGTTTTACATAGCGTCAATGTTAAGAATAACCAAAGCACAATAGCATCAACCTAGGATTATAAAGTTAAATTACATTTGACAATGTTCAGTAATTTAACTATATAAACCTATCAAAAGAGTCAAATGTATCTATCTTGTATTAGTACAAGATATAAAAAGTGATTTGCTTCTGTAACAAAATATGCGCTTTCCAAAAGTCTACTAGGTCCTCTATCTGAGTATCCTAGTATGCATTCCTAAAGTCTGAGCCTATACCTGTGCATTACCTGAGAAAACATGTAAGAAAACTAGGTCAACACAATTGTTGGTGAGTTCATATAGTTTTAGTATTTGTAAAATAGCTTTTGCAAACCTCTTCGGAAATTTCAATATTAGTTTAACAAGCATCGTGTTTAAAAGTTTATGTTATTGACCCAAAAGCATTTATGCATCCCCTCGGTAACAACCTTAATCTCATTAACACCACCTGTATCATCCAACTCGGTATGCTTATATATAGGGCATACCCCTGAGTCGAGCCTACGACCCGCCCAGACGCCGTCCCACCACATACTAAGTCGCATAGGACATTGTTGTTAATGATAATTAAGCGTCTTACCTACCATCCATTTCGTTTATAGCTTTAGCATTAAGTTTAAGTTTATATCATGAGTGGAAAATGAGGAATCACTGTATGGCAAGCACTGAGAGGCCATCAGTCTACTCCTCCGAATCCCGACTATGTAGAACACCCGTTTGGCAAGCACTGAGAGACCAAACGACCTGATCCACAATAGTCATAGCTACCATAACACCCCCTAGCAAGCACTGAGAGGCCAGTTAGTCCATTCTGAATAGCCAATAGCTTTAGCATTAAGTTTAAGTTTATAGCATGAGTGAACATTGAGGAATCACTGTATGGCAAGCACTGAGAGGCCATCAGTCAGTTCCTCTAGTCCAGACTATGAAGGTCAACCTATGGCAAGCACTAAGAGACCGACGGTCTGCTCCTTCAAGTCCCAACTATGAAGAACACCCCATGGCAAGCACTGAGAGACCAATTTGGTATGTTCTACCATAGTTGATAGTTTTAGCATTCAAATAGTTTCACAACCGGTAAGGCAAGCACTGAGAGACCAAACTGTTGTTTTAGCATGGCAAGCATATAAGCATACAAGTGTTCATAGCATCCGTAGCTTTAGCATATAGTGTTAGCTTTAGCATTTAGTATTAGCATATAGCATTAACATTTAGCAATTTGCATTAGCATTAGCATTTAGCATTAGCATTGTAGTATTAGCATTGTAGCATAAGCCCTTGGCATTCGCGTATAGCATTAGCTTGTAGTATTAGCATTTAGCATTAGCATTAGTGTTTAGTATTTGTATTTAGCATTAGCATTTGGTATTAGCATTATAGCATAGGCACCTGGCATTCGCATGTAGCATTAACTTATAGTATTAGCATTTAGCATTTGCATTAGTGTTTAGTATTAGCATTTAGTATTAGCGTTTAGTATTAGCATTAAGCATTAGCATTTATTATTAGCATTTAGCATTAGCATTTAGGATTAGCATTTAGCTTTAGCATTAGCGTATAGTATTAGTATTTAGCATTAGCATTAGCATTTAGTGTTAGCATTTAGCATTAGCATTAGCGTTTAGTATTAGCTTGTAGCATGAGCGTGTAATAGTAGCATATAGCATTAGCATTAGTGTTTAGTATTAGCATTTAGCATTAGCATTTAGTATTAGCATTTAGCATGAGTATTAGCGTATAGTATTAGCATTTGGCATTAGCATTTGGTATTAGCATTTAGCATTAACATTTAGTGTTAGCATTTAACATTAGCATTAGCGTTTAGTATTAGCATTTAGCATTAGCATTTTGTGTTAGCATTTAGCATTAGCATTGAGTATGTAGTACAAGCATATAGTTTACAGCATAATCATCAAGAATAAGTGTAAAAGCATTTTATAAATCATGTGTTTAAAATGTATAACATGCTTCTCAGTCCCGAGGTAAAATCAAAATAGTTAGGAAAAAGGGACAAATGAACTCACCTTGTGTTTGATGTGGTTGACTAAGTTCTAAACAAGAATGCACGCGCTCTTTGTTTGTACTTGATGTTGTTTTCACGATCCTGTATTGATTTCATGTTGTTTGTAACTTGTAAGTATAACTCTGTGAATGATTTGCGTGTGTGTGTGTGTGTTAGCCATAAACTTTGGCTAACACTCGTAAGTATCGGTCGTCATTCGGCCTCGGTAGATCCTTCGAATCATATGTCTTTATGTTGTGTATTTAGCTTTAACTCATTCTTGAATCTCAAAACCTTATCATGATGTGTCCGTTACTTGTATTAATAAAATCCTTAGAAACCATCCTAAGTCATAAGTATAACTTAGGTTTATAATTTTTCGATTTTATATGTTGTTCTTGCTAGACTTGAAATAATTTCCACATGGTTAATAGTTTATAATTTAAATCATTAACACCTCATAAAAAGTTTCTAGATGTTAATTAATTGTCTAGTAATTGTTCACCACCTTGGTAGTATTAGGTTATTAATCGCATGCAGGTTATCCTTTAGAGTTGATTCCATTTGTTTATTTATAACATTAGTTTTGTGGGTCGAATCATTGCATATGGACCGAAACAAAGCATGGGCCAAGCGAATGACATGGGCTGTATATTGATGTTGGGCCTGATGATATAGATCAATTAGGGTGCCTAGGCCGAACCAATCCTGTGAGCTGAATCTTTGGACCAAAACAAGATCATGGCCAACCACCTTGGGCCGAATCACTTGTTACATGGGCCTAGTGGATGGGCCGATTACAGCTCCTAGGCTGAAACAGTGAGCCTCGTAGAGTAACATTGGGCGTGCTGAATGTTATTGTGCCAGGATAGTGGCCATGGGCTAACAGAATGAGAGGTGGGCTTCTGATTAACAATATTGGGCCTTTTGAGCTGTATGTACCAATCGGCTGTATAAGTGGGCCAAACAAAAGTGTTGGGCCAAATGAATTATGTTCTGGGCCAACTCATACATAGTGGGCCGAATGGCTCTAGGTCGAATGGGTTAGTCTGCTGGTCAGGATATGTTGGGCGAATGAGATGGCCACCGATTGAGGATGTCTCGAATGAAGCTGCTGGGTCGAATGAGATGGCAGCTGAGTGAGACCCATTATGGGTTGGTGGCCGAATGGAGAGCATGACCGAAGGTGGGGTGGCTGCTGGCGAATGAAGGTGGCTAGGCCATTCGGCCGACTGGTTGGGGGTTTATCCGGCTAAGGCCATTCGGCCAAGGTGTGGTTCGGCCGGCCGCCCAAGTGGGTTCCCACGACTGAAGGATGTGGATTCCATGGTCGTGATGTGCACAGAGGGGTTCTCAAGGGTGCAGGGTTCGAGGGGGATGGTCCATGGCCGGTTGAAGGTGACGGCTCAAACAAAAAGGGTATAAACCCTAATTTTCGGACTATATGCAGCTTCATACCTCAAATCTCAGTGGATTTTGGATCATATTGGTTGTACTTTCGTGAAGAGAAGGTCGAGATCGTCGTTTAGGCTCAAGAACCACTCGATTTCATTGAGAATTGAGTGAGTTATGTGGATTTGAAGTTCAAAAACGGTGGTGGGGGTAAAAATCCGGAAATAGGGTTTTTAGAGAGAGAAAGTGGGTGTTGAATGAAAGAGATGAACTCATTTGGGGTATTTATACCCCGAGTGAGTTCGGGTTCGTTTCGTTTGCTCGGCTAGCTTCTCCGTTGCGTTTTCGGATCGTAACGCGCGTATTTTTACGACTTTAACTAAAAATTAGTTTTAGTTTACGTTCCGAAGGCTGTGATTCCAAATAAATCTTAAAAATCTATTTGTCTAAAATTATTTATCGTAATTAATTATTTTAAGCGTTTAGTTGACTCGCGTCACCATTTCGCTTATTTTACGTATTATAATTAAAATGAATTTATTTTACGCGTTTTCATTAAAATAGTTTCTGTTTAATTTATTTCTGATGAGTTTCAAAATTGTAAAACAGAAAATACTATATTTTCTTAATTTATTATCGTTCGCATCGTTTTCGTTTTCGTTTCGTCAGAAAACGTCACTTACGCGCGTTTTCGTACAGAGCGCTAACTGTACAAACACGATCGTACGTTTCACTTTCTGATTTTGTTTTCTACTTTCCAGTCATCATTTCAGATCATTAAACTTTCAGATTTATTTGTACAGATCGTCACCTGTACGAATAATCCGTCGGTTTACAATTCTGTAACAACAACTGTTATAGTTTTGTTTTGTTTATCCTTGCGTACGTTTATACATAATAGTATCAAATCAAGAATGTGTGTACCTGTTCATCGTTGTCTGATGTGTTTCTGACTGTTTAAACCACGAGGTTTAAGTCAGATTGCAGACAATCGCATAATAGTCTAGTGTTAAGCATCAAGTGTAAATAGTATGAACATAGTTTCACGCGGTTTGTGCCTAAGTTACTGTGCCAGTTACTGTACCGATTACTGTTCCGGTAACGATTCCGGCACAGATGTTACAGTCTCCCCTTGTTAAAGAAATTTCGTCCCGAAATTTAAAAGTTATTACCGGTACTACTTTCTTTGTAACAAATGGGAAATCTTTGTTTGATGTGATGTCCCTACGCTCCCAAATAACTCTGGGTCGCGTTTGGGATTCTTATGTATGGCCTCAGAGTTTTGCTAATCTTATTGCTTATAGTTTTCATACTGTTACGGCTTGCTAAATTTCTGTATGACTCTAACACCTTATTGTTCAAAACTAACTGATGCTATGAGCATCAATTGTTACACAATCTTAGTGTCAGCTATGGTTTCCTACGTATGTTATGTGCATTAACCAAGGATCCTTTCATTGGTTCTATCGCAATAAAAGAATTCCTAAGTTCCATGAAATTACTTATGTGATTATACTAATAGGAACAAGTTAAGTTTCTTGTGCATGCTAGTATCAAATGAAACGAGTACTTATGGTTTAAAGCATATCACATCCCAGTACACGTCTTTGGCATATTCTTGTTTTGTACCCATAACTGATTTTCCTTGCCAACTTATGTAGCTTAACTATGACTCCAGCACAGTGCTAACACTCATCCTTTATTAACCTTCTAGAACCAAAGTTCTCCAAATTAAATAATTTCAAGTTCTATGATGTCTAAGTGGAAAGTGGTAGCTTACACGCTAGTCTTAGCATTTTGACTTTCTACTACTTTCAGTGTTCTAATTAGATAAGGTCCACTTTCTAGTTACAGTAGTTAAACTATAATCAAGAACTACCCTATCTTTTACTTAATTGTTTAATGCTTATTTGACCTAAGACTTTCTTAGGTTACAATTCCGATTATCTTATCGGCACCGAGTTTGCTTATAGTTACATTAGATGTATTGTTTTCAAAAATCATAACAGATCATGCATTTCTAATTAATACATCAATAAATAATTCATAGTAACATGATGAAATTTGCATACCTATGTAGTCATCGGACTCCAAGTGATCTCCAGGAGCGGGTAAAGCAAGAAATTCCTTAGTGATTGCTGGGTGAGCTGGAGGCATCCTCCTAGGGCAGTCTCTCGCGAAATGTCTGAGCATTCCGCATGTGTAGCAGTTGTGGTTACGTTGTGAGGAAGTAGAGGTACTTGCTTTCTGTTCCTGTTTCCTAGTGGAAATAAATCGACACTGTTGGATCCAGTGTCCGTATTTCCCACAATTCAGACAGTGTCTACAAGGTTTCTTCTCGTCATGATGAAAACCACATCTGGCACATTTAGGAAATGTACCAACATATTGACGGGAAATACTAGTCATTGGTGTCCGGCATTGTTGCATCCAGTGACCCGTCTTTCCACAGCGTGTGCATTGCACACGTGGGAGTTCAGCTCGATGGTAGTTACGACAAACTGGGCAGTGAGGGGTTTTTCCCTCACTTTGAACACTCACTCTTGTAGTCAAACCAGGCAGGATTTGACTAATGGGTGTAGCGTCAGTGTAGTTCACAGTTCTTTTTCGTCTTTTCGCATAACGACGTTTAGGTTTGTTGCGGGTCTCCCCTTTCTCCAGTTTCTTCGTCTCTGTAGAAATTAGTGAGAAGCTCCTAGCAAACTCCTCACTGTTCCTGATCCGGGTGATTATTCCCGGGAGAACCGCCATCAACTCTTCAGTGATCAGAGTTGCGAGTCCATCAACTGCTGGGCTCACCTCCTGTGAAGGAGGAGGTGGTGATGGTTGTCTTCTTGGTGACATTCTGCTTCTACCCAAAAGGACATCGGTTAGTATAAAGACTGAATGTAAAAGACACAATGCAAGCTTAGATCCTATGTTCTCTATATGAGGGTCCCTAAGTTATAGTCTAGGTCAAACCATTTTAAGTAATTGACCTATTATTCTCTATAATCTTGAGCTCTGATACCAATCTGTCACACCTCGAGCCGGCGGGGTTGGATCGGATTCCCCGTCGGGCGGAAGGTTCTCGGGGCGCGATATCGTGAGTGATAATCGTGATGATCAGATTGTTTTACATAGCATCAATGTTAAGAATAATCAAAGCACAATAGCATCAACCTAGGATTATAAAGTTAAATTACATTTGACAATGTTCAGTAACTTAACTATATAAACCTATCAAAAGAGTCAAATTTATCAATCTTGTATCTGTACAAGATATCAAAAGTGATTTGCTTCTGTAACAAAATCTGTGCTTTCCAAAAGTCTACTAGGTCCTCTATCTGAGTATCCTAGTATGCATTCCTGAAGTCTGAGCCTATACCTGTGCATTACCTGAGAAAACATGTAAGAAAATGTCACACCCCCAATTTTCAACTAACAGAATCATACCGTTTGGGAGCATGACAAACCAGGATCTCAGATCATTGGACATAACGAAGACCTCTATATGAATTTCAAAACATACTTTGGTCTAAAACATCAAAGTTTTTAAAGATTGCGGAAGCGTTTTAAAACAATAACCAAAGGAACAGTTGTAACATGTAAATTACAAAACAAAATCCCCAAATGTGTAATTCAAACAATATAAATGTAAAACATGCATGCGACTCTATCTCCTAGTCCATGCCAGCTTTATTGCGCACCTTAGCGTCCTGAGAAAACATGTAAATCAAGTCAACACAAAGGTTGGTGCATAACACAGGTTTTAAGTATTCACAATGTTCAAAACAACAGTTTGAATATCAAGTTTGCAGATAACATAATCACACATGCATAGTCATGATAGCTAGTCATTTATACTATTTACATAAGTGGTCGACACCGAAGCTGACGATTGCCATGCTATAGCATGTTTTTGCCTTGCCACTATTGTCTAGCACAAACAATAGTAATGTGTGTTTGGTCAGTCAAACACCTGCGTAGATCCCATCTACCATGTGAGGTTTGTCAAACCTAATAGATCTATTTCCAACTACCACGCTTTGCGCTACGGCAAACTAAACGGTTCGAAGTGTGTAAGGACTTTTAAATGCTATGTTGTCACATAATGTAAACAACTAACTCATGCAAGTGATATGTATCTAAAATGTTTGTTTGCACATGTTTTCTCCCCCAAAACAGTTAAAATAAGAAAGGGGCCGTGTACGCACCTTTGAGTATTGCAGAATGATCAACTACGTGAGCTCGTGTAGATAATCCTCTTACGAAGGATCTGTGGTTTAAACAATAACCTAAAGTTATTCGGAATATCATTTTATACTTGGAATCACATACGTGTCAGCACACGTATGTGAAAGTGTTAAAAATGTACATACGAATGTACACGAATTTTTGAAATCATTTAAATAAAATCATATATGATTTTATTTAAAAGAACGTAATTACACTCGATTACGTTTTTGATCAAAAATATAATTTTATCATTCCAATTAGTTCGTATTCTCGTTATGTTTCCAACGCAACTCGAACCGATCAAATCGGAGTTCAAACGAAGAAGTTATGGGCTAAAATCAAAAAGGTTTTGAAAATACCAAAAACCGGCAGCCCTAAGGCTCGAACCCGCGACCTGTCACTCACAACACACACACCTTACCAGTCTCGCCCGCTAGGGTATCGCATAAGGGTTCAGAAATAAATTCTTTTAACTACTCTTCCAATTGATTTCCCTTTTGATATTATAGCCGAAGCAATTAGAGTCCAAATTGACCCACAATTCGAACTCAATAGCCCTTAAAACCATAAGGTTTCGATTCTAGTTATTCAACTGAATCTCTAAGTGATTTTAATTCGAAAACAAAACACCATAACCCACTTATTTGGGAGTACACAGATTTGAACTCAAGTTCTTAAATCCTTCACTCAAAACCTAACAATTTGTGATGATATTGTGAAATTGATATGTGGATAAACATAATCGGTGGTTTCTGAATCTGATAGCACCATTTGATTTGACTTTTAAACCCACCACGACTAAATCCCCCAAAATCGTTTAACATAAGAACCCTAGATCTTGTTCTTAATTAATTCATTATAATGCAATGAAATTGAATCATGGCTTAGCTCCATCGAAACTCTCTGAAACTAAAAACAACATTCAATTTGATCCTAAAGCTCGTTTAATACAAAACCCCCAAACCTGTTCTTAGTATAAACCCTAGAATTAGAAATCATGAAATTCGTTATAACTAGATGTAATTATCATATGGATTTCTTTTAGAAACTTATTCCGAAACTCACAGAATGTATTAATTTGATTATAACCCACGTTTGACTCGAAACCCCCAAAACCGATTTTGTTAAGAACCCTAGAAATCGGACCCTTATAATTCGAAATCCTTTGATGAAATTGGATTAGAGTTATTCTTTGTCGGCGGTTTCAGAAGGTGTAGGAGTGAAAACTTACTTGTTTCAATGATCAATTGCACAAGATCGATTATGGACTTGAGTTTCGGCCGACTTCCAATCAATTCTTCAATCCCACGCTTCTGAGAACAAATTGCCGTACACAGATGATCCTAAATGTGCCGAATAGTGCTTCTGAGAGTTCAATTGGAAGTGCTTTGCTCGAATTATACGAATTGTAGTGGTGTAAGTGGCGGTTTCATGCTTTAGTAATAATTTGAAAATAATTGGGTAAATCAAAGGATCAATAACGCATGTTGGCTGTTAATAATCATCAATGTGATGATTTTAACAGACTTAATTCAATAGTAACTGATTACAAGATGCCATTCGAATTCCAATTGCCACAAAATTCCGAATTTTGACTCCTAAAAGTCAAAATTTATGCTTCTACTCCTTTATAACCCAAAACCTTATAATTTTAAGTATTCTAGAACTTATTTTACTTGATTCTAATCCCTTAGGTTTGATATTATTTGATTTCGCGCAATAATATCATATTTCGGTTAACAAAGTTGAACCAAAAATTCCGAATTGTCACTAGTTGGGCTAATTGAACTATTATTGGGCTTGATTAATCCAATTGGGCCTCCTAAATACCATTGGCCTACCTTGGCCTTATTGGGCCTACCTTGGCCTTATTGGGCCTACCTTGGCCTTATTGGGCCTTCCTTGGTTTCCTTGGGCCTAACTTGTCTTGTTGGGCCTGTGATCTCACTATTTTCAGTTAACGAAGTCAATTCGAAAAGTCGGATTGTCACATCAAACAAGGTCAACACAATGGTTGGTGATTTCATATAGTTTTAGTATTTGTAAAATAGCTTTTGCAAACCTCTTCGGAAATTTCAATATTAGTTTAACAAGCATCGTGTTTAAAAGTTTATGTTATTGACCCAAAAGCATTTATGCATCCCCTTGGTAACAACCTTAATCTCATTAACACCACCAGTATCATCCATCTCGGTATGCTTATATATTGGGCATACCCCTGAGTCGAGCCTACGACCCGCCTAGACGCGTCCCACCACATACTAAGTCGCATAGGACATTGCTGTTAATGATAATTAAGCGTCTTACCTACCATCCATTTCGTTTATAGCTTTAGCATTAAGTTTAAGTTTATATCATGAGGAATCACTGTATGGCAAGCACTGAGAGGCCATCAGTCTACTCCTCCGAATCCCGACTATGTAGAACACCGGTTTGGCAAGCACTGAGAGACCAAACGACCTGATCTACAATAGTCATAGCTACCAGAACACCCCATGTCAAGCACTGAGAGGCCAGTTAGTCCATTCTGAATAGCCAATAGCTTTAGCATTAACTTTAAGTTTATAGCATGAGTGAACATTGAGGAATCACTGTATGGCAAGCACTGAGAGGCCATCAGTCAGTTCCTCTAGTCCAGACTATGAAGGTCAACCTATGGCAAGCACTAAGAGACCGACGGTCTGTTCCTTCAAGTCCCAACTATGAAGAACACCCCATGGCAAGCACTGAGAGACCAATTTGGTATGTTCTACCATAGTTGATAGTTTTAGCATTCAAATAGTTTCACAACCGGTAAGGCAAGCACTGAGAGACCAAACCTTTGTTTTAGCATGGCAAGCATATAAGCATACAAGTGTTCATAGCATCCGTAGCTTTAGCATATAGTGTTAGCTTTAGCATTTAGTATTAGCATATAGCATTAACATTTAGCAATTTGCATTAGCATTAGTGTTTAGTATTTGTGTTTAGTATTTGTATTTAGCATTAGCATTTGGTATTAGCATTGTAGCATAGGCAACTGGCATTCGCATATAGCATTAACTTATAGTATTAGCATTTAGCATTTGCATTAGCGTTTAGTATTAGCATTAAGCATTAGCATTTAGTATTAGCATTAAGCATTAGCATTTAGTATTAGCATTTAGCATTAGCATTTAGTATTAGCATTTAGCTTTAGCATTAGCGCATAGTATTAGTATTTAGCATTAGCATTTAGTGTTAGCATTTAGCATTAGCATTAGCGTTTAGTATTAGCTTGTAGCATGAGCGTGTAATAGTAGCATATAGCATTAGCATTAGTGTTTAGTATTAGCATTTAGCATTAGCATTTAGTATTAGCATTTAGCATGAGTATTAGCGTATAGTATTAGCATTTGGTATTAGCATTTAGCATTAACATTTAGTGTTAGCATTTAACATTAGCATTAGCGTTTAGTATTAGCATTTAGCATTAGCATTTTGTGTTAGCATTTAGCATTAGCATTGAGTATGTAGTACAAGCATATAGTTTACAACATAATCATCAAGAATAAGTGTAAAAGCATTTTATAAATCATGTGTTTAAAATGTATAACATGCTTCTCAGTCCCATGGTAAAATCAAAATAGTTAGGAAAAAGGGACAGATGAACTCACCTTGTGTTTGATGTGGTTGAATGAAAGAGATGAACTCATTTGGGGTATTTATACCCCGAGTGAGTTCGGGTTCGTTTCGTTTGCTCGGTTAGCTTCTCCGTTGCGTTTTCGGATCGTAACGCGCGTATTTTTACGACTTTAACTAAAAATTAGTTTTAGTTTACGTTCCGAAGGCTGTGATTCCAAATAAATCTTAAAAATCTATTTGTCTTAAATTATTTATCGTAATTAATTATTTTAAGCGTTTAGTTGACTCGCGTCACCATTCCGCTTATTTTACGTATTATAATTAAAATGAATTTATTTTACGCGTTTTCATTAAAATAGTTTCCGTTTAATTTATTTCTGATAAGTTTCAAAATTGTAAAACAGAAAATACTATATTTTCTTAATTTATTATCGTTCGCATCGTTTTCGTTTTCGTTTCGTCAGGAAACGTCACTTACGCGCGTTTTTGTATAGAGCGCTAACTGTACAAACACGATCGTACATTTCACTTTCTGATTTTGTTTTCTACTTTCCAGTCATCATTTCAGATCGTTAAACTTTTAGATTTATTTGTAAAGATCGTCACCTGTACGAATTACAATTATGTAACAACAACTGTTATAGTTTTGTTTTGTTTATCCTTGCGTACGTTTATACATAATAGTATCAAATCAAGAATGTGTGTACATGTTCATCGTTGTCTGATGTGTTTCTGACTGTTTAAACCATGAGGTTTAAGTCAGATTGCAGACAATCGCATATAGTCTAGTGTTAAGCATCAAGTGTAAATAGTATGAACATAGTTTCACGCGGTTTGTGCCTAAGTTACTGTGCCATTTACTGTACAGATTACTGTTCCGGTAACGATTCTGGCAAAGATGTTACAATTTCCAACATGAAGACCAACGAAATCTCCTTCCACTCTAATTAAAACAAAACTTGAATTTGAAATACAAACTAATCAGCTGCAGTAGGGAAAACAGACCCCCATGTTCTCTATAAATACCAAACACTTAGAACTCATCTAAGCACACCTCACCTCCCTTGTTTCTCTCGGTTGAAAACAAAACAGCTCAAACCCTTTTCCCCTCCTTCTATCCTATGCGAAAACAACCATCTCCAAGCCCTCTTAGTTCACTCGAGCAAGCCCTCACTCTTTGATCAGCTTCTCTCAACTGAAACAACCTTCCCTTCTCACAAAACCCCTCGGCAAAGAGCAGCTTTAGGAGGAACCAAAGGTGCGGCCAGCAGCAAGGAGGAACCTGACCCATTCTACCGGCATTCTCTCGACTGTTTGCATCCCAAGAGCTTGTGATTTCACCATAAACCTTGCTTGCTAAAGGTGAGAAACTATAACCAAATTCTCTGTTAAACCGACACCAAATAACTGTAAACATATTAAAGTAATCGGTTAAATGATCCATGGTTATTCCTCTCAATTCAATCCTAATGACTTACTAAAATAAAGTACCATGCACGTATGCATGCATGGGTCATTGAAAGTTAAAAATCTTACTAAGATTCTACGAGAAGCTAAGTCACATATAAACTACAGGTTAATGTATGTTTATATATGAGGGTTGTACACTAGGAAGCTAAAGAAAATAAATACAACACTTCGGGCGTTCAAAAGCTAAATTTTTTTTACACAAAACCCAAAGGAATAAAGGACCAGATCATGCATGCATATATCCTACCGGAAAACGTCACCTTACTAGCATATAAACAGAACTTCTTTACCCAAAGAAGAGGCTATGATTAAGGTGACTCTAATTGCATGCATGGGGTAATAAAAGACTGCCAATTCCTATATGGCTGGGTTACATACAATCTGCATACATATAAACCTGTTTAAACACAGAAAAACACATAAACAAATAATAGAAAGAACCAACTACAAAGGCTATAATAATGTTTTGCATGTGAACATATACTAACATAATGATTTACAATGTAAACTATTTTGAAACAACAAAGAACCAACCATAAGATGAGAATCTAAGAGTTGGTTCTAATTCAAAGATAAAATAATGAAAGAGGAGAAGACGCAATTGTATGAGTTATAATAAACCATACATAAATAAACCTTAAGAGATTAAAGTAACAAATCTCATCAAGACTAAATAATAAATGTACCAATTATAATAATATGACAAGTTGACCTCATAAGACCAAGACTAGCCCAAGGACTGATTTAACAGTCTTAGCCCCAATCCACGGGTGTTTGGTGATTTAAGCTTGGGAGTTGTAGTCGTAATGTCACGCAATAATAAAAAATAAAGTACCTATATCTACTTACAAGTAATCCTTCTAACATAATAAAGATGCTAAATATCTACACATATGGTACAAACAATTGGGGTAATTAATGTTCACCAAGAACATGAATGTTGACATGGAACTATGAAATATTGTAGGGATTGTGTAGTGAAGTGAAACTGCCTCTTAGATTTCAATTCCCTATCAACTCAAGCTTTTGAGTGAGTTTCACAACCCCTCTCTACTATTTTATTCTTTGGGGTGAAAAGCGTGATACTTAAACTTTTATGACTTTATGCTATGTATGTTATTGTTAAAACATGAGTGGGTTGGATGTAGATTTCAAAAGGTTGTTATTCTCTTCTAAGTCCCTTTTATTTATGCCTAGACACAACCATTAACTCATGGGTTTGAGCCAGGGGATATATTGGATAATACTATATTGGTTAATAGCCCATTCACCTATCGGGTGGTCTTGCTAGCTACAGTCACCCAAAGATGAGGCCAATACGGTGAATGAATATTTCTAACTCTATTGTATACTTTGAACACGGGACAAGTTTGGTGATCATGAGATCATAAACAAGGGCAATCAGTCATAGGTTTGGTTGTGGTCTTATGTAAATTGCATCCTTACTTACTTGTGAATAACATATAAAATGATTTAAAGATAGCACAACACTTGGGGAGATGAACCCAAGGATTGATTTTATCGAGTCCTAAACTTGTGTGACTCACCAACTATTGTTGACTATTTTTTTCATGATTTTTAGGTCATTAAATCAAAACCTAAGGTTGGTGCATGTTTTTGGATATTTCTCACGAAGATTCATTATTATTGCCTAGATGACATAGGCCATAATCTTTTGAGAATCTCTAAGTGTTGTAATAGTTTAATTTAGACATTTTTTGTTGGTTGTTTATTTTGAAAAGTTGAATTGATGATTTTGCATTATAAACCGTAAGACTCTTGATTTCCACATTGTGTCACCGCTCGTGATTCCGCCTTCGGCGGGGGTGTGACAGATTGGTATCAGAGCCAATGGTTATAGGGAACTAGGGAATACATAGAATATACCTAGACTATAACTAACTGCTCATATGTACTTGCTTATAAACATTTGATCATTCTAACGTATGTGATGCAGAAATGGTTAAAGAATACAAGTATGACGGGAAGTTGTATGTGGATTTAACCACTATAGAATAAATAGATTTGGGAAGTTATATCCCAAATGAGTACCCGGATATTGATGATTAGGTGTCCAGTTAGCCAAAGGCAGAAAACCCACCTTTACCAGGAATAGTTGTGCCACCCCCTATCCCGTTTTGAGATAGGAGAACCCTCGAGGGCAAGACACGTAGTTGACCAAGAGGTGATCCAACAAGAGCTGCATACCTACCGAGCGTAGCAAGAAGTGGAAAGGGCACAAATGATGGCCAGACTAGAGGCAACAGATGGAGAGATGGACGATCTGATAAGCTTTATGCTAGAGTTGACACACGGACTGGTCATTATGGACCAAAACACAAGGGACCATGAGGAACAGAGCACCCAATATCACGCAGAAACGAGAGAGATTGCAGTGTTAGGTTTCTATTGGGCCATGTACGCTGTGGTCCTAACGATTGCATGGGTTATCTATCGTATTATATATTAGGACATAGGAGGGATAGGCGCACCAAATTTTGTTAATAGAACGATAGGTGACTACACTACGTTCTATGGTCGTGCCACCCGTATTTAAGAACTGTCCTTAAACTTATATATTTTAATGTATGATGATTTTAATGAAATATTATCTAATTTCTTATATTAGATTTATTATGTAAATATGTTGCAGTAAAAATGTCGTTTGGGGACAATCATTTCATCAACCATCGCATTCCTTTAGTTATCCTGTCTGACAGCAATACAGACCCTTCCAAGCATTCGGACTCTTCAATTGAACATAGCCATGGGCAACCAATGCCTATGCCACAACCACAGGTGATGCCGGCAATACGAGACTACCCTCGAGGACGAGGGCACACACGTGCAACTGCACGCAAAACCGTTGGACTACCATCAAGACGCCACCTGCTGCCGGGAGAAGGAATGTTAAATGCTGCTCAGGGCCACAGACTAAATGATGCTATGCGCCACCAACTCCAAGCCAACTTCGTGCCACGCAGTGAATTCCACTACTGGAGTAATACTTTCAGATTAGAATTCGATCATTGGACGGAGAAGACTCAGGAATCCCACGAAGGGTGGAATGATTTAGTGGAGCAGGTGCACACCAATGATGTAGGGGTGGCTTTCATGAGAGAGGAGCTCTGGAGGAACAGGCGTCTGGCGGTGATGGCAATGGTGACCATCTGGTTGGTGATGGTGGTAATGGCGGTGGCAATGTATATTATGATGGCATAATAGAATAGGGGCTATTCATCCCTGTGTTGTTTATGAGCGAGAGCTCTCAGGAAATTTTTAAACTCCGATATGTATTACTTTAACTATGTGGTGTGAGACATTTTTATATTTTATGATATGGTGATGGTATTTTCTTACTTGTGCTTGAATTAGATAACTCTTAATTAATGTATCTACAACTTATAGAAAATGCCGCCGCAGAGACGAGGGAGACGACCAAAGACCGATCCCACTAAGGTAAACAATAAGGATGTAGAAACCCCAGGCGGAACACTGGGAGGAACTGAGGAAAACATAGGGACACCTCATAGTAATCCCCCACTAAGCACCGATGATGTTGTACGAATTATTTCTTAGCAGCTGAAAGCAACATTTCCAAACAAACAAGACGGGACCAATGGAAGTGGTAGTCATCATGGCCCCGTAATCATTGACGATGGAACAGCTGTCGAAACCAATCGAAAAGGATGCTCATACAATACGTTCGCCTCTTGTAAACCAAAGGATTTTTATGGAACAGAAGGAGCAACTGGGGTGCTGAGATGGATTGAAAAGATGGAAGCGGTTCTGAGCATAAGTGAGTGTCTGAACACTCAAAAAGTCAAATACGCTACTTGTTCATTCCAGAGCAAAGCCTTAACCTGGTGGAATACCCAAGTGTAGGCCAAAGGAAGAGAAACCATTGAGACAATGAGTTGGGCAGAACTGAAGGCATTACTCATCAGGGAGCATTGTCCAAAGAACGAAATGCAGAAAATGGAAGAAGAATTTTGGAATCTCCGCATGGATGGAGCGGGTCACCAAACCTACACTAACATATTTCATGAACTATGTTGTATGTTTCCCCATATGGTTTCAACTGAAGAAAAGAAGGTGGATAGGTATATCTGGGGACCCGGCCTTCAGATTCGTGGGATGGTAACTGTTGCAGAACCACGTACCATGGAGAAAGCAATATTATTGGCAGGAAGTCTGACTGATGAGATGGTGAGGACAGGGGTCCTAGTAAGAAAACAGAAAAGGAAGCGGTTTGAGTCAAAGAAGACTGAGGCGGGAACTTCAAAGGATTCAAAGCAAGTTCGCAACTATGCTGTTCTCACAACTGAAAAGAAGGTTTATGGGCGGCCTTTGCCCAGTGTGCCGAATGTAAATTTCATCATGCTACCACTTCACCTTGCAGGGAATGCACCTACTGCAAGAGACAGGGTCATACAGTGGAATATTGTAACCTACGCAAACATGCTGGAACTGCAACAGTCAATCATGCACCCAGGGCATGCTACGAGTGTGGGGGCGCATATCACATCAAGCCCCGCTGTCCAAAATTAACTCAAGGAAATAATGGAAACCCTACTCGAGGTAGAGCATTTGTGATACGGGTGCTGATAAGAGTTTTGTGTCAAGAGAATTTGAACCTATGCTAAGTCAAAAAACTAAAAGATTAGACCATCCTTATAGCATAGAACTTGCAAATGCTAAACAAATAAAAGCAGTAAATATAATTCAAGGATGCACCTTAACAGTAGGAGAACCCATACTCAAATTGGATTTGATTCCTATAGAGCTAGGAAGCTTTGATGTTATAGTTGGTATGGACTGGTTGTCTGCTAACCAAGAAGAAATTTATTGTCATGAGAAACTTGTTCGAATACCACTACCCAATGGACAGACGTTAACTATTCAAGGGGAGAGCCCTGGGAAGAAGATACAAATGATATCTTGCTTAAAAGCTTAGAAGTATTTAAGAAAGAACTATTGTGCCTTCTTGGCTAGTGTAGTGGAGTAGAAAGGCAAAGAAAAGAAGCTGCAAGACATCCCAGTAGTACGTGATCACCTGGAAATATTCCCAGAGGATTTACCCGGTCTCCCACCTAAAAGACAAGTTGAATTCAGAATCGATTTAGTACCTGGAGCTGCCCCGGTAGCTAAATCTCCATACCGTCTAGCTCCATCAGAGATGCAGGAGCTGTCGAATCAGTTGCAGGAACTACTTGGAAAGGGATTTATAAGACCAAGTTATTCTCCGTGGGGAGCACCAGTCCTGTTCATCAAAAAGAAAGATGGGTCATTTCGTATGTGTATTGATTACCGGGAATTGAATAAACTGACCGTCAAGAATCGGTATCCGTTACCGAGAATTGATGATCTGTTTGATCATTTGCACGGATCCACCTATTTCTCGAAGATTGATCTGCGATCAGGATACCATCAACTGCGGGTGCTAGAAGATGATATACCGAAAACTACTTTTTGAACTCGATATGGACATTATGAATTCTTGATGATGTCGTTTGCGTTGACTAATGCCCCCGCATTATTCATGGACTTAATGAATAGGGTGTGTAGACCTTATTAAGATAAGTTTGTGATTGTATTCATAGATGATATACTCATCTCCTCACAAACCAAATAAGACCACGAGCAAAATTTGAAGCTGATCTTGGAGTTGCTCGCAAAAGAAAAGTTGTATGCAAAATTTTCAAAGTGTGAGTTCTGGCTAAGGGAAGTTCACTTCTTAGGTCACGTAATCAACGAACGAGGCATACACGTTGACCCAAGTAAGATTGAGGCAATTCAAAAATGGGAAGCACCAAGGACACCCTCTGAAATCCGTAAGTTTCCAGGATTGGCAGGATGTTATCGACGTTTCATTGGGAACTTCTCAAGAATTGCACAACCACTGACAATGCTAACCGAAAAAGACAAGAAGTTTGACTGGGAAACAAACAAGAAGAAGCATTCCAATTATTGAAAAGTAGGTTGTGTAAAGCACCCATCCTATCTCTTCCGGAAGGCAACGATAACGTTGTGGTCTTCTGTGATGCATCACACCAAGGATTGGGTTACGTATTGATGCAGAAGAAAAAGGTCATCGCATATATGTCTGGTCAGCTCAAGATCCATGAAAAGAACTACACTACGCACAACTTGGAGCTTGGAGCAGTAGTGTTTGCTATAAAAATTTGAAGACATTATCTTTATGGTACTAAGTGTGTGGTTTACATCGACCATAAAAGCCTTCAGCACATCCTGAACCAGAAGGAACTGAATATGCGGCAAAGAAGGTGGGTGGAACAATTGAATGATTACGAATGCAAAATTCGCTATCACCCAGGAAAGGCTAATGTCGTTGCTGATGCATTGAGCAGTAAAGAAAGAGTTAAGCTAGCTCGAGTACGAGCTATCAGTACGACTATTCAATCGAGTCTTATTCCCCAAATTCGCGATGCACAAAAACGAGCATTACAGAAAGATCATTATGAAGAGGAAGCATTACGAGGAATGGACAAACAATTTGATGTTAAGGTAGATGAAGTATGCTACTTCATGAACCGAATCTGGGTGCCTACTTTGGATGACTTGAGATCGATCATTTTGAATGAGGCTCATAAATCTAAATACTCTATTCATCCAGGAGCCGACAAGATGTACCAAGATCTGAAAGAATATTACTGGTGGCCTGGGATGAAGAAGGACATTGCCACATATGTAGGTAAGTGCTTGGCATGTTAAAAGGTTAAGACTGAGCATCAAAAACCTTCAGGGTTATTACAACAGCCTGAAATGCCTTAGTGGAAATGGGAGCAAATCTCCATGGATTTTATCACTAAACTTCCCCGAACTGTCATAGGATATGATACCATATGGGTCATTGTTGACAGGTTGACTAAATCGGCTCACTTCTTGCCAATACGGGAAGACTACAAGATGGAGAAGCTTGCTGGTGTTTATATCAAGGAAGTCGTTTCTAGACATGGAGTTCCTTTATCTATCATCTTTGATCGTGATTGTCGTTTTACTTCGAGGTTTTGGCAAACGCTGCAGAAAGCCTTGGGGACTCGTTTAGACCTTCGTACAACATATCATCCACAGACAGGTGATCAAAGTGAAAGGACCATTCAGACTTTAGAAGATATGCTGAGAGCATGTGTGTTAGATTTTGGTGGTAGCTGGGATTCTCATTTGCCGTTGGTGGAATTTTCTTACAATAACAGCTACCACTCTAGCATACAATGTGCACCGTTTGAGGCGTTATACAGACGAAAGTGTCGATCGCCTGTTTGTTGGACTGAAATCGGAGAACCACAACTCACGGGTCCAAAACTAAATCAAGAAACCACTGACAAGATGTTTAAGATTCGAGAAGGAATCAAAACCGCTAGAGATCGTCAGAAAAGTTACGCTGATAAAAGGCGAAAGCCTTTGGAATTTGCTATTGGTGACAAAGTCCTCTTAAAAGTATCACCTTGGAGAGGGGTGGTATGATTTGGCAAAAAGGGAAAGCTTGCACCTAGATATATTGGACCTTTCGAGATCCTTGAAAGAATAGGTCCGGTTGCCTACAAGTTGAAACTACCACAAGAGCTCCGTGGAGTTCACGACACCTTTCATGTTTCTGATCTAAAGAAGTGTTTGTCTGATGAAACTTTACACATACCCCTCGAGGAAGACCGTTTGGATGATAAACTCCATTTTGTCGAGGAACCTATTGAAATCATGGATCGTGAGATCAAAAAGCTAAAACAGAGTCGCATTCCCATAGTTAATGTAGGACCAACTTGGAGCCCGGAAACAGCCCGGTTCCTATGGAGATATGCCCGACAGCCTCTGGAATAGTACGAAATCCTATTCCAAGGTTTTCCAATCGAAACAAACAGCTCGCATGGCAATCCGAAGGTAAGAGATGAATGTTTTAATCAAGATCGAACACCACGGGATGAGAATCAAAGTTGGACAAGCAAGCCGCTCAAAACCCTTAGGGTTTGACACTATAGTACTCTGGGAAGAGAGGGGCTTAGGAAAAGTTAGGTTTGAATCTGTTTGAACAAGTGTATATATAGACTGTACTCATTCGGCCGAATGAGTGACCGAAACAACTCATTCAGTGAATGGCTCAGCCGAATGAGCTTGGTCAACCGAATGAGTCATGCGGATGACTCATTCGGTCGCCCTAGTCATTCTGTAAGCGTTCATTCGGCCGAATGACCTTATTCTTAGGGTCATTCATCCGAATGGGTCTATAAGGCAAATCTCATCAAAGTTAAACATAATCAAACGCATATAAACTAGTATAAACATTAAGAACAATATAGAAATACTTATTTCATTGATAACATAAACTTTATACATCACATATCATACAAAATCTGAACTAGGGACATTTAATGCACCAACAGTTAAAGTACGCTGGAATTCTAGGCGTGGACCAGAATTCACATGGGAACGGGAGGATCAGATTAAGCAAAAGTATCCTCGCTTATTCAACAAAAGTCCGCCTTCCAACGCCAAATGAATTTCAGGACGAAATTCAATTAACCGAGGGAGACTATAACAACTACCAATAAACAAGTATTATTTCCTTAAGGTTAATTTATTTTTAGAACAAAACCTGCGTAACCTTCTTTATTTAGGTAAAAATAATACAAATAATTCAAGTATCTAGATATATATATATATATATACACTTATGTGTTTTGTGCATGAAAATACATGCATGTGTACGTGAGACACACACACAATCTCAGGTAATAAACCATTGTTAATTCCATCTAAAGTGATATTTTTAACAAAGATAATTAAAAACTTATCTATCATAAGTTTGAATCAATAAAACCCATAACCGAATGTTAACCACTTCATTTAAATTTGAAGCAAGAAATCATATCATGGAACTAACCCAGACTAAGAGAGAAACAATTAACAACTGACCGGTTGGGAGGCGCCATCTCACATTCTTTTAATTCAACTAGTTCCTAAAACTATATAAATTCTTATCCATGTTACTCACAAAAACCGTAAATCAAAGCATCACAACATCATCTAAACAATATGAGTTGGGGAGCATGTATCTAGCCAAGAGTTCTGATCGATTCTGAACTAAATTGGCTCAAAAAGGACAAAAGAAAATCACATCTATTAGTGCCTGTTCCATATCTTCTATATCAATGAAAATCTGGTGTCTGTAAAGGGCTTTGACATCGTTGTGTAACAGATTCGTCAACCACATCAGGTCAAAGATACCTTCAGTCTCCCACTTCCTACCACCAGGAGCAATGTAGTCAGGATTCTGAAGATGACCAATTAAAGCACGAACAGGAGGCTTCCTCTCCTTTCCCCTGTAAGATAGAACTCTGTTGAGAGTGATGTCATTAATGTGCTCTAAACGAATAATGTTTGTGCTAGTCTTTGGCAGGTTAGGCACCTGAGCATCAAATATCTACTGGAGGAATCTACGATACATAAGAAACTTCTTGTCACCCTTTAGCATGACGTTCTCCTTCAGATGTGTAAACACCATCTCAGAAAATTTGAAAGGCAGATTCAGCACCATGGCGACAAATGCAAACTGAATGGTCTCCCTCAGCTCATCAAATCCTCCTCTCTTCGAGCCCAGGCAGTGAATAAGAACATGTGCCAAATACTTGAACTAAGGAGATAGAAATGCCTTGTTGAGGACCCCAACTCCTAAGTCACCATCGTACTTGCATCGCATGAAGCATTCTCGAAAGAGATAGCAATCAAGTAGAACGGGATGTTCCAGTGCATCATGAAATCCACAGATCCTTCTGATGTGCTCTGCAGAAACTATCACATCATTCCAAAGCACCTTGCCTCTATTAACTGGTGGCTCAACCTCACAATCTATATCAGCGGATCTCCAGAAATCTCGCTGATGTGACTGATATGGCTCATATACAGTGGAAATAGCTGGAAAGATCCTAGAACGCCTAAGAAAACTGATGATCTCTCTTAAATGCTTGGCATTCTTGGTGGTAAGATCCAAATGGGCACAGATGTTGTTCTTCGTCACCACTTTATAATCAGCCATACTGAAAAAACAAAAGAATAAACATATCAGTTCAATTCAGTTAATCAGTTGTGTAAAATCAGAAAATTTTTACAAGTAAACCACTTAAATGAATGGAACAGCCTTGATCGAATAGGACTTGACGAACGAGTCCATTTTGACCGAATAAGTAAGGTCAACAGAATGACCACCGAAAGAGTTCATTCGGTTGAAACATTGACCGATGGAGTCTGGTCAACCGAATGACCAGCGAATGAGAATAGCGACCGAAAGAGCTTCATTCGGCCGTATGACTTTATTCTGTCGCTGAACTCATTCGGTCGGATCCTGAATTCCGAAAGAGCGTCATTCGGTCTGCCGAAGGAGTTCAAAATCCCAAGTAACCAAAATCACAAATCAGTCCACAAAAATTACACCAATACACTCAGAAATGACTGATTAAGGTTTTTAGAAAAAGTATTAAGTGATTTTAAGTTCGATTTGGTAATGTATTTAGTGGCGACGGTTAAGAACCCTAAATCACTAATCTTGGTTCTGTTCACAGTGAATCCATGGACAAAAGTTGCTAATCTTGGATCCACAAGTACCTGTAATAGTCACAAGATGGAACATCAGCACAACAGTTGAGTTAATCGAAGAGAACTTGCTGAACAGAAGAAAGAGAGTGTTTCGGGCAAAAGGCACACACACTTAGCAGAGCGAATGTATTTTGGGGAAATGAAGTGGTTCGGCCGAAAGAGCTCTATATATAAGAAGTCTCGTTCGACGAATAGCTCCTCCGAATGAATTGCTTCGCCCCAAAATGATTCGGCCGAATGACTCATTCGCTGGAATGAAGTCATTCGGTCGACAGAACCATTCACATGAGTCATTCTTATGTTTCATTCGCACGAATGAAACTTGGCACTGACAAACACAATTTAATTTCAAATTTTAACATTATGAACAGTTAAACGAGTGCAATTATGAAGATTAGTCTGGTTGGTGACGGATTCAGATATGATTGAACATCCGAACACACAAATGATCATCTAAAACAAATTTCAAAATTTAAAATCTTTTTGTATTTTTCTGAAACAAAATACGACTGTACAACTAGCAACTAAAAACAAAGAAGCACATATTTTTGTGAGCAGTCTTTCAAGAAAATGATTCATGCAACAGATCATATCTAATCCGCATTTCATGAATGTTACACTTCAGACACATTTGACTTATGATATGATTACTGATATACTTGTCCCCTTTAAGCCTGACAATACATCACTTCTAAACAAATTTGATGATCACTCATGTTTTCTGACTGAGTTACCCATTTTATTTAACCAATAAAGATCAAAACCAGTTTGTAACTCATCTCTGCATAACTTAATACATAACATCAAAAGTTCTATAAGGTTCTAATTTATTTTCTTTTTGTATTTTTCTTTTTGATTTTTCTCTCATGTTCAACACATTCTCATGGACGGTTTCAGCCAGGTTTTACATAGCAATATGGCACGTATACAGAACTGTGTTGACACGATTAACTTGTTCTATCCAAATGGACGGCTTCAGCTAGGTCTTTACAAAGCAATATGGCACGTGTATGGAATCGAACTTATTTTATTTTTGTATTTTCCAAGCTTGATACCAGCTTGATTTAGTTTTAATTTCTTGTGATTCAATCATTCTCATCTGAATGGACGGCTTCAGCTAGGTTTGTACAAAGCATTATCGCACGTGTACAGACTCGAATTCATTAATCATTGGAAACCTTATTAGATCCTATGATAACAGGTGTATGCCTGATTTGAGTCATAAAATATTCATCACTTAGCTAGTTTTCTAAAATGGATCTCACAAGTCAGACTTTCTAAGTAATCACCAATTAGTGTTTACATTTTGTAAAGTTGGCCTATTAGTACATCAAATCACAAATCTCATGTGTTTTTTGTTTATGCATTCACTTTTGCTTTTAAGACATGATAGGTTAATGCATCATTTTCTCAAATAAGACTTTCTCATTTTTACACTTTTTCAAATGTTTTTGGATTTTTAAATTTTTCTAATGGTTTTGGTTTTTCAAATTAATCTACTTTTTCTCCTCCTAAAAACCTATAACAGAAAATATTTTTGAGTTTTTGATTAAATGAAAGAAAATTAACAGAAATGAAACCAAATAAACTAACTAATAAAAGCGATGATCATTTGCTTGAATCATGTGAAGGAATGACTTCATCCTTTAGAAAAACACCATTAGCCGATAGCAGATATAAAAATCTGGGTTTATCAAAAGCTTTTGTATAAAGATCGGCTTTCTGGTTGTCGGTGTGTATTTTAACAACATCGATGAGTTTCTTTTCAAAACAATTACGTATGAAGTGATATTTGATATCGATGTGTTTGGTTTTCGAGTACTGGACTGGGTTCTTAGTCACAGCTATGGCGACAGTATTATCAACATAAATAGGAGTGTTAGAAAAATGTAACCCATAGTCCCTGAGTTGTTGTTGTATTCAGATGATTTTTGAACAGCAACTAGCAGCAACAATGTATTCAGCTTCACATGTTGAAGTAGACACCGAAGTCTGCTTCTTGCACTGCCAGGTAACTAAATGGGTTCCAAAGAACTGACATCCTGCAGATGTTGACTTGAAATCTCTTTTGCATCCGCCATAGTCTGAATCACTGTATGTAGTAAGCTCAAAGTTATCATCATTAGGCTACCATAAACCAAGATCAGGAGTACCCTTTAGATAACGCATAATCCTCTTCACAGCAATCAGATGTGATACTCTTGGTTTGGACTGATAACGAGCACACAAGCATGTGGCGAACACGATGTCTGGCCGAGAAGCAGTAAGATACATGAGAGACCCAATCATTCCTCGGTACAGAGTGGCATCGATTAACTCCCCCTTTTCGTCTGGTGTAATCCTGTGATTTACAGCCAGTGGGGTACCAGCAGGTTTTGCATCCGACATACTGAACCGACTCAGAATGTCACCAACGTATTTGGCCTGATGAATGAATATCCCTGCCTCAAATTGATCCACCTGCAACCCAAGAAAAAATTTCATCTCCCCCATTGAGCTCATTTCAAATTTGTCTTTCATAACCTTCTCGAATTCCTTGCACAGACTATCATTAGTAGAACCAAAAATGATGTCGTCCTCATAAACTTGCACCAAGAGTAAGTCACCATCCTTCTCTCGAATGAACAGTGTGTAACCAATGACACCTCTTCTGAATCCGTTGTTCAGAAGGTGAGTAGATAGTGTCTCGTACCACGCTCGCGGTGCTTGATGCAATCCATATAAAGCCTTGTCTAGCTTGTAGACATGGTCACGATGCAATGGATCCTCAAACCCGGGAGGTTGATTGACATATTGTTTCGTTGATCACACCGTGAAGGAATGCACTCTTGACATCCATTTGATAAACTTTGAATTTCTTGAACCACCAGACGTGCTTTGTTTCGCACAACGATCCCGTGATCGTCCCTTTTGCAATGAAGAACCCATCTGGTGCCTATAACTTTTGCACCTTTCGGTTTGTCAACAAGTTTCCAAACACCTAATTTCTTGAATTGCAGGAGTTCTTCTTGCATGGCATCAACCCATGATTCTTCTCTCAATGTTGCGGTGACGGTGCGCGGTTCAACTTGAGAGATGAAGCAAGAATGAGCACAGTAGTTCACATCAGCAAAGTCAAGAATATCAGCAAGACCTCCTGAAGATAGCTGATTTCTTGTCTTAACCCCATTAAGCGGACTTCCAATAATGTTCTCCTAAGGATGAATGCGATTAATTCTTCCAACAGGATGAGCAGGAACCTCAACCTGTGGATCAAGGTTGTTCAGATTCATATCCTCAAGAGCAGGTACCATGTTGTCAACATTTGGTTCGGGGGCAGCTGGTTGAACAGGGTTATCATCTGTGTCTGAGCTATCCTCATTTATTTGCCTTTGGGAATTGAAGTTGATGAAGGTTGCACAGGTTCATCAGGTGCATTTTGTGCATCATACATCATTTGAATAGCAACATATTCATCTGAGTACATGGGAGGCTTATTGAATGAGTTGAAAAGGTCTGAATAATCGAACATCCAATCTGGACCTTTCCCAGGTGGGGGCATAGAGTGTCTTTGAACATCCATGTGGTACCACTCCTCCATATTTTGAGTTGATCTATTGTAGACCCTTTTATTAGGAGTCTTGTACCCTAGAAAATTCCCTTCTTCCACCTTCTCATTGAACTTTCCCTGCTCGTGTTTCTTAAGCATCGTGCACGGAGCACCAAAAGGTTCAAGATACTTAAGGTTAGGTTTTCTATTGTGAAGCAGCTCAAAACAAGTCTTCCCATGTCTCTTGACTATCAAAACCTGGTTCAGTGTGTAGCAAGTATTTGCAACAGCTTCATTCCAGAACTGAACTGGAAGGGATGAATCAGCAAGCATAGTCCTAGCAGCCTCAATCAAAGTCATGTTCTTGCGCTCAGCAACGCCATTCATTTGCGGGACATATGGAGCACTGAATTGTTATACAACGCCACGTTCCTTGCAGAAGTTCTTCATATTATGATTCTTGAACTCTGTCCCGTTGTCTGTTCTGAGCATACGAATCTTGAGCTTATAAAGAGATTCAAGTTTGGTCACCAACACTTGAATGCACTCAAACGTTTCAGATTTCTCCTTTAGAAAGAAAACCCAATAATATCTGGAATACAAATCAGTGATGACAGACATTATTGATCTCCAGCTATATTCTTGCGGTTTACTGGACCAAATAGATCCATATGGAGAAGCTCAAGAGGAACAGTAATTGAAAGATACCTTTTCAGCTTGTGAGACTGCTTAGTCTGCTTTCCCTTCTTGCATGAGACACAAATATCAGACAGCTTGAATTTCTTCAAACTAACACCCTCAACCAAATTATTTTGTACCAAATGATTCATCTTGCGTAGACTTAAATGGCCCATCCTCTTATGCCAAAGAATAGAGTCTTTCTCTGTCGCTTTTGACATAAAACATGAAGCTGTGGAGGATGTTGTTGAAGTTGTAGCCATCTTGAGTACATACAAGTCCTGCTTACGGGGTGCAGACATCAAAATCCAATTGCTTGACATAGAGACGCCTTGCTTGAGTATGTAGCAGTTGGAGTCATCAAAAAGAACTTTGTATTGCTTGTCACAAATTTGTGACACTGAAAGAAGATTGTTCTCCAACTGCTTGACATATCTGACTTTGTCAAAGGAAACTTAACCGTTTGAAAGAATACCCTCTCCAGTAATGAACCCGCCTTTGTCACCGGCAAACGCTACATATCCACCTCGAATTGCATGAACGTTGGTGAGCAGCGAAATATCTCCGGTCATGTGCCTTGAAGCCCCACTATCAACGATCCAAGAGCTGTTAAGAGCAGCTGTTGGGGCAACCTACACAAACACAAACAATTAGTTCAATTTGGGAACCCAAGCTTTACAGTCTTGGGTTGACCCAATGAGTCTCGGATCCAAACATCAATCCATTTACCATATGGGTTGCCTTGTCTGGAGTGTTTAAAACTGAAGTCTCAGAAGACTTAACTTTCTAGACTGAATTTTTACTGAAAGAGTTTTTCAAGTAAATGGATGATTCCTCTAGACTGATCTTTGCTTTATCAGAAGTGCTTTCTTCACTTGATTCATCAGTCTTCTGAATTTCAGTAACACATGCTTTATCATGTCCTCCCTGATCAGGATTGATTCTAAAATCCCGATTCTCACCTTCATCATTTTGTACCATCAAAGCTTTGCTTGCATTTGAAGAGCTTGCATGAGTGGGAGCATTAATGGGCACAAGTCTTCTTTATGGATTTGCTACAGAAGATCTCTGGTTCTGAAAAGGATTCTTGTTGCCCGACTTCTTTGGTTGTTTGCACTATCTTGCAAAGCGTCCCTTCTCTCAACAGTTGTAGCAAGTGACAGATGCCATATCAAATCCAAATTTTGAATCCTTGTTCAAATTGATATCCTTTCCAGTTCTTTTCACAAAATCCTTCGCTCTTCTTACAGCACTAGCAAGAGCGCACATGATATCTATCCTCTCCATATCATCTGGGTCTATCTGAGAATAATCCTCATTTGTCAAGTAAGGATTGCCAATATGTCCTGCTACTAATCCATCATAGGAGCTAACAAGAGTAGACAGAAGACCCATATGCTCCTTTGCAACCTCTACTGTCACTTTATCAAAGTTGTCTGTCTCCAGACTGGTGACTGGATGACTACTTTCTTTCTGAGAGGTTGAAGATGAAGATGATTGACTGAAATGAATCTGGTTAAGAACAGGAGCTTCAGTAGTATGAGAGACAAAAGCAGTCTTTAGTGGAGCATGAGAAGAAGCTCTCTCTACAGTAGGAGTAGAATAATACAGTGAAGGGTCCTGAACTTGAGCAACTCTTTTTGCCTTCCATTTGTTCTCAATCTCCTATTCTTTCAATTTCTGGAGAAAATCATTGATGTCCATACTTCCCATCATCTCATTCTGCTTCAAGACCATGAGAAATGACTCCCATTTAGGAGGTAAAGCATCTGCCAAGCACTGAATCTTTTCTTGAGTTGTTGTCTTGACCTGATGATTAAACAGCTCACTCAGAAGATGGTAGAATCTTGCAATCAGATCATCCAGTGACTCGTTTCCCACATACATGAAACTGTTAAACTCCTTCCTTAAAGCTTTAGAATTGATGTTCTTCAACGCATCATTTCCTCGTATCTCTGCTGCAATGCATCCCACAGAAACCTAGAAGATGTAAACTGTCTGAACTGATGAAAGATATCAGATGCGATAGACTGGGATAGAATAGCATAAGCTTTCTTCTCATAGTCATATAGTTTCCTCTGTGGTTCAGTCATCCGTGTGACCAACATTGGAGTTCCATCTTCATTTAAAGGTCTCAAATAACCACCCTCAATCATCATCCATAAGTTTGTATCAACTCCATTGATTTGGATCTCGAATTTGTACTTCCAGTAAAGGTAATCATCTAATGAAAGCAACTTAGGAGCTTTATTAGAGTTCCCTATCTCAGTCTCAGTGAGTAATAAAGTCTGAATCCGATGATTCTGGTTAGCCATCAAAGCTAAGTCCTCCATGATATCAAGAACAAGTGTGTCCAACACTTAGAAAAATTTGAAATCTGATGGCCGAAAGACAACACTTAGCTGAATGTCGAGGACTGAAAGAACTTGACACAGGCGAATGAAGTGGATCAGCCGACAGAATGAGGTCAGAATAACTTCCAGTCCGAATGACTAGACCAACGAATGACTATAGAACCGAACGAATGAAGCTGGCGAATGAGTAGGCGACCCATTGAGAATAAGACCGAAAGAGTGGGCCGAAGGAGAGCTATTCGGAGAATGAAGCTTATTCGGCCGAATGAGTGCTATTCGGACGATCTGTTCGGTTGGGTGGCTCATTCGGATCATCTAGGGTTTTCAGCTGCAAAAATCGCGATAACTTTCTATCTAGGGCGAATCTAATCACCAAATTTGGTACAGAACGTCAGGACATCATTACCAAGCAACTGGGATGATTGATTTGACAAAACAAGCACAAAAACCCACGGATTTTCAATGAAACGGTAACTTGAAGAGCAAGAAACTTAGGGTTTTTGAATATTTCGAACACCCAATCTCTGATTTGATGATTTGGAATAGAAATCGAGCAGAATCAAGAGCCAAAGCTCTGATACCACTTTGTAGGACCAACTAGGAGCCTGGAAACAACCCGGTTCCTATGGAGATCTGCCCGACAGCCTCTGGAATAGTGCGGAATGTTATTCCATGGTTTCCTAATCGAAACCAACAGCTCCCGTGGCAATCCAAAGGTAAGAGATGAACGTTTAAATCAAGATCGAACACCCTGGTATGAGAATCAAAGTTGGACAAGCAAGAACTACTCAAACCCTTAGGGTTTGACACTAGAGTGCTCTGGGAAGAGAGGTGCTCAGGAAAAGTTAGTTTTAAATCTGTTTGAACAAGTATATATAGATTGTACTCATTCGGCCGAATGAGTGACCGAAGCAACTCATTCGGTGATTGGCTCAGCCGAATAAGCATGGTCAACCGAATGAGTCATGCGGATGACTCATTCGATCGCCCTAGTCATTCTGTAAGCATTCATTCGGCCGAATGACCTCATTCTTAGGGTCATTCGTCCGAATGGGTCTATAAGGCATATCTAATCAAAGTTAAACATAATCAAACACATATAAACTAGAATAAACATTAAGAACATTATAGAAATATTGATTTCATTGATAACATAAACTTTATACATCACATATCATACAAAATCTGAACTACGGACATTTAATGCACCAACAGTTAAAGTACGCTGGAATTCTAGGTGTGGACCAGAATTCACATTGGAATGGGAGGATCAGATAAAGCAAAAGTATCCTCGCTTATTCAACAACAGTCCGCCTTCCAACGCCAAATGAATTTCAGGACGAAATTCAATTAACCGGGGGAGACTGTAACAACTACCAATAAAACATGTATTTTTTTTCCTTAAGGTTAATTTATTTTTAGAACAAAACCTGCGTAACCTTCTTTATTTAGGTAAAAATAATACAACTAATCTAAATATCTAGATATATATATATATATACACATATGTGTGTTGTGCATGAAAATACATGCATGTGTACATGAGACATACACGCACAATCTCAGGTAATAAACCATTGTTAATTCCATCTAAAGTGATGTTTTTAACAAAGATAATTAAAAACTTATCTATCCCAAGTTTGAATCTATAAAACCCATAACCAAATGTTAACCACTTCATTTAAATTTGAAGCAAGAAATAATATCATAGAACTAACCCAGACTAATAGAGAAACAATCAACAACTGACCGGTTGGGAGGCGCCATCTCACATTCTTTTAATTCAAATAGTTCCTAAAACTATATAAATTCCGATCCATCTTACTCACACAAAGCATCACAACATCATCTAAACAATATGAGTTGGGGAGCATGTAACTAGCCAAGAGTTCTGTTCGATTCTCAACTAAATTGGCTCAAAAAGGACAAAAGAAAATCACATCTATATACCCCTAAGAGAAACTTCCCATCTTAGATGAGGTACCTTACTTATATAAGATGGCAACAATTTTTTTCTTTTCTTCCATGCACCTCGGCAGCAGCAAATAACCACCACCATTTCCATTTAGACAACCAAGAAGCTTAACCATGCTAGACCTTGCTGCTAGACTTGGTAGCTATAACAAGGACATCATGTTCCATCCTTCTATAGCTGCTATGACAGCTTCCTTACCCCTCATGGAAGCTAGAACTACCCTAGAAGACACCCTATTTTACTGCAAAGAGCTGCCAAAGATAATGGCCTAATATAGACCATCCATTTCCTAAAGTTTTGATTGACCAAACAAAGATGGGAGTGATAACAAATCCTAGGAACATATCTTTTTCTACAGCCAAAAGGAAAACCTTAGGATAACATAAGATTTCTACATGATTTATCACATAAATCTCGTTCATTTTCCAACATGAAGACCAACGAAATCTCTGTCCAATCTAACTAAAACAAAACTTGAATTTAAAATACAAACTAATCAGCTGCAGTAGGGAAAAGAGACCCCCATATTCTCTATAAATACCAAACACTTAGAACTCATCCAAACACACCTCACCTCCCTTGTTTCTCTCGGCTGAAAACAAAACAGCTCAAACCCTTTTCCCCTCCTTCTATCCTATGTGAAAACAACCACCTCCTAGCCCTCTTAGTTCACTCGAGCAAGCCCTCACCCTTTGATCAGCTTCTCTCAACTGAAACAGCCTTCCCTTCTCACAAAACCCCTCGCAAAGAGCAGCTTTAGGAGGAACCGAAGGTGCAGCCAGCAGCAAGGAGGAACCTGACCCATTCTACCAGCATCTCTCGACTGTTTGCATCCCAGGAGCTTGTGGTTTCACCCTAAACCTTGCTTGCTAAAGGTGAGAAACTATAACCATTATCTCTGTTAAACCAACACCAAATAACTGTAAACGTATTAAAGTAATCGGTTAAATGATCCATGGTTATTCCTCTCAATTCAATCCTAATGACTTACTAAAATAAAGTAGCAAACATATGGCCATGCACGTCTGCATGCGTAAGTCATTGAAAGTTAAAACTCTTACTTAGATTCTATGAGAAGCTAAGTCACATATAAACTACAGGTTAATGTATGTTTATATATGGGGGTTGTACACTAGGAAGCCAAAGAAAATAAATACAACACTTAATGTGTTCAAAAGCTAATTTTTTTACACAAAACCGAGAGGAATAAAGGACCAGATCATGCATGTATATATCCTACCAGAAAACGTCACCATACTAGCATATAACCAAAACTTCATTACTAAAGAAGAGGCTATGATTAAGGTGACTCTAATTGCATGCATGGGGTAATAAAAGATTACCAATTCCTATATGGTTGGGTTACATACAATCTGCATACATATAAAGATGTTTAAACACAGAAAAACACATAAACAAATAATAGAAAGAACCAACTACAAAGGCTATAAGAATGTTTTGCATGAGAACATATACTAACATTATGATTTACAATGTAAACTGTTTTGAAACAGTGAAGAACCAACCATAAGATGAGAATCTAAGAGTTGGTTCTAATCAAAGATAAAATAATGAAAGAGGAGAAGACGCAATGATATGAGTTATAATAAACCATACATAAATAAACTTGAGAGATTAAAGTAACAAATCTCGTCAACACTAAATAATAAATGTACCGGTTATAATAATATGACAAGTTGACCTCATAAGACCAAGACTAGGCCAAGGACTGATTTAACTGTTTTAGCCCCAATCCACGGGCGTTTTGTAATTTAAGCTTGGGATTTGTACTCATAATGTCACGCAATAATAAGAAATAAAGTACCTATATCTACTTACAAGTAATCCTTCTAACATAATAAAGATGCTGAATACCTAACATATGGTACAAACAGTTGGGGTAACTAATGTTTACCAAGAACATGAATGTTGACATGGAACTATGAAATACTGTAGGGATTGTGTAGTGAAGTGATACTACCTCTCAGATTTCAATTCCCTATCAACTCAAGCTTTTGAGTGAGTTTCACAACCCTTTTTTACTATTTTATTCTTTGGGGTGAAAAGCAAGATACTTAATCTTTTATGATTTTGTGCTATGTATGTTATTGTTAAAACATGAGTGGGTTGGATGTAGATTTCATAAAATTGTTATTCTATTGTACGTCCCTTTTATTTATGCCTAGACACAATCATTAACTCATGGGTTTGAGCCAGGGGATATATTGGATAGTACTATCTTGGTTGACAGCCCATTCACCTATCGGGTGGTCTTGCTAGCTACAGTCACCTAAAGATGAGGCCAATACGGCGAATGAATATTTCTAAATCTATTGTATACATTGAACTCGGGATGCGTTTGGTGATCATGAGATCATAAACAAGGGCAATCAGTCATAGGTTTGGTTGTGGTCTTATGTAAATTGCATCCTTACTTACTTGTGAATAACATATAAAATGATTTACAGATAGCATAACACTTGGGGAGATGAACCCAAGGATTGATTTTATAGAGTCCTAAACTTGTGTGACTCACCAACATATTGTTGACTATTTTTCTCGTGCTTTTCAGGTCATTAAATCAAAATCTGAGGTTGGTGCATGTTTTTGGATATTACTCACGAAGATTCATTATTATAGCCTATATGATATAGGCCATAATCTTTTGAGAATCTCTAAGTGTTGTAAAAGTTTAATTTAGACATTTGCTGTTGGTTGTTTATTTTGAAATGTTGAATTGATGATTTTGCATTATAAACCATAAGACTCTTGATTTCCACATCGTCTCACCGCCCGTGATTCCGCCTTCGGCGGGGGTGTGACACTTCTATGGACAGCTGAATACCCGTAGGTTTCCAATATAAATACATAGAAGAACTAAATGTGACTTGCAACATCGGTATTTTGATAAAGGAATCCTCAAGATGACACAAAGTCAACAGGAAGGAACTAGTATAATCCTAGTCACTCGTCACAAAACCGTAGATGAATCAAGAAGGACACTGAATGACTAGTAGGGGTCGACACCATAGGTCAAAACTCAGCGGCCAATCAGTCTGTCTTACAAGGTTCTGACAACGAAGAACACTGATGGCTAGTATGAGTTGACACCATAGGTCAACACTCGTCGGCCAATCAGTCTGTCTTACGAAGTCCAATAGCTTTAGCATACAAATTCTTTAGCCTTTACGTATCATGTGCACAAGTACTAGCTTCACAACCAGAATCCCATTCCGTTAGTTTTAGCATTTCCAACATTCCAAGCATTCAAGTATCTCGAGCATTTCAAGCATTCTAGTAATTCAAGCATATAATTCTTTCTGAGCTTAAATATATGAGCTTACTAAAGTATAGTTTATAAAAGCATTTCAGCGTTGTAGTACTTGTTTTCTAAAGCATTTAAAGCATCCTGAGTTTAAAGCATCAAAGTATAAGTGTATAAAGCCTTAGCGTCAAGAATAAATATAAAAGCATTAAGAAACATTTATTTAAAATATTTAAACATGTTTCTCAGTCTTGAAGTAAAAACAAAATAATTTGAAAGGGGACAAATGAACTCACCTGTGTTGTAGTAGGCTTGTATGACTAAGAATCAGATATGCGCGCTCTCGTACTTTGTAAGTTACGTAGCTTCAAAACCTGATTTGATTTATTGTGATTCGTACATGATAAGTATTCATAATTTCCGTAGATAGGGGTTTGCTTTCGGTGTGTGACTATGTGTTCTAAGTGTTTTCTAATGTGTTACTAGCATTTCATTAAGTGTTTCTAGGTTAAGTATTTCCTCATGACATTAGTTAATGGCAACTAAATCTTATTTGTATAAGGTTTACAAATTATGTTATTACATTCTAAAAATCATCATTTACAAACATTATTAAGTTAATAAACAATCTTTTTTTAGGTTTAAAATCATTTAATTTATTCTAAAACACTTTAATAAATCAATATTATGATTACATTTTATAAGACATCACTTTTTATTACAAGACATAATTTATTTTATGAAAGCTTGCATTCATCATATAAGGACTTGAATTAACTCCTTTAAGTTAATCATAACACCCTTTATTAGCTTATATTTGTTTAGTTTATAGTGTTTGCTTTTGAGTTGATAATTAACTAAGATTATTCCATTTGAAATAGTCTAAGTTCATCATAAATGTGTTAGAATCACTAAGTGTTAGGTGTTTGTCATACAAGACTCACATAATCCCAAACTTAGTGTATTTCTTTAGTTTCACCCATAAGCTTCCCTTGGTCTTTAGCTTATATATACACCATGGCTTCTTATCATGACATACATTTAGTTTATAAATTTTAAAACACTATTGAATACTATTTAGAATATTAGGGTTTTTGCTCTACACTTGTTAAATTTTGTTGAACACAATCGGTTTTGAACATCCTTTCCCATGTTTTTTCCTTATTAGAATCCAATGTTTTATAGCTTTGAAAATGTTTAGAAAGCTTAGTGTAGTTAACACCCTAAGATCGATGAACACCCTAAACCGGTTAACACCATAACCCTAGCATGTTGTCACCCGATATGTATGTGTTCTAATCAAGCTTACTACCTTGACAGGGCCTCCTTAATATCGATGGACCCCAAGTCCTTAGTATCGAGAACAAGCAACCAGCTCCCATCGAGATTGTCAAGTTCGACACTTTCTGTATCAACAGCTCTTAACCCATCGATTTTATCATTATCGGCAGAGCCCTCTGCCCATAACTTGGATATTGTCGATATTGGTATGTTAGAAGAAGCTCCATCGATATTGGCATGGTCGATACTGCCAATATCGACACAAGAACCTTGCTGAATTCATCTTATGTCGATACCACATTCCTCATCTTTTCTTGCATCGATTTTGATCTGGACAGGTCCAAAATCGATGAGACTTGTTCCAAAATTCATTCCAAGATGTTCCTTAGTATCCTAGATGGATTTAGTGTAGGAGAACCTAAGGGTTTTAAGACCTGAAACAAGCTGAAAATGTCCAGGTAGTTCGAAGAAGAAAGTGAATAGTGTAAATTTCTGAAAATCAGTGATTTCTCACTCAATTCTACCTCGTTTTTGGTTATTCTTGGCTCTTTTTCTTCGTCTCTTCACGATCTACATGTTCCCATGGTCGTTTTGGACACCAAAATTACCCAATTTGGTGCAGATTTGAGAAAGTTATGGGGTTTTTAGTGAGAGAGTAATGTAGAGAGAGAAAATGTCGGATTTTAGAGAGAGAGAATGGGTTGGTGTGTGTAATAAATGACATTTAATGTCACTTTAACCTCTTTATCATTCGTGCATGTTCGGGATCGTTCAGTTTCGCTCGGTTTCTCGCGTACGTGTCGGTTTTCGGTTTTCTCGTAACGTAACGTTACGATCTTATAAAATAATATTTATTAAATTATGTTAGGTGGTAATTCCTAGTAAATTAACTAAATATTTTGTATTTATTTTTAATATTTCAAAAATATTTAATTTAACTGTTTAATCGAATTGTACTGTTTTCGCGCGTATTCGTTCGGATTGTCACCCGTACGAACACGACGATAACTGTACCTTCCGATTTGATTATCTAATTATTAGACATCATTCATAACGTTAAACCCACAGATATATTCATGAAAATCGTCACTCACACAAATAATCCGTTAGTTTAATGCTCACCTAACAACGTCTGATATTGTTTTGTTTTAGCCGTTTCTCGCATACGTTTACACATAATAAATCCTTAATTAACAAACATAGCATAATTCAATGTTTCCAGACATAATCTGACTATTGCGTCATAGCTTACACAGTGTTTCTGAAATAGTTTCATAAGCATTTAGCATTAATAGTATATAATAAGCATTACACATAGTTTCATTCTAAAGTCTACTGTACATTGCACTGTTCCGAACTACTGTTTAGGCACTGATGTTACAGTCTCCCCTTGTTAGAGAAATTTTGTCCCGAAATTTAAGATTCGTTATCGGTTATGACTTCCTCTGTAAACAGTTGGGGATACTTAGCTTTCATGTGATCTTCGCGCTCCCAAGTGAACTTAGGTCCACGCTTGGAATTCCATCGAACTTTAGCAATTGGAATACGGCTTCATTTCAGTTGTTTAACTTCACGATCCATAATTTCTAGTGGTTCTTCAACAAAGTGTAGTTGTTCGTCTATTTGTATCTCCTCTACTTGTATCACTAAAGACTCATCTGCTAAGCATTTCTTGAGATTCGAGACGTGAAACACGTCATGCACACCACTAAGTTCATCAGGTAACCTCCATTTATACGCTATAGGACCAATCAGTTGAACTATTTCGAACGGTACAACGTATCTCGGTGCAAGTTTGCCTTTCTTTCCAAATCGTACTATGCCCTTCCAAGGAGAAACCTTTAGCATGACTCGGTTTCCCACTTGAAATTCCAACAGCTTGCACCGTTTATCGGCATAGCTTTTCTGTCTGCTTCTTGCTGCATGTAACCTTTGTTGTATCTGAGCGATCTTATCATTGGTTTCATAAATAAGCTCAGGCCTAGTTATTTGGTTATCTCCTACATTGGTCCAATAAATCGGCGACCGACATTTTCTGCCATATAGAGCCTCGAATGGAGCACATCTGATGCTACTATGATAGCTGTTGTTATAAGAGAATTCAATCAGTGGCAAATGGGAGTCCTAATTCCCACCAAAATCCAAAACGCATGTTTGAAACATGTCTTCTAAGTTTTATATTGTACGTTCTTTTTGACCATCCGTTTGTAGGTGTTAAGCTGTACTTAAGTTTAAGTGCGTCCCTAGAGATTTCTACAATGATTGCCAAAATCTTGAAGTGAATTTGCTATCTCGGTCAGAGATGATAGACAATGGTACACCGTGACGTACCACTATCTCCTTTATGTACACTCTTGCCAGTTTCTCCATAGTGAATGTTTCCCGAATGGGCAAAAAATGATCAGATTTAGTTAATCGATCGATGATAAACCACTTCCAGATCAGTATTTCAGGCTGTTCCAATAATCCGGACGGTTTCTGGTGTTCTGTTGTAACCTTTGCACAAATTAAGCATCGACCGACATACTCGGCTATGTCTTTCTTCATTCCTGGCCACCAATAAAATCCTCGTAAGTCTTGGTACATTTTATCAGCTCCCGGGTGCACCGAATACCTGGTTTTGTGTGCTTCATCGAAAATCAGTTTCCTCAATTTATCTACTGCAGGAATCCACACCTGATCCTGGTGGTAGATGAATTCATCATATTTTCTCTCAAACTGACGCTCGGCTCCACAGTCGAGCTCCTTCTTCAGATTTCCTTGTTCTATTGTCTGTTTGTGAGCCTGCATGATCCTGTCTCGTAAGCTTGTGTGTACCGTCATTCCCATGGCTCTTACGCGCAAGGGTTTGACTCGTTCCTTCTGGCTTAAGGCATCAGCTACAACGTTCGCCTTGCCCAGATGGTACTTAACACGCAGTCATAATCATTCAGAAGTTCAACCTAGCGACGATGTCGCATGTTGAGTTCCTTCTGATCAAAGATATGTTGTAGACTTATGTGATCAGTAAATATGGTACACTTGGTGCCATATAAGTAATGTCTCCAGATCTTCAAAGCGAAGACTACTGCTCCCAGTTCCAAATCATGCGTCGTATAGTTCTTTTCATGTATCTTTAGCTGTCTTGATGCGTACACGATAACTTTGTCTTGCTGCATTAACACACAACCAACTCCCTGATGGGAAGCGTCACAATACACTACAAAGTCATCTGTACATTCTGGGAGAGATGAGATTGGAGAATCACATAGTTTCTGTTTCAAAGTTTGGAAAGCTTCTTCCTGTTTCTGCTCCCAAACAACCGGTTCACTCTTCTGGGTCAGTTTAGTGAGTGGAAAAGCTATCTTAGAAAAGTTTGAAATAAACCTTCTATAATAACCTGCCAATCCCAGAAAAGACCATATCTCCTTTGGTGTCGCCGGAGTATCCCAGTTCCTAATAGCTTCGATCTTGGCACGGTCGACATGAATACCTTCACTATTAATCACATGACCCAAGAAATGAACTTCTCTTAGCAAAAATTCACATTTTGAGAACATAACATAGAGTTGCTCATTCTTTAATAAAGTTCTCCGCCATAGTTAGCTAACAAGGAAGCAAGTTCTCAGCCAATAAAAAAAATGAAGTCATATACCCCTCATGTGGTTTCTCGTACAAGGATATTGAAGAATTTGATTTCTAGACTTACCAACTCAAAATAATTATTCCAGATGTTCAATATCATTAATGTGATGTTATCCGAGCACTCAAGACTTGTTTTCGTGAAAATCTAATATGGCTTGCTGAGCAAAATCAAGCTGAAACTCAGCAGCTCGTTAGGTGGACAAAACCCAGAAAAATCATGACTTTAAGCTTACATTACCTTCTATTTAGTTGTTTTATTACAGATCCTAGTGGTCTCATAGCTCAAAACCAGTTTTAGAAGTGAGAGAGACATAGACTAATTTTAAGAGAAAGGGAGGGAATTTTCTGCAAAAATGAAAGAAAAGAATAAGAAAGTGGGGGTTTTATACCCCGGGTGTTTACCCGCGTGTTCGGTTTCGATCGGTGTTGGTTTTGCGTATTTTTACGTGCGCATTATTACGGTTGCGTAATTGAATAATTGAACACGTAAATTAGGTTTCTTGGATTATTTTTATGAGTTTCAAATTGTAAAACGTAAAATATTATGTTTTACTTATTTTTACTGTTCGTTCGTGATCAGACCGTTAAATCTCGTTATTTCGTTATTTATCGTTAATTACGTATTGTTTTAGTAAAATAGTTTTATAAAATTCTTTTTAGATGGTAATTCCTAATAAATATTATTTTTATTTTATTTTTTTATTATTTTAACGTTCGTAATCGTTTATTTTTGCCGTTTTGTCAGAAAACGTAACTTACGCGTATTTTCGTACAGAGCGCTAACTGTACGAATACGATCGTATGTTTCACTTTCTGATTTAGTTTTCTATTTTTCTGTTGCCATTCAGAATGTTAAACTCACAGATATGTTTGTGTGAATCGTCACCCACGTAAACAACCTCTCAGTTCATCGTTCGTAAACGATACTGACCTGTTATTTGAATTGTACTTTCTCCCTGACGGACTCAACTAATCCTAACTGTTTTCACATTGTTATCTCACTGATTCGTCGGCCATCTGATTCCTGTTATATGTGGATATCAGATCGCAACCGATTTGTTTTGTCATTTGTTTTCACCTTTGTTATTTCTCATGATGTTTTGTATTTCTATATTTGAATTTTCATTCAAATACATACAACTGATATACTGTTCTATAGCCCTGTTTTCACCCAACTGTTTATCAAATAGTTATTCACGCATACTCATACACACATAGTTATGTACACATAGTTATTTACACATAGTAATGGTGTAAGTACACATACCGTAAATATTGCTGGACGATCTGGTACTAGTTGTCACAGTCTCCCTTGTTAAAGAAATTTCGTCCTGAAATTTAAGCATCATTGTCGGGCACTGCTTCTTCAAACAAATGGGGATACTTTGTCTTCATGTGATCGTCACGCTCCTAGGTAAATTCTGGCCCGCGCTTGGATTCCAACGAACCCTCATGATAGGAATACGGCTTCTTTTCAGTCTCTTGACTTCACGATCCATAATCTCTACAGGTTCTTCAATGAAATGTAGTTATTCATCCACTTGTATTTATTCCAAAGGTATGACTAATGATTCGTCAGTGAGACATCTCTTAAGATTGGATACAAGAAACACATCGTGTACCATGCTGAGTTCATCAGGAAGTCTGAGTCTGTATGCCACAGGACCAATCCGTTGGGTTATCTCGAGCGGTCTGACATACCTTGGTGCTAACTTGCCCTTAGCCCCAAAACGAACCACGCCTTTCCACAGGGACACTTTCAACATGACTCGGTCACCCACCTGGAATTCCAAGGGCTTTCGCCATTTGTCTGCGTAACTCTTTTGGCGGCTACGTGTTGCTTGTAATCTCTGTTGAATCTGGGCTATCGTATCAATTGTCTCTTGAATAAGTTCAGGCCCAGTGATTTTGTTATCTCCCACTTCGGTCCAACAAATTAGAGATCGACATTTCCTACCATATAATGCTTCGAACGGAGCACATCGGATACTGCTGTGGTAGCTATTGTTGTAGGAGAACTCAATGAATGGTAGATGATTGTCCCAGCCTCCACCGAAGTCCAAGACACATGTCCTCAACATATCCTCCAGGGTTTGAATTGTTCGCTCGCTTTGGCCATCTGTTTGTGGGTGGTAAGCGGTGCTCAAGTTTACACTCATCCCTAAGGATTGTTGCAATGATTGCCAGAACCGCGATGTAAATTGACTGTCCTGGTCTGAAATAATAAATAATGGCACACCGTGCCGCACTACTATTTCCTTGACATAAAGTCTTGCTAGTTTTTCCATCTTGTAGTTTTCCCTTATCGGCAGGAAATGAGACTTAGTCAATCGATCAATGATGACCCATATGGAATCATGTCAGCTAGAAGTACGGGATAGATTGGTAATAAAATCCATAGCTATTTGTTCCCACTTCCATTGTGGTATTTCTGGTTGTTCCAGCAAACCTGACGGTTTCTGGTGTTCAGCTTTGACTTTGGCACAAGTAAGGTACTTACAAACATAAGTAGCCACATCCTTTTTCATACCTGGCCACCAATTAAATGACCTCAGATATTGGTACATCTTATCGGCACCAGGATGAACGGAATATCGGGTTTTGTGTGCCTCGCCAACAATGAGTTTCCGAAGTTCATCGATTGCCGGGATCCATACATGATCCTGGAAATAGATAAATCCGTCTTGTCGTCTCTTAAACTATTTCTCGGCTCCACAATCGAGCTCGTTCCTCATGTTGTTCCTTTCCACCGCTTCTTGTTGTGCTTGTAGTATTTTATCTCTCGGGCTTGTTTCCACGGTCATTCCCATTGCTCTAACGCGCAAGGTTTGACCCATTCATTCCGGCTCAAAGCATCAGCCACAACATTAGCTTTGCCCAGATGGTATTTGATCACACAGTGTAACGACCGGTTTTAGACAATCATAGGCATTTTTTATATTACGTAACGAGGCTCCGATTTCAAGATACGCTGAGTCGAATATAGCGTTAAATAAGAGATCAGATATTTTGAAATCTTTAGGTCTTGAAATTATAACCATTGGAAAGGGCTCGAAAAATCATGAACGTGGGCAAAAACGGCGCGTAAAACGGAGTTCGTATGCTCCCGAAATCGCGAAAACAAAATCGGAATCTGACTAAGGCGGTGGAGTTACGCCGAGGACCATTTTTCCATCCTTGGCGGTACGCGACGGACCCAGATGACATAAAAATCTGATCTACTCGATCAAAATTCATTCTGGGTCAAATATACTCAATTTTCAGGCGATTTAGGATGATTTGCTACCATCTAATAAGTGTTTTGAAGCTATCCAAACATAAGGATCGAGCTAGGGATCGTTTCTACAGCTCTTGATCATCGTTTCTATCCGAGAAATCCGTTCAAAAGGGTAACGATTCATTTTATCCTATTGGTTTGATATTATATGGATTAAATATAGTTTTGAACATGATATAAGGATTATGGTTGCTAATTATTGCCTAGATGATGGCTAGGAATAATTAGAAACGAAGAACTAGATATTTTAACGGTGAAATCTTGATTTTGATCCGTTATAATGTCCGGTTATTGTGAAATCCATATCATTGAGTATGATAACTAGTAGGATGATTAAATCATGGTTATGAAGGCTGTGGATCATTCCTTGAAATGATAGAACCGATTCAGGTGTTTGATTAAATGTTAAGATTTGAGGGTTAATGATTTTGGCATAAATATGCTAATTATAAGTGATCACTTGACTTCGAAATGCCACATAGTGATGAATGAGATTCAAATGAGTTTGAATCAATAAGTATGGATGTTGTGTGTATTAAAACTAGTTGTATATATATGAATTGCAACTAGGTGTTGGTGGTAGGAGTCAAGAGACAAGTCACAGAAGTGGAAAAGAAGTTATAGAAAGTGATCAACCATTTGAACAAGGTAAGTCACGTGTTATTGTTGAGTTTGCTTAATGTTGTGATAATGAATCGCAAATATTGTGATCATGTGAACAAACTCAATTGGTGATCCACGTGGATATAAACCATGTGTTGAATGTGATATAGTGATGACCTACAAGTGTGTTGGAATTCAGGTTCGCTTTAATTGATATCAAACCACATGAGTGTGGATAATGTTTATAGAAAGTATGTTAAAATTGGTTCACTTGGATGTGAACAATTTGTAATATTTGCCTTTATATGATTCACAAGGTGTGTGAACATATGTAAGGGTGATAGACTTTATGTTGAATTGAATTTGAAGTTAGACACTAATATATGTTATTTTCAATTCACAATTGTGTAACTATTTGCTAATTGTGTCTAATGTTGACGATATGTATAGATAACACATATTGTAAACTTTGTTTTAATGGATTCTCAAGGGTGAAAACATAACTATATTAGTGAAAGTTTGAGTAATTCACAAAAGTGTGAAAACTCAATGAGACACATAAGTGTGTTGTTTTGAATTTTAATGACGTGATACCTATTTGATAGATGAAAAGAATTGTATTTGATGATCTACAATTGTGTAGACAATTTTGGTTAATTCACTTGAGAGTGAACATTTAGTGTGATAAAGTGTAGTTAAATGATTCACATGTGTGTGAACATATGAATTGGGAGTGTATTTGATGTAAGCACAAGTGAATGTGTTCAAATTGTGCGTAAGTTACCCATTTGATTGAACTTATAGTGGTAGGATTGTGTGAGCCCACACTACAAGTATTTGTGCATTTTGCATACATGTGATTTGTTGCTTTGATTGAATTTGATATAAATGGTTATGGTTAGTGTGGTTATTGTAGTTGAATGATTTACAATTGCGTGAACATTAAACTAATGATAATGATTGAAATGATTTACAAGAATGTAAACAACCATAATAATGTTGAGGTTATAATCTACAAAAGTGTAGACATTAAATTAGCTATGTGCACGCTTTGATTCACAAAGCTAATGTAGTAGATTCACAAGGTGTGTGAATAAAAGATGATCTACAAAAGTGTAGACATTAAATTGGCAATGTGCATGCTTCGATTCACAAGTTGTGTGAACATAAGACTTGCAAAGATAATGTAGTAGATTCACAAGGTGTGTGAACAAAAGATGATCTACAAAAGTGTAGACATTAAATTAGCTATGTGCATGCTTTGATTCACAATTGGGTGAACATAAGACTTGCAAAGTTAATGTAGTAGATTCACAAGGTGTGTGAACAAAACATGATCTACAAAAGTGTAGACATTAAATTGGCAATGTGCATGCTTTGATTCACAGTTGTGTGAACATAAGACTTGCAAAGCTAATGTAGTAGATTCACAAGGTGTGTGAACAAAAGATGATCTACAAAAGTGTAGATATTAAATTGGCAATGTGCATGCTTCGATTCACATGGTGTGTGAACAAAACATGATCTACAAGAGTGTAGACATCAAATTTCAAGAGTCAAATTGTTTAAGTTTGACTTTTGGGAAATATGACGCACAATTGGAGTTTTGAGTGCACATATGTATTGTATTAAGTTATAATGATTATGCATGAGTGGAAGATTTAAGTGATTTTGGGTGAAAACGACCGTTAGTAAATCGTTTTGTGTTTGATTGAATAATGTCACCAAATTATATTTGGGACATTCTTAGTGTATCCATATGGTGTTATGGAATACACTTGGGGAAATAGAGCGGTGAACTTACTTAGTTCTAACGAACTAATGGTCATTTAAATGTGGTGTTTACAGGTACAAAAGAGTTGGGTGATTGGTGAAAGTGATCGGGATCGAACATGAAGGCTTGGATGGTGGTTTGAAGTTAAAAATCAAACCATTTGTGAAAATTTTGAATAAGTTAACTTATTTTAAGTATGTGGATATACTTAAACATTTTATAATGTTTGTACGATGTACAGTGTGTGTGTTTACAAACAAAACACAGAAATTTTTCTTGGACCTAAACAAAAACTTTAAATAGGTGTTTTAAATGTTTGGAGATGATATAAAGTAACATGGGTGTTACAGGTTGGTATCAGAGCAATGGTTTGAGGGATTCAAGTGTGTTATGAACACTTGAACTCAAACTTGAAGATCTTAATAAGGAAACAGAGGAAGTTGTTCGATCAAGATCCGATTACCAAGCCGAAGGTACAAGGTTAGTGTGCCTATAAATACATGGAGTGTATAAACGACCTGTATACATTAAGTTTGCTATATGTGTTGTGTAAACCGAAACTCTTGAACTTGGCTTGAAGGGACATATCTAAGAACACAGTCATACAGTGAGTATAGTGGTAGACCTGGCCAGTCTAACAATGTCCTCTTGGTGTGAATGTATTCTTAAGGACATAACTTCAAGATTAGGAATGAAATAGTAGGTGTAAGGTGTTTATAATATTTAATATGTGTGATCTATAGAATAACAAGAATCTGGCTAGCATACATATAATATTATATGTCTAAGGCTAGTATAAAAATCTATTGTCACAACTGTGTAATGGCTGATGAATATCATCTGGAAGTGGATGAAATTGATATCTCTGAGGTGCGGAGAATCGTGAGAAATGTGTGGTTAAAGCCTTAGAATTATTTCACCTTCTTATAAAAAGGGGATGAAAGTATATGCATGAGATAGTTGTGTATAAACTAGATGTAAGTATATAGAGTGTCTAATTCGAGTACACTATACTTGATATTAATTCATAGTTGTGTGAATTTTGTGATAAATTTTAAATTTAAATTTGAAGAAGGATGATCCAAAAGGGTGCGGACTTCCATTATTAATGCATGGAAGGAAGTGATTCACAAGAGTGTGAACACCCATGCAAATAATTATAGTTTGGGATGATTAACAATGGTGTAAACATCTACATTGAGCGAATAATCGAATTGATTCACAAGAGTGTGAACATTCGTTTAATATAAGAACTAATGGGAATACACAATATGTGACGATGAGGTTTAGTGGGTAAAGTTGACCCGTTAACAAAGTTTGATATGTAAACTTTGTAATCTATATAGTCCTTAGTTGTTTTGCTAGGGATTAGTGATGTTAATAAATATATATATATATGCGTTGTGATATTCACATATGTGTGGAGATAATGTCCAAATGTTAGTGGATGAGTATACATAAGAATGAGTGACTCATTAGTATGTTTGACTTGTGTTAAACTTTGACTAGTTGTTGAAACTGAATTTAAACACAAATGTGCGTTATTTTGAATTACAATCATATGATCATTGATTGTATGTATGTAGTTGTAATAATGTATGAAAGTATTGTATGTTGGTTAACCATGAAATTTGAATGATTCTCAAAGGTGAGAACATTCAAGGTTATGATAAATTGAAGAGATTCACAAAGTTGTGAACATTCAAATAGATTCATGAATTGGATCATAATAGCGTGTTCACTAAATTGAATCACAGCAGTGTGATCATTATTTGGTAGTTTAAATTTACGATATGATAGCAAGATGTGAAATGAGAATGATTCTCAATGGTGAGAACATTCAAAGCGAATATGAATTTATGGTATTGAGATTCCGGTTGGGAATTTAATATAATGCAATGAACAGTTATTAATGCCAAGAACAGTAAAAGAGGATTATTCACCTATTAAGGTGAAAGGCAATAAAAATAGTTGTCACCTCAAATCTGATTCATGAATATCAAAATGAATTAAAGGGCAAACCCTTGATTTTGAGGATGATAGTCACAGTTTGAGAACAAGATAGAGTTGGGTATGGATACCTCCCACTTGTTCTTTGAAAACTAATTTGATGGAGGAGGCTCATAAAATCTAAATGCTCAATTCATCCGAAAGCCACTAAAATGTATCGAGACCTTCGGGTACATTACTGGTGGCCAGGTATGAAACGAGATATTGTTAAATATGTTGAAAAATGTTTAACTTGTTTACAAGTAAAGGCTGAACATCAGAAGCCTTATGGCAAATTACAGCCTTTGGAGATTCTTTGTGGAAATGGGAACACATCACAATGGACCTAATTACTAAACTTCGAAAACCCGAAATGGGTATGATGCGATTTGGGTCATTGTGGATCGGTTGACTAAAAGTGCTTATTGTATTCCTATTCGTGGATCGTATTCTTCCGAGAAGATGGCTGAAGTATATGTGAAAGAAATAGTGCCGCGTCACGGGACACCAGTGACGATTGTGTCCGATCGAAACACACGATTCACTTCTCATTTGTAGAAGAATTTTCAAGAGGAATTGGGCACGAAACTATTGTTGAGCACGGCGTATCATCCTCAAACTGATGGTCATAGTGAACGGACCATTCAGACACTAGAGGATATGTTACAAGCGTGTATTATTGATTTTGGAGGTAGTAGGGATGACTATCTACCTCTGGCGAAGTTTTCGTATAATAACAGTTATCATTCCGGATTGGGAATGCCTCCATATGAAATGTTATATGGGAGGCGGTGTCGTACTCCCGTTTGTTGGGGAGAAGTTGGCCCGCAAGAACTTGAAAACAAAGAGATACTTAAAGTTACCAACCAGCGAATTGATCAAATTCGAGCTCACTTAAAGGCGGCACAAGACCGTCAAAAGTCGTATGCAGATAAACGAAGACGACCAATTGAGTTTCAAGTAGGAGACTTTGTGTTGTTAAAAGTTTTCCCTTGGAAGGGTGTGATTCGTTTTCGAAAAGTGAGGGAAGTTAAGCCCACGTTTCATTGGGCCATTTAAGATTATAGCTCGAATTGGTGAGATTCCTTATCGCCTTGAGCTACTAGATGAGTTGAGTGGAATTCATAACATATTCCACGTCTCTTATTTGAGAAAATGTTTGGCTGATGAATCGACTTATGTGCTACTAGAAGACTTGGATATTGATGACATCTTGAACGATGTGGAGAAGTCGGTGGCTATATTAGACAGAAAGGTCAAACATTGAAAAATAAAAGTCATTGAACCAGATGAAGGTTCAATGGAAGAATAGAAGGGGATCTGACGCTACATGGGAGTCAGAAGATGAAATGAGGAAATGTTATCATTTCCACTTCGATGTATAAACTGTTTTGGTAAATTTGAAATTAAGTACTTTTATTGACATAATTGCGCCTAGATACCTTTACAATTTCGTAGATCATTTCACGTAGGGAGTTTATCCGCTAAGAATCCTGACTGTAGTACGAGGTAAATTTGAGAAATCGAGTAAATACTCGTAATCAAGGTTCTCATGAAATTACAAAGGGACAAATTAACAAGGATAGAAGGGCTAGATTTTAACGAGAGTCGATTGCGTTAAGTACGTAAAGGATTTTGTCTCACTATTTGTGGAGTAATATTACTCGGAATTATTTCAAGGGTTTAGAACAATTACAGCTTCATACAAATTCTTTCAAAGTAATAATCAAAGGGAAAATATCATTCGGGAGGAGGGCATCATCTTGTTTGAATATGTCAAACTTTTTGATCATCCGGTTTGGAATATAAGAAATCGGAGATACAGACATTTAAGGAAGCTTTCGTCCTTACTAAGAAAAATCAAAGAGTAGTTCTTTCAGATGCTACTAATAGAATGAAATTGTATCGGAAATTATAGAAACACTAATAGTATGTGGTGGTGTAAAAGAATAGATGACGTAGTTAAAAGACGTACATCATGATTACAAAAGAAACTGATGAGCGTACCTTTGTTCTAGGGTCGTTACAATTTGACTTCTTTCAATAAGTCCTTCTAAGCAACCATTCGACACGCATCACTCTAATGATGATTTCTTGAACCAAAACCTCAGTTGGCACTTTTAGAAATCGAGTCATTGAATCCTCATTATCAATTCTATGAATGTACCCGCTTTTGACGAACAAATGGAAATGACTTTTGTATATGATACTATCTTTTCCAATGGTACATTATCTATCATTTATCCACTTTGCCATGGATACATGAAGTTAGGAGACGTAGAGGTATATATATTGCCGTTGGTTTCACGATAGGTCTGGAACTCAATTATTCTGTCGTTTTACATAATTGATAAGATGTTCTAGATTTCTTCCTTTACATTATGTAGAAGACTACGACTTCATTATGTCATCGCACTAGTTGCCGGTTTCATTGCTTAACCTGTTGACTAATCGTTTTACTTCATCCTGTGACTTATATCCTACAACTTCCTCATCGTGATAAGCTTTCTGATGTATCTCTTTGTCTTGCATATTCGTGGTGTACATATTTCATTTATCCTTTGTCTTGGAGTGATGAAAAGGTGCATCAGGCTCGAGCGAGATCTTCACTCGTTATCCTTAAATTTTGACAAAGATTTTCATAGTTATGCTCTTGAGGCTGACTTTGCGCAAATGATTTTTAACTCTTTATGCTACCTTCTTGTAACTTTTCTTCTTACAATTTAACACATTCTATCTTATTTGAGATTGATCCTCCTACTTTACTTCCTTGCAGTCCTTCCACACTGCTTAATCATGGTAACGAGACTATTTTCCTCCAGTGACAATCTAGATTAGTTGTCATTCATGCTAATTCAATTCATTATCTCTTGATGGTATTTGTACGAGCATGTTCCCGTGCAGATCTACTCAATGATCAAAATCTCCAAAACGTCTAAACTCTTAGATTTCATGAGATCTCTTCCTCCACTATAGAGTGGTCGGTACTCAACTAGAGTCTTTCATGTAACTATTCGTGACCTCGGCTTATTGATATTTATATGTAGTATAACATGAGAATTCTTGTGGTTGTTATAATTCTGTTTAAATGCTCTAACTGTTCTACTTTTTGTCATAACGCTTTGCACCAACATTATCCCAATATACTGAACATAGTTTATGTATAGGGCATACGTAGAGTCAGGCTACCTGCCTTATCAGCCGCCAGCCCACCACTGTTTCGATATATTACAATAATGTCCTTGCCAAACGTATTTGACTGTAAAGATATTAGTATATACTTAGATATCAACTAAATGGTTTCCTATAACATACTACACATGTTCACCATATTCACGTTGATGCTAGGAGGCACATACCATTTCTTGCAGTCGGTCTTCAATGTTTCTCAAAACATTTATTGGCACTATAAAATCTTCTAATCTAATATTAATTCCTTCACCATTTAATCTTTCACTTCCTCTTATTCCCGATAATCATCGATTCCACCGGTTTGACGGTCGTCTTTTCCTCTTGGTGTTAATTACCTTCCTTCACCTTGCTATAATTCGGTAGCTGGTACTGATCATCGTGTATCAATGCGTATGGTGGTCTCACTTGCCAAAACAATGAAGTTTCTTCAAGCAATAATAGGATGCCTCGCCCAATCTTATCTATGATCTTTGATGCACCGTACACAAAATGGCTTTCGCATCTTCCCTTTCTCCTTGCTATTAAAGAATATCTTGATTACTCTTATGATCCATGGGAATACACTCTTCTCTTGACAACATAACTTCTCATTTTATGTTTGCGGTTTGCCAGATTCTTGTTCCGTCTATTATATTCACCTGGCGGAGCTTCCTTAAGTATTTCTGTATTGTTCGTATATGTCGTCTTCATTTGGTTTAGCATCAAGGGTTTGATCGAAGGATTCAATAGAAAAGAGTTTCAATGTTGAAATGGTTTGCTTAAGAAATAGCATTTCTAGAACAAAATTTCGAGTGATAGAATAAATTAAAATTCATATTAAAGGTTCACATTCCCGCTGTGTGAACTAAGGAATTACCTCTCAACAGCATATAGTTCCAATACTTCTACTTTAGCTATCAAGAATTTGGGAATGGTTAAGTTAAAGGCGTGTTCAGTAGAGTCGCAAACATAATAAATTGTTGACGAACGTTTAGTGATCCAAGATGAACTATTAAGGATAATAGAAATAGTAATCACAAACTACACTGGTCATTGGTTATTATAGGTGACTAACCTAATGTCGATAGGAGAAACGATGAAGTGAAGAGTTTCTCAAGTTTACTCGTATGATAATCTGAATCTGAAGGTAGAGTGTGTCGTATAACTTTGGTGTCCTCATCTGCTTTCTCGTAGGTCTTCGTGATTTTTCACTCACTCGTGCAGCCTTGTGTTGGTTGAGGAATACGCGTAGTGTTGATAGTCATAATCAAACTGCTGTGGCTATAAATATGAATTCGATATAGAAGTACAAAGGAATTTTGATTTCTGTAGAATAAAACAAAAATTCTCGAACGCCTTCAAATGATTTGAAATTGATAGCAAACGTACCTCATCAACAATGAAGTCATGATTTCCATAGGATTTGAGGTAAAAAGATGAGAATACACAAATGTCGTTTCCACTAGAATAGGATGAATTAAGAAAAGATAGCATACTATAAAATCATTGTTGACCTCTTGTGACTTAAATCCTATGCTCAGCTTCCAATGTCAACAAATGTTTGTTCCAATAGTCATTATCATAACAAATATTTATACGTATATACATAAACATTATGTTCAAATTTTTATTTTATGCGTGTCTTAGAACATCCCACGTAACTTCAAATTCACCATTATGTGTGCACCCATAATCCTGAATTTGATTTACATGATGGTTCTAGTTTAACCATTCGTGTGCTTCATATGCCTGGGAATTCTTGGTCTCACTAGTATCATGTTTCTATTTGTTTAGGCCCTAGATTACTCAGGTTAAAGTTTAGGAACTTATCCTAAGGCTCCTAATTCGCTAAAACCTTTGGCTCTGATACCAACCTATTAGAACCCAACCAGGGGGCTTGATAATGATTGATTCAAAACACAAAGTAGCGGAAGACAAAATAAATATATTACATTTTAACCAAAGGTTTAGTCTAAGTATCTAATTTATTTACAAGAAATCTAAAATATGATTTAACTAGTGGGAGATTTTCTAGAGTTGATGGGTCCATCCAGGCGTCAGCATGCTTTATTAATCTTTAAGCCAAGTTCTTCAGTTTTACATGTAGTTCGTTCAAGCAACCCTGTATCCGGGCCATACCTGTTTCTAATTACCTGAAAGACATGCTAAAATACGTCAACTATAAAGTTGGTGAGCTCACGATTTTTATTTGATAGACACAATAATAAATAGCATGTGATAATTCAAAAACAATACAACCAACCCTGCTCCATGCCCGGGTGTTTGCCTCTTATAATGTTAGCCCATAACATGGTCATTCTAATTTACTTCCCATTCCGAGACCCGTTCCTGCTCTCGGTGTAAATGTATCATAAAGGATATATGCCACAACAGTTGACATTAACCTCAGTGGTGTTTCAACCCTATTTTTATAAGGCCACCCTTTCGGGCCACGGTGCGTGGGGGATTCCCCAAGTAGTACTACCCATATACTCACCGGCTCTCCTTATGAGTTAATGGTTGTAAATTATGTTTAATGTCTAGGGGAAGCAATTTTATTTGAAACGGACGTTCATTATCACATAAATATAATTTTATAGACAGTTTATGGAGCATGCTTTCATTATCCCAAAACAGTAAAATAAAAGGGATCACATGAACTCACCTGGTTGCTTTAACAAGTTCCTTTTTGTTCATGTACAAACGTGTCATTGTGCCACTATGCATGATTTGCTATGTTCCCAGAGTTATCATCAAAGCAAGTTCCTATTTGTATTCATCTATACATCTATAAGTTGTAGATATTATACCTTATGGTTGTTTGCTGTGGTTGAGCTCTTTGGGTTAATGTGTTTAAAGTTTACTAGTTTAAAGTTTCATTATATTACCATACATAACAAATTCTTACCTTATATTGTACGTATAATGTATTGAGCAAATGTTGGTATTATTTGATGTTTAGTATAGCTACTAGTATGCTACTTATGTGACTACTATGTTTATGGTCTTCTAAGATAATTAAATTTTATTGTGACTAATGGTCTTATATTTTAAAGTTGGTTCACCTTGATTGTGAGTTTGAGAGAGAAATAATAAAAAATTGCTTAAGTATAATACTAGTCATAGTGTCTTACTAATAATATAAATTAATGTAATGCACAAGGTATTACAAAACAATAAGATAATTATTATAATGTATTCACCTAACTTATTAGTATTAGAGATACTTAATAGGTATTTCATACATCACAAAATATTTGCAATTAACATTAGTATCTAAGATATTTTACATGATGTAGTCATTATTTATACTAACTATTATAATTGTTGTAAATATTGCATAAGAGAATGTTTAAAATTATACATAATTTAATTTCTATGGTTAAATGTAAGTAAACATTCTCAGATGATACTATTATTAAAAGTAAAAATTAATTAATAATAATAATATTAATAACAATACTAATTTTACTAGTAATATTAATAACATTACTATTGTCAAATTTTAATTAATTATAAGAATATGAAAATGGCATAATATCATATGTTAGAATGGATAAACATTTTTTTAATAAGCTTTATTATTTGCAAACTTTGAATCACAAATCTTTAATGTGTCGAGTAGGATTACTCTTATAATATAAATTAAATTATACTAAGATTTTAAATAATCTTAAAAGAGTAGAAAATGATTATGTTAATGTTATTAATAATAAAAATGATGCTTATAAAAATAATTAATCTTATTATGAATTCATGGTTACATCGAATTTAGTATAATAGTGGTAATATATGAAAAATCATATTAAGATTGAATTAAACATTTGTATCAAGTTCCTAGCTGTTTAACACTATCACAATGTATATAGTGTAGCTATGCGCATTCATCATAATAAATCCAACCTAATTTACATTTTGTTTACCTATATGTATATAAAACCAATTGTTAACATGTTGGATTTAAACATATTTATAAACATGTGATTATACTTAACTAATTATTGTATACAATATTCTATAGATGTATATATAACGTATATGTGTGTGTATATATTTAAAGACTAAATGTTTATATGAGAATTATATATGTATCCTAAACATTCATTGAGTACACAATTTATAAAGTTTTATTTAATTTAAGTTTCTAAGTTATTTTATACCCATTGTAGCAAATTCCATAAGTATCCACATTACATATCAAGGGTTACAATAAACCAATTTAAACACTTATTACTACATACAAACATTTTATATAGGTATTGATATTAACACATTGTAAAATTTGTTATGTCTAATTCAGAATTTATATGATAAAGTTTTAGGGTTTTATATTGATATTTATTTACAAATGCCACTCCGAATGTATAATATAAATCACACACGTGTTATGGTTTTATTAAACATTTTATTATTAACTAATTATGACGAACCATATTTTATCTAGTTAACCCAAATGCTCAACCACTTCAATTTATTTGTTTAAACATATTAACCACACATTAAAAGATAATGGCGCGCGTTTTTACCTTCCCACTCATTCGTCTCGCGTATCCAAAACTGATTAAATTAATTGTACGTATGTTTCATAACTCGAACATGTTTCTAACCTCGCTTTTAAACAACGAATATAACTGAACGCTTCGTTTTTGCTGTTGACCGAGGCTCTACGAGTTTTACCCGTCCTAAACGGGTCTGACTTTTGTTGACCGATGCTTGCAACACACCACAACCCTAATTTTATGTCACCACCATGTCTCACCGTCACCATGGCTGCTTCATTGCCACCATCCGCCTTGTCCAGACCATCACAGCCACGAGAACCATCCAAGAACATACATCAGATCACAAAAATATTCAAGAAACCGACATGCATGTTGAAATCAAGGCTGATAATGTGATTCCTTACCCTTCATCTTCGGTCCATGTGATTGGGATGGCCGGAACCTCCTTGTACCACCATCGACGAGCACCACATCCACTGGGAGCATCCAAAGTCCACTTTCATAATCATAAATCCACATAAAATCAGCATGCATGTGTAGATCTGTGTTGGTATTGGGTAAACGCTTACCTTGTGTGACCGGTATTAATAGTGTGACGCCGGAACCCTAGAGCCGCCGGGACCATCACTGTTTTGGAGTCCTCAGTAGAACACTAGCCACGGTTGGCTCTGCATGTCGCCTTGCTGGTCCAAGTTCCAACGTCTGAACCAGGCTATCGGACCAAAACACCACCCAAAGCTCATTCTCGCTGGCGGTTAGGGTGAAAACCCTAATCGTCATGTACTTTCTCGTACCATTTCTCACGTTTAAAGCTGGATTCACCCAAAACTGAAGAAGAGAAGGTTGTAGAACGTGAGGACATGAGTTCGTAGATGTAGCCAGGTTGCTCCGCCGCCGTGCGCCGCCGTGGATCCGCCGCAGCTCTTCTCTCTCTTTCTCAGTCGTTTTGGACGAGTGGAAACGCACACACACACAAATGTGTGTTGTGTGTGGTGTGCGGCTAATGTTGTGAAAGATTAAGGGTTAACACCCCTTTTATACTTAGGGTTTAATTCTAGGGTTTAAAATGCGTATAACGCGTATCGTACTCGTATCACGATTGTTTTTCGTTTTCGTTTAACATTCTCGACCCAAAACTTATTGGATAAACAAAAATAACCTAAAATACCATTAAAAAGTTTTTTTCGTTTCGTTATATTTAATTTGTTTACTAAATTTCGTTAAAACGGGGGGTAATATCGCGTATCCGGCATATTTGACTAATTAAATAATTTCGCTCTCCGAATAGGGTTCTCGTATTTTTAATATTGTTAAAATTTGTAAATATATATATAGTTCTTAATGGGTTTGTTGGGCCTTAACATCTCATTGACCTGAATTTCTTATTGGGCTTTATCATCCAATTACAATTTAATGTTTAAGTTCGTTGGGATTTCTTGCAGTTGTTACATCCGTACATCTACGACTGTACTGTTACGACCTGATATAATAATTATTAATAATGATGAACTATTGGATGACATTATGATATTGGTATACATATTTAGAATATATTATTATACGCATAAACCATGGGAAGTTTAGTTGAAACACAACTAAACAGAACCATAGAGTTTATTGCAGTTACATTTCAGAGGATGTGGATTATTGGTTTGGAATGGAAAGGAATTAGGAGTTGGTTATGGTTTGGTTACTAAACATAGTCAAGGACACATGGTCATGGTTTATCGAAATAGCGGTGGGACGGTGGCTGGGGCAGTTGCGACTGACCCCTACATATGCCCTATACGTATGCATATTTCACTCTCATCACGGATGTGTCAGTGATATGGTTTAGTGGGATTTGGATTGGGAAGTAATGATATTCAAGATAATTAAATAACGGAAGTATATTGAAATGATTACGCGATTGTGAGGTTACGAACATAACTTAAACACGAATATTAATTTAGAAATATTAGCTTGATAATGTATTCGCGTGGGTGACGATTCACACGAATATAATTATTGGGAATAATATTCTGAAACAATATTCCATAAATCCAAAATCGAATCGAAATACGATATGAGCGTTGGATTCGCAAAGGTGACGATCTTTACGAATACGTACGTGAGTAACGCGTTTCGATGAGATAACGAAATAATGTTTAATGATATTAAAATAAGAATAAGAAAATCAAAAACGTTTATTAGGAATCACAACCTAAAACAAATCCGAATAAAATGTTGTATTTTTAATTATTTAACAAAAGCAAACGAGGAATATTTTAACGATTGTATTTTAAATCATTTTATTAAAACGAAACAATTTATTTCAATGTTGTATGTTTAAATATAAATTACGGACAAAACCGATCATTTAATAGATGTTATCGCGATAAAAGCGATACCGAGCACAGGGGAATGGAACCGATATAATAAAGAAGAGTTACCTCTCCTTCTTCACTTTTCATTTACATTCTCTCACTAGAACTAAAATTTCGTCACATCCTTCTCTCTCTAACTTCTCTCTAAGAGAACTCTCTCGATTCTTCACGGATTTACAAGATCTTGGCGCCTAAACGACCACGGGATCGAGGAGAACATAACACACACGAAGAAACTCGCAATTTAGTCGACTTTCGAGGTAAATCTTGAGCTCCATTCTCGGTTTTGTTATGAACCACGAAATCTATATCTTAGTGCTACTCCACTTGATCTAAATACTTAAAAACTAACTAGCATGAAAATGTGTGGGTTATGACTAGTCTATAGAAGGGTTGGATAATAATGATGATAATGAACAACCATACACAAGCTGTGTCATGATATGCAGGTCAACAAACCTCCATTGGAGGGGCAAAGAGAGCCGAACCCAAAAGGGGAGGGGTGCCGAACCCTATTTCAGCCGAACCACCTTGCCTGGCGAACCTATGACTGCTTGTCCACCCCATTGACCGAACCTCTCCTAGCCAACGAACCCTAGCTGTTGAATTAGTGAGTTAGGGCCGAACCTGTCGTGTGCGAACCTCCTTTCTGCCAACCGAACCTGCCCTCAACCGCATCAACTTTAGGCGAACCTTCCCTCAGCCAAACCTATGTGCTTCATGGCCGAACCTTGTGTCTTCTATAAGGCTGCGAACCTGGAAACCGCATGCTGTAACCCTAGGGTCTACGAATTTAGACGAACCATAGCTTTGTTAATGTCTTGGACCACCGAACCTTGGACGAACCATGGGATGGAGCGAACCTTGAGGGCGAACCTTATTTTCCAGCTAACCCTTGGGAAGCCTGCATGGGAGCCATGAACCTAGGCTGTTTGGATAACCTGAGTGCAGCGAACCTTGGCTCACAATCATTTTCTATTAGCCGAACCTTGGACCAAGGTGTTAGTCGACCTAAGTGTTGAACGAACCTAAGGGCTTGCCAAGCTTAATGGGCCACAAACCTGGGCCTAGGTCCGGACCTAGGGCGTTCGAACCAAAGCTCTCAAATTAGAGTTAAAATTAAACCAAGGGACGTGAGTTCATGCATGGATGTTCAAAGGCTACCACCTCATATATATATATATATATATATATATATATGGATTTTAAATTATGAAATTATATATAACTTGAATATCTTAAGTGAATAACCCAAGAGTAATTCTTTTTTAACTTAATTTAGATTTTTATAACAAAGGCATGGTAGTTAAATTGAACAAACATGTGTGTGTATAGATGTGTGTATAACTAAAGCTATCACCTTTTAGGGTACCTATCTATAATAATTAACCATAAGGTTTCATATTTAGTTTATCACCATTATGTAAATAAAACTAACAAGTTTAAATTATAAATAAATGGTGATTAATTATAAATATTGGTTGAGTCATTTTAACTTAGACAAAATAAACTAAGTTAACGACGCAATGAATAATCAGAAGCAAACAAGTATGGATATTTAACTGTGATAAAACACATATACTTATGAACACGAACATACGTTAAATACAGGTTATTGAGTTGTGTTGGATTTCACATACGTGAGCGCGCATACTATGAAACACTGATTCTAAGGATTCAGGTGAGTTCTCATAACCTCCTTTTTAACCATTTTGTTTTAAACTCGGAAGTGGAACATGTATACCAGATTTTTACATTATCTTAATAACATATGGATGACACTTGTTTATTGTTATGATATTCAGATTATTGGATTATCATAATTTCATGAGTCGTTGCTGTTGACTCCGGTCATCCGCGATGATTGCATGCATTTTCACTATTCCATGGGTCGTTGTTGTTGACTTTGGTCATCTACAATGATTGCATGTATTGTCACTATTCCATGGGTCGTTGTTGTTGACTTTGGTCATCCGCAATGATTGCATGTATTGTCACGTGGATTGCCACAACTCCGTGTATCGTTGTCATTGACCTTGGTCATTCACAATGATGCATGTATTGTCACTTATACTAATTGAAGATATTGATGACTGAGATTGGTTGAATGTATATGTGATTGGTTATATATGATTATTTGAAATATGTGATTGTGTGTTTGTGATTGTGTGTTGAGTTATGGTTGGACTATCTCGCAGGTGCTCATATGGATTTTCTCAGGAAACTATAAACATTTATAATCATTTTGTAAAACATTTTTAAATTTAAAAACTTATGATACTCACCAACTACTTAGTAGTTGACACTTAATTTTCTACATGTTTCAGGGAACGAGGAGAAGTAAGTATGGCAGGATAGCTTTACATCTTTGGACATCATCACATAGGACTCTTGGACTTAGCTAAAATAACTGAAATTCTGGCGACTATAGTTTAGTTAGTTTAGCTAAATCTTTTGTGTATTTGATGTAACTAATTCATGCTGAACATGATTTTTATGTAATTAATTTGGTTGATTAATTGACATGTGATGAATTAATAATGATTATTGTTGCTAATTATTGCCTAGATGATGGCTAGGAATAATTAGAAATGAAGAACTAGATATTTTAACAGTGAAACAATTGTGTGACTATTTGTTGATTGTGTCTAATGTTGACGATATGTGTAAATAACACATATTGTAAACTGTGACAACACATGAACCAGGTTTATATTAAAACTTTAATTACAACGCATTTTGTTAGCATGATTTGATAGACACACATATCGGAAAGATTAAGTAGAGAAAATATGTCATTAGTTGAAGAGCAATAAGGTACACAAGCCATAAAGGTTTAGAAGCAAGTGGGTCATATTAAAAATATTTCTTAAACAATCCAAGTGCTACATGAAATTTGTATCCTTACAAATAATTATGATGATCCAAAATGTGTGAAACATAAAATAAGGCATTACACTATTTTTACCCTTATAACACAACAATTAATAAAACACCACTCTTTATATTACATACATATATTCACGACACAAATCAATGCATATATATATATATATATATATATATATATATGCACACATTTCGGATATACCTACATCCACATGCATAGATTAGTCATTTTATGACTCGTCAAATTAAAAAAATATATATTATATACACTCACATTCACGGATATTATATATATATATATATATATATATGTATGTTGTATGTAGTATATCCACGACACACACACACAAAATTCAAACCATAAAACAACAAAATTCTTACACCACCTCTTTTATTACCCAATCCCCCTTCATCATCTCTTTTCCATACACACATCACTTCATTTTATTCCTCTCTTTCTTCCACAATACCCGAAATATACATCTTCCCATATATACCCACACACACACATTCGGTATAATATATATACAATTATTATACCACAAGAGATAAAATCCTTACACCACCACCCACTTCACCCAATCCAACCCATCCCTTTTTCTTACACCCTTTGACCCACATCTCTCTCTCCCCTTCTTTCTCTGTACGGCCCACAACACCACCCCACTCACCACTTATCTTTTTCTTTCACAATTCAAGATTTCATTTTCTCTTCTCCTCCCTAAGAGCTCCACGATTTCCAGCCCCTCCTCTAAAACCCGACGGGTTCCAGCCAATCCATCTCAAGAGCTCGCAATTTGGAAGGTCACAACACAAGACTATCCCGAGTTCAAGGAGTTGGGTCGACGACAAGGCTTACATCGACACAAAGGTTAGCTAGTTTGTCTCAAAAGCTCAAAAAATCATGTTCTATCTACACCTCTTCTCGTCACTATCCTTAACAGCCCCTAAACACCCATTTTAATCTTTTTCAAACTATACAAACATGAGTTTTGATGCCAATACCCGAAAAACACACATGCATGTACATGCATGTGTGAAAATTCGACTTTTCCTAAAACAAAAACCATGATTTTCGCTACAATAACCCTTACACATTCAAAGAAATCGATTTTATTCCGACCTAAAACACTCAAATCCATGGGGACGAGTGCATAGAATTATCCATACACATGCAAGTCTTGCATGTGTGATTTCATGAGTTTGGAAATTCTAACTTCCATTTTTTTTTGTACTTCTAATGATTCCTAAAACTCTCCACACATTTGATAGGTTCTAACCGCCCTAAGAATCACCTCGAGACGTTGTTCACAAGTTCACAACGCAAGGATATGGCTTATGCCTCTCTAAAGCTCTATATCTATGCATGCATGTATGTAAAAATGGAAATAAAAACCTTAAAATGATAATATATGTGTGCCGAAAATTTGAACAGGTTTTACACTTATATTGTTCCTGGAAGAAAAATGTAAAATTTAATGGGTTGTGATGAGAGATGTCTTATGTAATAATTCTAAGCAAAAACCTAATATTTTGTGCTTAAATATGCCATAAAATAATAAAAATTATGTAGACAACCTTTCAGGATAGATGGACGACCAAAACAGGTCCAAAATAATATAAGTTCTTTATACAAAAGTTGGGATATTTATTGATACACACAAAATAAGTTATAGATTTTACAAAATCCCTATAAAACTTACAAAATCGGCAAAAATAGTATCTGAGTGATAAAATTTAATTACAGTATATTTATACTATAATATATAGATATAACCTGGGAAAAATATTAAAACTAAAAATAAATGGTTTAAGCTAATTTTTGGCCATTTAATATGTTAATATAGCCTAAAAATACGAATTAATTGGATACTGTCCAAAATATGAAATAAGTGTTTTTCCCAGAATTGTAATCATATAGGGATGTCCCGGTAAAACTTTTGTAATTTTAGTAGTAACTGACAGAAATGAAGCAAAATCCGGCAATTTCTGGTTAAACCCGTTAATCAGAAACTGACAGAAATGAAGCAAAATCGAACACAATCAAACCTGGGGGGTTAGAATTAAGCAAGATCAGTCTTAATAGTTTTAAATTGCAAGGGTTAAACTTGTAACATCATGAAATAAGCAATTTTGACTTTTAAAGTCAAAATTCGTGTGATTTTGCAACAAAAATTCGGAATTACATGTTTCTTTCAAGTAAAACCAGAAGTTAATTACTCTTAATCATCCTATTGATGACTACTAATGAGTAGCAAACGTTATGAGTCCATTAAAATGTCGAATTTAACTCTTGGGCTAATGAAAAAAAACCGTCACTTTCATAGATGAAATTCA